>VWZW01005520.1:516085-593777 GCA_013397115.1 Edolisoma coerulescens
ACCCCTCGCCCCGCTGCGGTGCCCGTGCCCAGCCCTGCCCGGAGCCGCCCAGGCTGCTCCGGCCCTGGTGCAGCCGCCGCATGGTCCAACAGCCGCTTCCCCGGCCTCCTCCCCCAGCCCAGAGAGAGCAGCGACTCACGGCTGTTTTGCTCTCAAATCTGAGCTGCTAAACAGGAAAACGCTGGAAAAATGATGTGAAATGGTGTTTAAATGGGTTTGCAGGGACTCAGAGTTGCTGCTGAGAACAATTACAGAAATTTCGGGACAGGTATCGATCTGCCCGCCCGGCCTTGCGGCAGTGCCCGTTTGCCTTTTACTGAGAGCAAAAGCAAATGTTGATTGAGATTGCTGCATGTAACCAAACAAGGGCGAGAGTATTTTTTGGCTTTGGCATTTTTGGGCTATTTAAAGACAGTTTCTCTGTGGCTTGAGTTACAGCCCAGCGGGAAGGCTCGTGCCTGCATTTCTTCTCTAAATGTCCAAATCACAGCAGCGCCATACGGGAATAAACTGACAAAATACACGCTATCATTTATACTAATGCAAATATTCTGCTTACAAATTTAAGTACCACGAGGTGTTAGTCTTCTTCTTAAGGTCTTCCTTCTAGAAGTTGTTTTGCAATTATTACGAATGAGAATTGTAAAGTAAGAATTACAACTGCCTTTCACACATAAAAGAAAACGCATAAGATGTGATAGACAAAAACCTAACTGCTGCATGCATAGGGGGACTGCCCTAGTTCCCACAACTGAGTGCCTCCAGGGAATACCACTGGAGTATCAGAGCTGATAGTTGACGAAGAGCGTTCTGCAGTTTGTGGGTCAGAAGTGATTTTGAGTCTGAAATTTCCTCCTTTAGCAAGAAAAAATACTTAATTTTGTTGCAATGTGGACATTGGAATAAAAGACACCGAAAGTAGGTGTACTTTTCAAATTAAAAAATACAATAAGATATGAGCTAGTGAAATGTACAACTCATATAAAGGTTCTATTTCTGTGTAATAAGCAGTCCAGTATTTGTGTATAACAAATAGTTTTCTAAAACATCACATTTTGTACAAAGAAAGGACAATCTCTAACTGTATTTCTTAGAGCACATTCACACACTAAAGTTTTCGTCCAGTTTTCTCATAATCAGGGCCAGGAATTTCAAATTTGTCAGTTCTGGTGAAGGAGAGTTGGTGAAATAGTGCCAAACACCCACTTTCTAGTTTTGGTCTTGCAAAGAAGCGTACCCAGAACCTCTGGCCACTTCTAAAATACAAGCCCTTCGCTGTCCAGCTTTATAACAAAGCTTTTGACTTGATGTCAAGTTTTTCTTGGAGTGATTTTTTGAAAGTCAGCTGGGAAAGAGAGGGCAGATTCTGCTTTCAGCAGGCTCTGCTGCAGCTAAGAGGATTTGTAGCTGCTTCGCTAATCAGAGCCCAAGCCAGGAGGCCGTAAGTGTTTCACCGACAGTCACAGTGCCACTGTCACATCTCTGCCCTCTGTCACTGCACCCTCAGCTCAGCTTTGCTTGCTCAATGAGCATCTCATTGCCTTAGGGCACACTAGAGAAGAAAATGCCCGTCTTCGATCCTGTGACCAGCAGCAGGGCCACATCCCACACCCAGGGTTGCTTGGTGTTTGACCCAGGGGTGTTGGAAGCATCGAAAGGGGAAGCCCTGAACTCCCCTCAGAAAAGTGAAACCCAGTGTTACATCATGTGTTTTTGTAACTCTCTTTGTATAAGGAGCAGATCACAGAAGCAAAGTCTCAATTAAGTGCGGCAGCCCACATCCAGATCATTGCTTCCAGCATGAGTCTACATGCAATGAGAGAAGTCAGAGCTTGAATCATGTTAGAAATAACATTGGAGGAGATGATTCACGAGCTGGATTACCTGAAAACTGAATAAAACAGAGATGGCAATGAACACATATCGAATCTAAGAAAATGCAGGAAACATAAGGCAGTTAAAAATCTTACCAATGTCTTACTTACTAATTTAATTGTTTCACTGCATTTGTATTGTTATATGGGAACTTCTTAGTAGGGTCTTATGAAAGACCCTCAATACTGCTTAAATACAACTTAACCTTCTCTAGGGATGGAATCAACATTGATTTTTTTTCCCCTTCCACTCATAAAAATAGGGGATCAAAGAGGGCACTTGTTTTCAGTGTGCTATAATGTAACTCAGAGCAACTCTCAGCCACTGAGTGTAAAGCCAGCCTGTCTGCTTTGCTTCCCTCTATAAAAGATGACCTACAGTACATTTAAAACCTAATATGGAGCTTTTGGCATGTTTTTTCATTGTACACTTTTACACTGGGATATTTTTTTCTGGTTGCGAAAGAGTTATTTCTGTGATATAAGTAATTCAAAAATCAGGAGAAAAGCCTCAATGGCTTTATCATAATTTTGTGCAGTCTCTAGAGTCTGATTTTAGTATCATTTATGAGAAAACTGCTTAGGCTGTTCTTTAGACTGTTTTGAAAAAGATAGTAAATAGATACAGTGTTTTACTGAAACATAGTGATTCTGTATCATAATGAATGTTTCTTGTATGATTGTATAGCAGTTTTCCTGTTTTTCTAACCTTAAAAAATTCTTGGCTTACTGTAAAATAAGTCCAGAGATAATTTCGTCACTCATTTGAAAAGGATCCTGAATTAGTCTAATGGGAATTGCAGCTTAACAAGATCTTTTTACACTGGTATAAATCCTCAGGCTTAGTAGTAAAATCTCATTTCAGTATTGAAAGCTTGGTGGTGATGTTGTGTTGCCATGGAATCAAGCAAATGGGAAAAATTTTGGAATGCCCTGAAGGAACAGACTTTCAGAGCTGCATGTGCTCCAAAAAGCTCAAATACCACTGGGTTTCACTTCCAGAAGAGGGAGATTCTATCCTGCTTCCATTGAAGCCAATGGGAGGCTTGCCACTGATCTCAGTAGGAGCAGGAGCATGCCTGAGTTTTGCAATCCATCTTTTTAAAGTCCTTAAACCGAAGTGTTTAGCGTGCCAATGAGTCCAGGGAGGTGATTTGCATATGATGGCAAATGAGCAGAACCCTGGCTTTGTGTGAATAAGCTGCTGACCACATTCGTGCATAGCAGCCTGCAGAAGAGAAAGAGCTGGCAGGACTCTTTTTTTCTAAAATAATGATTGGTCCTTCCTATGTTTAAATTCCTCATGAAGCTTCCAGTGGAGTTCAACAAAGTACCTGTTTGCTGGTCAATGCTGTGGGGAGGAGGAGGGAGAAGGGACAAGGGGACTTCTTTTTACATTGCCTCTACCCAGGGTCTGTTCTCCGAGCTCATTTCCAGCGATTCCCATGATGTCACTTTTAGTAATGGAGACATGTTTACAAAAGAGTACACAGCATCCTCTTTAAAAAGAAACTTTCAACTTGGGGAGCACTACAAAAGTTAGGAAACCAAAAACTGTGTGAGGAGGGAGTAAAGATCCAGACAAAGGTTCTTTGTTTGCAGTGACCGAACTTGACCTCACATGACTATGAACAGTAATGAATATGCAGTTTGGCAGTGGCAGAACTCAGTGTCAGCAGTATTGCCTTTGGTGTACGATATATTAAGAGCATCTGACAGTGGCAAGTGGCCACTTCTATTTCATCCCCCTTATCTTGAGAACAAATACAAAATTCATTAAGAGTAGAGTGACTCTCTCCTATGTAATACAGCATATCGTGTTTCTGTAGTTTTGAAAAGATAAGGGCATTTCAGCCCAAGCTGCTCCTAGCTTTTCCCTTGAACTTGTTACTCACATTAATACAAAAAAGACTTTTGTTCTAACAGAAAGAACCAGTATAACTAACTGGTTTAAACCCAGTATAACTAACTTTTACACTTCCAAACTTAGCACCATTTTTCTATCAAGAAATTACACATATACTTGCGTTTTGTACAAATCAGAAAATCCTAGCTATCCAAAGGAATTTGCCAGCATTTTAAATTTAGCAATGCGGAATGGTAGAATTTGGAACAAGATTCTCCCATACTCGTGCCTTGAGCAATTATCTGCCATAACAATGCAAGCTTCCCCATGCCTGCTGTGAGCAAGGGGGATGTGTTGTAAAGGGTGGTTGCAGTTCTCCACTTTTGTTTCTTGAGGGTATTTGCAAAGCTGACACTCTATCCAAGAGCTGATTTTATCTGAAAAACCACAGATGAAGCAACTGATTTACTGCATATAGGCCCTAAATACTGTTGGATACTCAAAGGTATTATCCTTTTGTAAATCATTAGAAATTGATATGTGTGGACTCTGGTGTTTAAAGGATACATTGCATTTGCAGGTATTTCAAGTTTCACTAATAACTTTATTGTCAAGCCAAATAAACTTCTACTTGTTATCAACTTCTCTGCAAAAAGCAAAGACTTTCTTCTCATATAGTTCCCTCTTCAGGAATCCAGAACTGCTTTCCACCCTTCCAAAAGAGAAACCAAGGAATATAATAGAAAACAGAGAAATCTGAAGGCTAAGGGAAGTATGGGCAATTTTGAAAAAATGGCATCTCATAGGAAAATCACAAAATCGTGATCTTATCAAATTTGCTGTGACTCATCCTTGAGTCACAGAACTTCGAATTGTTCTAGAATAACAAACCCCCTAATTATTATGAGGTTCTAGGCAAGTGCTTTATCAGTATCTCAAAAGGAGACACTTTTCACTGCTCAGGTTTGCTCTGTCATGAAACTGTTGGCTTTACAAGGACTTGTCACATCTTGTAAAGTACTGTAGATACTGGAAGTCAAGATCACAGGCAGCTCTTTCAACAACGGTGCTTAAGAGGCTTTGCAACAAATTGCACGAGCCAGGTATTGAATCCCACGATATCCCACCCCTCCCCTCATTTTCAGGTATTTGGGACTATAATCAAGGCAGTGCTGGGTGGGACAGTGGAAGAGTCTTAATGCCTTTGACATGAAAGACACAAGACGTGTTGGTTGAGAAATTTTCTCAGAATTTTGGAGCCATCTTTTGAAACACCTTGGGAGAGTTAGGAAAGTGTCTGGGCATATGTTCTGCTCTGATGCAATGGTCCTGATGCAGACTGCCATATATTCCAATGAAGGCTTTACACTCCCAATGTTTTCCAATCCCTTATGTGATTATCTCTTATATAGATGAACAGAGAGACACCTCCAAAGGGCAACACTCCCTGCTTCCCAAATTATCCAAGCAAACAAAATGGATTTGCTGATTTTTGGCTTTGCAAAAAGCACAAAGGAACTAAAAATCCCCGTGGATGTCTAGATATATTTCCTCTTTGTAAGGCAGTCTCACTAAAAAATAGAAGGTCTCCAGCTTTAGTTTACCATAGAGATATATATAATTAACATTATGTAACTGAAATTTTATCTATGAACACAATCAACAAAAAGTAAACTATAAATTTTGTCTCAGCACGACAAAATTAACTGAGAACCCTGACAAAAAGCAGTTTTTTGCTTTTGGCCTTCTCTCTGCACTAATCTGGCTACACCAGTTGTTACATTTCAATTCTGACACTCAAATCATGTTGAGCAATTTTCCCACAGTGTGTTTCCCAAACAAAGGCATTTTTCCCACTCCCACTTATGTGTCTCTTGCATCTGGAAACTGCAGAAAAATGTCCTTGTTTAATTCCTAAGATCCAGCCAACCATTGTATTGCAATGCTAGATTTCAGAAACTGTAGGTGATCGTTTGACCAAAATGATACCAATTAACCCAGCAAAAGCACACTTTTTCAGTTACTAAATTACAGATATTCAACTCATATCATGATAAAATCTTACATAGGGTTTTTTTCACTGTTTGAAGCATAACCTAATACTTTCCCAAGCAACTTATACCTTCATGAGAGCAGAAATCTTTTATTTTGTATACCCTAAACTCTGAAATTGCCTAGTTATTCCAGGATATTCACCTGAAATGGCAGAGGCCTTGAAAAGGGTATAATCTCTTCCTAGGAGATGATGTTTTCACAGGTCCTGTCTTTCCCTTTATAAAGGAACAGAACATATTTTTAGCTTTGTATTTCACACATGACCAGCCATTGCTTTAGGAGAATTACATGGGTCACAGCATGACAGGCTGGATTTGTAAAGCTGCTTGTGGGCTAAGTCACCCCACAGCTCTTTCAGATTTAGGATAATGCAGGGTCATACGTGCCTTGTTTATTCTTATTACACTTTCCCCTTTCATTATTTCCACAGGATGAATAAAGCAAGAGTGGTTTCAAGAAGGTTCTTGTTTATTTTACCTTTACCTACAAAAAGAGACTAAATATTCCCTGAAGCAAAGTACCCCAGGCTATAGGACAGGGATGTTTTGAGCCAGGTCTTTTGAGGGAGAGAAATGATTGGTGCCTTTGATTAGGACGTCATCAACTTAACCTGAGGTAAAAGAGAAGATTATATCAGATTTTGGCTTTAAAAGCCCTGTCTTTCAGACACACAAAGTTACAAAGGAAAACCATTTCATCCAGCATAAAAAAATGGAGCAAATTTGAGCACCTGTTTATCAGCATAATTTACTGAAAGCCTCACAGGGGTTCAGGTAAACTAGAATTGGTGTTAACTCAGGTTGAAAGACAAGATGAGGAGCCTCTTGAAGCCACAGTGTCTTACTTCTTCTGAGAAAAAACATTAGCGAACTGCAGATAACCAGCTCTGCATTTTGTGACTGAACTTTTTAATAAATGTTATGGATTGACTATACTGGTGTGATTTTATCATAGAATCTTAAGGGTTAGGAAGGAACCTTAAAGATCATGTAGTCTCAAGCCCCCCTGCCATGGGCAGGGACACCTCCCCATAGACCAAATTGCTCAAGGCCTTATCCAACCTGGCCTTGAACACTTCCAGGACTGGGGCATCCCCAACCTTCCTCAGCAACCTGTTCCAGTATCTCACCACCCTCAAAGTGAAGAATTTTTTTCCTAATATCTAGCCAAAGTTTCCCCTCTTTCAGTTTGTAAATATTATGATTATATAATAATAATAATAATAATAAGTAAATATAAACGATAAATGTTAAATGTTATATTATGAAATACAAGAAGTAATGAGCAGACCAGTGCACTTTGAATGTGCATTCAGAAATCTGCTTTAGTGGTCAGAATATACTGGGCATCTATGTTCCTCTGGCTCTTCCTTGCAAAAAGTTTTCTTCTTGTCCTGAGCTACCACAGTGTCTCTGAGATCAAACTGAGCTTCCCCAATCAAGCTCAGTTGTGTTTCTCCACCAGCTTTTTTCACAGAAGAACTTTCTGTGCATTTTCACCTGTGGCATTTCTCAGACACATTTTTGTGGATAGTTAATGATTAGTGTTACTTACACAACAGATGTTTAGAATGTGCTAATTAAGTTAATGCATAAAAAATACTTGGAAAGCACCAGCCAGATCGGAAACTGGAGAAGGCTCCTGTGCACTTAAGAAGTAATTTCTGGAACAGTCTTCCCAGAGAATTATGTTGCAAATATCAGCCCCATGTCCAACCTACATCATGGCATCATCTGACATTTTTGGCCATGCCTCATTCAGCTTCAGCTCCTCTGGTAGATCATTAGTATGTATGGGCCAGGAGGTACCATCAGGAATCCTACCCAGTATGATGAAACATGGAGCAAAATTTCATAGTTTGTTTACCCAAGCAATACCTGTTACTAAAAATAACTTGGTTACTATATTTTAACTAATACTTCAAGGACTGGCATAGTTATCTTATCTGCTTCTGACCAGCCCTCAAAATGAGAGCAAATATATTTTGAAATATAATTTATTTTCTAATCTCGGTGTTGTTAAATCTCAATAAAAGGCAGATATGGAGAAAAAGTCATCCATGTCTGTACTTAGAATATTTGGAAGCAGAACCATGCACAATCAAAGAGTCCGTATGCAATTTTGCAACTTTGTGGTCATGTAGCATGATCCACTCTCTGTGCTTCTCTGCTTTTTCTATTCCTCTGAGGACTCCATGTAAGAGGTTTCCTGACCATAGATATATGCGATATCCCTGTGGTCAGTTAATATTTGGAATTTGAAGAGGCTCTATACAAAGTAAGGTGTGCATTTTCAGAGGACCGCACTAGAAAATATATCCTGGTGGAGCCCTCCAGTGAAGAAGTGCCTGAAATGTAACTTGTGTTTGCTATGGGAATTCAAATGAATCATTTAGAAACGTTTTTAATTAATGGTAGAGAAGGAAAGGAGGTAATGTTATAGCTAAAACATTTTAAATTCCAACTGTGTCTTATAATCCTTCTGATTTAGACTTTAAAAACTGTTTCATTTTTGCTAAACTGAGATTCCTTTTCTCATCTCCATTCTCTTCACTTTCTTCCATTTCAGGCTAAATGCTGTATTTAGTGCAACGTCCAAGACATCTTCAGACTCCTTTTCCTCAGTACAGATCCTGACTAAGCCTAATTAAAATGAAATACAAGAAAAAGAGCTAAAAGAGTAAACTTAGTATAAAATAAACTTAAAAACCCTCTTTTGAATGTTGACTATGTCTTCTGATGTGTTCTCTATCTACATGTTATTTGTGTAACAAATCCTTGGGGTAAAATCATAGCATGGCAAAAGCCAATGGCAGATCTCCCCCCCGACCAGGAAAGCTGCATCCCAGTGGTGTATGATACAAATATCACAAAACTTAAATACTCTGTTACATGACAACCACAGCTACCTACCTTCTGAGCCCTGCTTGACCTTATACTCCACACTTCTGTATTAAACAAGCACTTGACTTAAGCAGGGAGGGCTTAATTAATGTAACATTTTTTCAACCGAGAGTAACCTTTGAAACCACTCTTCCACTATCAGTTGTGATTTGTGCAGGACACCTCACGGAGCTGCAATCTATGCATCCTTACGTAACAGGCATTAAGAAGCAGTTACACAACTTAATGCAAACACCACCGGCAGATGAAAATCCATGGCACAGGCAGGATCTTGAGTAATCATCAAAGCAGTGCCAGAAAGCAAATTCTACCTGCAGAGAACATTTTTTCGTGTTAAATCCATTTCCTGGGATGCTCCCTAGTTCTGTTGCTGGTAGCCTTAATAGTCTGCCACATAGGGGATTTTCATTGTAAATTTTCTGTCCTTCAAAACCTGTTAGTATAAACTTTGGCCAACGCTGCCAGAAAATGTGTGTGCAATTCAACTCATATCTTTACTGACTGCAATAATAAACTTTTGGTCTAAAACAAACAGGTCATTAGCAAACAGATACTTTTATACACTGAGATTACTTGGGCCTCCCTCCTCCTGTCATCCCATTTTTCACTCACTGTTCAGACATTTAGAGTTTGATGTCTGGATATGTCTTCAGGATGCCAGGGCACTGCAACTTTCTCAAATTTAGTACAGGGGAAGAACATACTCCATTTTTCAGTGCACAAAGTTTATTAGTGTCCTCTAATTAATACCCTTAATTCAGGCACTACTTTTATCTCAGGGGTTAACTTAGGTTACAGGGTATGCCTAAAGGCAGTTGTGGCTATCCATACCTCTGTTCTAAATTGAAGAAGTGGTATCCAGTTATCTTTGTACTACGTTCAGAATATTTTCTTGATAAAATATTTCGTTTTTAATGAAAGGAGCATTCCAAGACCTACTTTAGATACTTCACAGCGCAGAAGTTGAAGTGCTATACAAAGTATTGTCTGGGAAAGACTCTGGTCCCTTTTACATCAATAGAGATTGGGATGACTCCAAATTTTCACTGGTACAACAAAGTAGAATTTTTTCCTCAGCCAAGATGCACAGGGATGGCAAGACATAACTATGTGGTCAGAAATTCTAGTTGAAAGATGAGTAGTTTATCACAGTTTAACTACATGATATCTTCAGAAAACACTCAAGTATTTAAAACATCATCAGGCCTCAAATAAGACACAGGTGGGGTTTTTTTCAGTCTGTGGCATTGCTTGCTTCCTTGACTGATATGTTCATAATGAATAAATAGGTGATGTTTTTGAATCAAATTTATTCAAACAGCAATAAAATGGTAATACTGGATAAATAAGGCAGACAGAATTGGGCTGCATTAAGGGGAATAAGAATGCTGAAAGAAGTTTGAGGTTTACCTTTTTCACAGCCTGATAAGAATCCACCCATCCAACTTTGCTTCTAACCCACCAGTCTATTTGCCCTGTTGAGTATCCTGTTTTAGTCTTCCATCTCTCCAAACACAATCACTTGGAAATACTGAAATAAATACATTCAGTCAGTGAAAAGCCTACCTAGCAAAGCCCAAAGACCAGGTTTAAGAGTCACCCGAAGAACCTTCCTGGTTCACCTTTTCAATTTTTTTCCCCCCTCTCACCAGAAAGAAAATGCTCCATTCCTTTGGGATTTTTTTGGCTAAAACATGCTAGTGGCAAAATATATTCCTCCTCAGGGAAGTGTGCAGTGATCTAGAGAGGGGAAATGATCCACCTGAAAAAGAAGTCCTCATTAACCATCACGCTGGTCCAGCTTTAGAGGCAGTGGGAGAGTGTGAGGAATACCTGAGGGAGGGGCAGGAGCTGTGCAGAGGAGCAGAGCCATTAGAAGTGTCTGTGGAGCTGTGCTCAGTCACATCCCACTGCTTGTGAGGAACAGCATTGTTTCCTGTTATTGAAGGAGAGCATAAACATGGGGGAGGGGGAGCCCCTGAATGAAAACAGACTTCGTGGAGAATGAGGTCAAATTGTGGCTTTAAAAAGTACATGCTTTACATGATTTATCTAGGTTAGGGCTTGATTTTGTTTTCTGGGAGTAAAAAAAAGAAAATAACTTAAATACTGATAGCATCTTTTCTCTTACTTAAATTCCCAGTTAAAAAAGATAATCATCCAGTTTGTTTGCATGCCAAAAATTCAATTTGCCAGAATATATTTGTATTAATTCCCTAACTAAAACTACATTGCATTTGTCAGAGCTCTTTAGGCCACAGTAATGTCAATAGGATTAATCACCAAAGCATTCTTTTCTTGATCAAGGTGTTTTCCTCAAGTATTACTACAAATTACATCAAATTCAGCCATGCTTGAGAACACTGTAATTGTGTTGAACAGGAGCATCATTCTTTCCTTAATGAAATAGATTTCCAAGGTGGTTTCTACCACCTACAGTTTGGAAACCAGTGTACTGCCATATAGGATGGCTTCTTTCCTTGCCTACTATTGGCAAACTGCCATTTTATCTCTGTTTGCTCAGTTAACACCTCTACTTACAAACTAAAGGATCTATGAGTACAGAAAAAATCTGGGAAATGTGATGAAGCATTTATGTATCATCTTCTGACCTTCATATCTTAATTTTTTAAATGTTTCTTTGTACTGGTTATTCCAGAACTGTCTGTCATCTACAACATCCTAATTGTATTTGTTTTAACTAACAGGTACATACAAACATCATTCCACAGACTTATTTTTAATCAGGGATTTCTCATGCTCAATTAAAAAATAGCAAGAAAGGAACACATAAAAAGATGACTGTAGAAAAGGCAGTGATTCTTAAAGAAATTAAGCTGCTCTGCTTCACATATTGCTTCATTCTAAGACACCTGAGAAACATTTATTTTCCAGCCTGCAAGTATCCTGAACACTGTATGACACCTCTAATTGTATTTTCTTCTGTGCAAAAAATATGGCAAAATAACCAGTGTATTACCATGGCCTGCCAATCCTGCCATGTACGTGGTCATGGGAAAGGACATAAATAAAATCTACCTGGATAAAGAATGATTCATACGTAGAGAGGAGGCACCCAGGAGAGGTGCCAGAGATGACCTCTGTTCCCTGCTATTTTATCTGTCTTGCTCAGGCACTTACACACTTCCCATTACTGTGACACCAGAATATATAAGGACATACAGCTGTTCTTACAATACTCAAATGGGGGGACAGATTACATGGGTCATCCCGGGTCAGAAGTTTGAAGAAGATCATTGCACAAGCTTCACATGCTCTCGATGAGTAGAAGGTGTTTATTGGCCATTCCTATATAAATCATCACCTAACCTCATTCCCAAAGCATCCAAGCATTTCTCAAGCATTCATGCTAAAATAGTCAAGAAGTCACATCTTGGAAGTTTTATTGGACATGAACCAACAACTGAAATGATTTGTAGCAACTTCTTTCAGTGCACAACAACTGCTCTTTCGCTATGGTTGTCAAGATAAATATACTCCATAACAAGGCTTCTAAATGTCTATTTCAGTCAATCATTTCAATCATAGAGTGCTGAGTAAGACTGTATTTCCCCCATTGTCCATGTGGTCATTGTACCTGAAACTGATTTGGAAGCAAAACATCCCTGTTTACATGCATGAAGAAGTTATCCCCAAAACACAAATACATGAATATAATCTTGTTAATTTACTGACGCCAGCAGTGACATTTCTGCATGGGACCCAGGCATGTTACCATCTACTCTGAGTGATGTAGGTTGAGTTTGATGATTGGATGTTACCTGATAGCTTCTCCTGTAGACGTACCCATTGCTGGTAGGCTGAGTAACACATTAGTCCATAAATTCTATACATGTTCTTTGCCACAAGTGGAGAAATAATGCCCTTTAAGCAATTTTTTATGATTCCCAGTCAGAAATTATTAATATTTTTATAATTATCTTTATCTGTATAATGGCAAAATACTTACCACCCTGTAGGATGTTGGGAAGGATAATTAACTGTTATTTGGAGATGCTCTTAGACTGATGAATGTTAAGTCCTGCAAGAGAGAGAAATATGTGATCCACTGACACTTGATTAACACACACCTGTGTCATCGCTTCTGCAGCCTTTACTGCAGGAAACAAGCAAGGCTGGATTGCTCAAAATTAATAATGGGTTTGGACAACATCTGTCAATGAAAAGTAATGTCTTCCGTATGTTTGCATCTTTTCCATTAAAATACCTTGTTTTACAATTTCATCTAAACATTTGTCATCCAGTACCATCTTTCTAGCACAATGAATTACTGTATTGCCTATTTTTTGGAAGCTGGACTAGGTGACCTTTAAAGGTCCCTTCCCACCCAAACTATTCTCTGATTCAATTACTTTACTGATGCCAAGACAAGTTCATGCACAATAAGCTTAGGCAACAGTAATTTGCCTCAGATTTCGTAATTTTTTCTAGAGAGTTTTATTTTCTAAGCCAACTTATAATTTTTATTCTTGATTCTAAAGCCACAAGTATATGCTGTAACTACCTAGACAAAATCCTCATCACAGAAAACCTGCAACCAATAAAGGTACCAAGGAAAAAGCATACAAGAACAAATGTCATGAAGTGCCAGATGTCAAAGACACATTCTGCAGCAGCACCATTGCAGCAACATAATGAAGGATGTTTTCAGCATGTATTTAATACATTTTAACTTTTACTGGTGACAATTCAAGGTTAGTAAAAATTAGAGGGGTTGGACTGGAACAATGCTAGAGAGTTTCACACAATGCACACGTTCAGATGACTTTGGAAAGCCATGGGCTCCACCTTTCATATCTTCATGCTGAAATATCTTGGCTATTTCAGCTGTAACCAGTGTGAGCTTTAAGACTAATTTAATACATTAACCTTAATATGGTGCAGTCAGATGTAGGAGCCAACCAAATCTAAAATGTTTTTAACGGGTTTTAATAGCGTCTTGCACTAGAGCTGCTTGGATGTTTTTGCATGAAAGAATGGATGGAATTATTACATAAAGTTAGCCTTTATGGGAATTTTTGTTGTTAATCATCTCTCATTTAATCTAAAAATAAGAGCAATTTTGTCCCAATCAGTTGCTGAAAAATGAAGATGTCAGCTCAGAAATACTGCAATGCTTATGGAGAGAGAGGATGAGCTCACAGTTTAATAGTGAGAGTTTAATATCAACAATATCATTGTGTTTCAGGAGAGATGCAGTCCAAAGGCAGCTTCCTACCTTCATTCTCCTCTTCATGCCAGGATCCTTGTCAAGGTTATATGCTCTGCAACATCTGCTCTGGTGTAATGCATTGTGAGAGATTTTCTCTGACATAGAAGTTCATGCACCTAAATGCATCTCCCCAGCTCTCTGCAGTGATATTTCTGAATAGAAAAGCTTTTCAGTTTTCTCTCTTTGAAATCTGTGATCACAGACTAACTTTTCTCTGTTCTGTTTACATGGACAGCATTGCACACACACATGGCAATATTTCCAATAAGTTTGGACATGCAGGGCAGTTTGAGGCAGAAAAGCACTAATAGATAATATTAATACAAATTAAAGTCCTGACCCTCAAACACTTGTGGAGCTGAACTGTTCCCTCTCAGGAGGGGAATCTCAGTGATGCTGAAGAGGCCTGTGACGTATGTATTACTCACAGGAGCCATGGTGCAAGACTGGAAATCCATTTCCAGCTCATTATGCATGTATGGTTTCAGCTGTCCTAATGGCAGGCTCACACAGATACACATTTTAACTCTGCAGCAATGGGAGTAACAAAACCTACAGCCATTCAGCAGCAGTGTAACAGCAATGTACTGCAGGAGACACCTCTCCACAGCAACTGGGATGAGCTGGTGGCTGCTGCTGTGCCACACTTCACACCAGCACTTTCCATGGAGAGGAGACAGGGCAGAATGAGAGCTGTGAAGAGTTCTCACATTTTTACATCAGCATGTCTAAGTGTTCATAACACGCCTTCAAAATTTCCATTTCAACCACTGGATATTCATTTTGGAAAGAATTAAGATTGAAGGTGCAATGGCAATAAAAGACAAGGTGGAAGGATAGATACAGCTCACTCCAAATCAGAAGTTTCCTTATTTAGTCTTCTTAAGTGTATCCCAATAAGAAATTAGATTATTATATACTAATAACTAGGAAAATCCAGTTGCTGATATATCTGGTAGATATTCTGATGAGTGAAAACAGACTTGGTGCTAATCAGGTGGGAAAGTCTGAAATAGCAACACAGGAAACCATTGTGGGTTCTTAATCTAGAGGAGTTAACCATCTGGGGCAATATGGCATATGTTGAGACCACGATTGTAGCCCCAGTTCTAGCCTGAGAGGAGCTGTGATTCTGCCTCCCTGGGCATCTGTGAGACCTACAAGGTCTGCAAGGTAACAGGTGGTGCTCTAGTACAGTCAGAAGGGGTGATAATTTAGAGGTTTCTTTAAACCTCCAACGCATTATTCGCACAAAACTGGGGTGGACTTACAGGTCCGAACAAGTTATATAAATGATTTGCCACACCTTGCTCTTCTATCTGCTTTCTCTGCCTCCTACAACCTAGAAAAATTGGCCTGAGTCCTGCTGAGTGCTACTAATAGTGAGAGATTACTGAGAGGCTAAGGAAAAGATGAACTGGACTGAAGGACGAATGCACTGGGTGAGCTTCACCCAGCTAAGCCTTGATATTTATATCTGTCTCTCACACTAGAAAGAAATACTGATTTCTAGGGCACAGTCCTTCTGATCCCAGAGCAGATGCCTCAAGCATCCAGATGTCTCACTCGTAACAGGCTCTGAAGGACACGGTTTCTCTGCGCTGAATATAAAATTTGTTTAAGTTGACTATTCCAAATATAGACAAACCATTGACTTCTAGTCATGCCAAACCTCATCCCAGCTGACAGCCTTGACAGTCCAGTAAAGCAAATCAATGAAGAGTTTGTCTCGAAGCACAGGACTGATAGGAAACCCTGAGATATTTGTAGTTACCCAGTGCTACCGCTCAAGGAAGTCAAAGCCTGGACTTTGAAATATAAACAACTTCAGATTGATCATCAAAGGCTTTAACCAGCTCAAATCTCCTCCAGCAGAACTTTGCAGCTCCATCTTCCCTGCAGGGTTGCTTCTGTCCTTGGAGAAGACATTAATCCTCCCACTGAGGATCTCCAAGGATCTCACTGTGATGGAGCTAATTATAGGTAATCTGCTGATGTACAATTAAATATGCTCACCAGCACAATTTGTGTGGTCATGGTATGTTCTACTATGCCAAGAAAAAGGATCTGAGAGTGGACAGGAATAAATACCAGCTTGGACTGCAGGAGATTAGTGATCTGAAGCACCTGCTGTGTGGCAGAGACATCTGAGCTTGGATGCCAGTTCAAACAAATTCCTTTAAACAAGGATGCTTTGTCATGTAGTATTAGGAAATAAAATTCCTCCTTAATCAAAATTAAGGAATCATTTTTGAATATTTGCTTTTTACTAGAGACCAGAGGAGGAGTGAGCAGAACTGCTAATCCACCCGGTGTGCTACAAGTGTTGTAAGAAGAGATAATTCTCCTGGTAAGGAGACTGGGAGCTAAAAATATAAGGCAGAGGCTGAAGGGCAGCCAAAGGCCCTGGGTGATACTCCATGTCTGTGATCACACAGCTGGCCTGTGCCCAGGGCCTGTTCTCTGTCCCCACAGCACTGCTTAAATACATCCCAGAGCGTGACAGTACAAATGAAGAAAGCCTCTAGAGGTTGTAGAAAAAAAAGTGTTGCATGGAATGATGTCTTTCACTGTCCTTAAGGTAACATGAAGCCAAAGTTCACCATCAGTGCAAGGGCACAGCTGGAAGAATCTGCTGCTGAATGACTGATCCCACCAGCACGGACCAAGGACTGATGGAACCAGCAGTGGGAGCGGATTACGAGCAGTCTCCAATTGGATCAGAAAGTTGGTTTACAGAAAACATTGCACAAATCACGAGTGAGCCTTAGGAGAGATCCAAGGCAAAACAGCAGTCCTTACTGAACTGGACACACAGATCTGGAAAGGGGCTTTGTACTACCCCAAAGTTCTCCAAGTGCTTCCAGTCTGAACACAAGGGGATGTAAAAAATAGGAATGTGTTCTACATAATATCACACAGTCTTTCTGTCTTCCACACCTGACAAAACTTAACCACCACAAAAAACAATACAAGCAAACAAACGTACCTTAGCTGAAGAATCTTGTTGGCAAAGTCAAGTGCAAATTACGTCCTCCCAAAATTTTCTGCAACTGTCAAAGACACCCAGAGGTCAAAAATACACAAGAGACCCTCCGTGAGCACCATGAGTTTCAGAACAAAGTCCAAAATATTTTGTTCAAGTCATTTCTTTAAAGTTAGGATCAAAAATGAAGCAGCCAAATGAAAAAAAGTTTTAAAAAGCATCAAAGGAATAGTTACAGAATATGAAATATCTGAAGAAACTGCACAATACATGTGATTCCCTGTGCCAAGGCTAGCACCTAGCATGTACGTACTTGAACATAGCAGGATTTATTCCTATCCATGGACTACACAATGTATTTATGTTTGCAGTTGATGTATTGCACAATGCAAGAATAGCAAAGTTATAACAGAGAATAAATCAGTTTCCTTGGAACCAGGTTCTGGATAGTACTAATCTGCAAATAGCACATGACTCATTGGCAATTCCCTTTCATATGCCAATTTAAAGGGAACGATATAGAAGTTCATCAATTTCTGCCCATACAGACAGCTATATTCTGTTCAGACAACCAGTTTATACAGGTGTTGGCTGTGAGGTATATTGTCCACTAACCAGAATCCTGAGCCTCAGATTATTAACCAAAAGGATTTCCCAGAGAAGGATGCGCATGGAATAAGTAAAGCCCTGTCTTTAGGCCATTACATCTATGAAAAACAACAGTCATCACATAAAAGCAGACTATAACCTTTAGGTGAATTAACAGCTACCTGTTTTACAGGTGGGAGAGAATGTTTTTTTTTCCAAAAAGAAGGTGGCAGGAGATTTGTTTTGGAAAGGCTGAATGCCCTCAGTGTTAAGATCATAAGCTACCACCGTGGGTTGTTTCAACAAGAACAGCACAAGACATTCCGGCACATCACAGGAGGATTCCTGGCCTCCATGACATTCAATCAAGAAATGTCTCTGTTCCGAGCCTTGCTTTTCATTACTCTTTGTAAGAACAACACAGGGAGTAGAAATTTAGCACAGGGGAGGCAGTTGGTGGATGCAACACATTTCCAAACACTGCCTAGTTAATTACAGCTGTGGAATCATACTCAATTGCAGTGTGAGCCAAATAGATTCCAAGTGGTTTTAATTACTTGTTGCTATATTAATGTTACTTCTATAGTGATTAGAAAAGCTATGACTCAGAAGAGAGCCACCACAGGAATGACAAGTATTTCAAACTGGAGAGAAACACACTGGTCTTTCCTGATGCAGATCCACCAAGTGGTAAGGTGGTGAACATAAAAGGGAATCTTAGAGCAGATAAAAGAATATTCTGCTTAACTCATGCATGTTATTAAATACCTATTAAGACATGAGTAGCAGAGAGTCTTGTGGGGAAAAAAATTGATGAGGTCAGGTCTGCCATGCAAGCGGTTCAGGAAGACCAGACCTTTCTAAGCTGAGAACTCGAGTGAGTAGATCCCCACTGTCTCTGCATGATTGATTCCTGTATCCGCAGGTGGGTGCTTAGCTGAGGGTGTATCACACCCACAGCTCAACACACACACACCAGACTGCACCTCTGGCTCAGCTCAGGATAATGTGTCTACACAGCCATGCACACACTGAAGAAGTGCCCATACACCCCTCTCTGGTCTGCCCTAGGAGCAGATCCCTCCACTGCTTGGTGCTCACTTGGCCTCTCGTCTTATTTCTCTTTTCTCATTCACCTACCTGGTTGCATTTCTTTTGCCTTTTGATGTTTTTCAAAATCAAATGAATGCTATGCAAAAGCTGTGTTAGTGCAATGTTTACCTGGCAAGGTCAGGAAGATGGCAAAAGCTATCAGGCACACAAGGATGGGGGAGAAGTGCAAACAAGAGCAGTTATGTCAGACACTTTCGGAAACATAGCCAAAGGCAGGGTCAGAGAGACCAGAACAGCCAAAATCACTCAAGTCCTATCCTGAGCACTGCAGTAAAGCTCAATAAATACTCATGTAAATCATTCCAAATCTCAGGAGTATAAAAACGTATGTAAATTTTCCCTTGCATTGTGTAAGAAAAGGATTTTCACTTGAGAAGCAGCTATTTCCTATAGAAGACTTTTGACCCCAAAACACTGTCTGTATCTCCTAAAGGTAGCTCTCATTTTAGGGCAGAAATAAAAGCAGGATGCAGAGGCTGAGTATTCTTCCGCTCCCTATCAGCTGCTCGTTAGCTATTTAGAAACTCATTAACTTGCAAAAGAGACCTTGGCCCTAATTAGTGCCAGGACTGATCAGCCTGCCCCTTTCTCCTTCACCTCTGCCCCTCAGAGCCTTCTGCAATGATTAAAGGAAACTGCACTTCTTCTGTATAATTTTGAAAATGGTATTTTTTGAGCTATTGGGATCTGCACACAACTGTTGAATTCACTTCTGCCTTGGAGCTTACCAGACCACTGCAGAATTCTCCAGCTTGCTTTGGCACCCTAATTCTTCATGCATACATGTATCACTCTCAAGTCATTCACTAAACCAGGCTTTGTAATTTCCTTTCCTTGGCCTTTCATGCAACAGAATCTGTTTTAACTGTGATTGAAGTGTCACCATGGCCATTCAATCAACTGTAATGTTTATGCTAATCCTGCAATCTTTTTGACACTATCAATAACAGGCAAATTAATAAAAAATGGATTAATTCTGTCTTCCAAAATTATAATGTATTTTGTATGTAGACATGTACCCTCCATCACAGTGACAAAAAGAACTTGTCAATATAATAGAAAAACAAGAGGACTCCTCACTTCAATTTCTGTCTGAATGGATGCTCTCAAGTTCAATCAGTATGAGCACTAAAAGATAAACTGTAAAAAAGCAAAATGATAAAAGTTACAATTGCAAAGCACAAGCACAGTTTTACTTGGGCTCTTATGCAGTTTAATGTCTGTGGCCAGTGTATGCAAATTATTTTTTATTTCTTGAATTTCTTCCAGTTTCTCAGAAAGGTATTTCACATTCTTCATGTCTGCAGAAGAAAATAAAGGCTGCCATGCCCTGAAACTGGTCATTTTGGATGACTGAACATGGGATCCTCTACTGCATAGCCACAGGTGCACTCACAGTCCAACTAAAGCCTTCATCTTCCCAGGTAACTGAGAGATAGTCCTTATTCACCAAAATTAAAGGAAGCAGTGTCCTTGCACATGGACTACCAAAGTAGTCAGTACAAGGGCTGTAAAGTAGTAATACTACCCTAACAAGTCTCTAATTAATGTAATGGATGTAAATGCTTCCTAAAGGCTCTTATCTTACTGTAGATATGCACACAGTGTTACAGGAAGGCAAACTGAAGCTATCGTAATTCATTATCATAATTATATATTAAATATAACCCTAGATTTCTTTTTCCAAAACAATGTTTGGACAACATCATAACTACAGCAACAGAAATTCCAGCAAGAATAAGGATAGTAAGCTTCTGAAGGTATCCTACTAGTAGCAATTAAATTAAATTAAATTAAATNAAAACATGTTGCCGTTCCACACAAGGAATATCTTAACATTATATCTAAGAGAGCCATGAAGCTACGAGTCCATTTAAAGTAACAGTCAGTGACCTGTTAAAAATGTTCCTGTTCTGGCATCCTTACCTTGAGTAGTCACATATTTACCAAGCTTGAGCCAAAGGTATGGTCAAACCACTGATTAAATATTTCCTGAATTCTACTGCTGTTTTCCTTAGGATTCCATATATGTGTGTACCCCGACCACATTTGTCTATTTTCTGCTTCTTTACATTCTCATACACAAATTTCCAGTTCTGTATTAACTTTGTATTAACCAGTCCTTTGTATTCAAACACAATTTCACGCACACACTCAGGCATTTTCAATTTCTTAAAGAGCAATCTTTAAAAAGAAACATACTAAATAAGTGTGTCTTTCCTAAGTAAAAATTTTGGTCTATATTACTCTTGGGAGAAAAGATTTCTGCTTCAGAGAATTCTGTGACAGAGAAAACTTTCCCAAACAAGAAGTGCTTCCAGATTTGTAAGCACAACTGATCAAATACCAGACTTTTGATCCTGAAGAGCACTGCAGTATTTCCACATTCATTCTCTGTAGAATTTGGTTGAAAAATTTAAATAATGAACTCTATATATTCTAAAGATATACTTTCCTGACAGGATGGAGCATTATCTCCTTACCAGTTCTCATTTTTAAATAATTTAAGGGCAACAGATCCTCTTCAGAGTGAACACTGCTTTTCCAAATGGCCCTCTCTGCCAGTATTTTCAGGGCAGTAACTCTTAAGTTGCCCTCAGTAGTGCTGGAGGCTCCTGTACTTGCAGGATAAAAACCAATCTGAAGAATACATGGTGGGCTCAACAGCCTCGTGTAAAGTAGTGTCACTGCAGGCAAAGTAGCTTCATTGGAAAAGGTACTTGATGAAAGATAGGAGTTATTTTTTAAAAAAGCTTTTCTGAGTGAAACTCAAAATGCAATAGATTTATTTGGCAAATACAGAGAAAGAAGGTTCCAGTGCTGATAATAGAGGAAAGAAGTCCATCAGTTTTGCAGTCCTGAGAATAACTAGATTAAGATTCCTAACTAACTTCTTTTAAAAAATATGAATTAGGCATCTAAATCACTTGGATCAATTTTTAAAAGGTATTTAGGTACCAAACCCCCTAGACCTAAGATATTTACCCATAAACAGGAAGTTTTGTAGAGAATACCACATCATTTAAAATAAAAAAAAAATACAGCATACTGGCCAAGCAGAAAAAGCTATTACCATCACAATAGTCAACCACTTAAATAAATCATCAGCCTGATTGATCTCAGTGACCTTTAATCCCAATGGCTCTTTTCCCAGGCCATCCAGGACACTCTGTCCAGTATGTTAAATCTAAAAGATAATAACCATTGTAGATAAGATGACTATATACAGCATTTAGATACAAATATCAGGGCTTGTCCCTGCACCTGAGCTATGTTGTCCACTAGTCAGGATGCCCCCAACTTTGGCATGGGCAGGCAAATAAGAGATAAGAGAACCAGAGGAACTGCCCCTCCTGTGTGCAAAATAAGAGGGAAGGGCAGTCCACACATCAGGGAAGGCAGGGGCAGGTTCCCCTTGCACACTGAGCTTCAGAAACCTCCCTGAAGAAGGCAGAGAAATGAAATATCAAGGTACAGTTTCCCTCTTTGTGCTTTGAACTCCTGGGGCCAGGCTGTACCTGGCCTCCTCACTTCACTTCAAGAGAGCGTGGTTAGACTGAGACTAAAGGGTCCGGGCTGGCTGTGACTGCGCAGTAACACAGGAAGCACAAGAGCCTTTATTTCCTCCTCTTTGGATAGTCATGGTGAAAATAGCTTTAAAAAGTGCAACATCATGCATGTATAACCTGAGATCACAGCAACAGCCTGGTGCCAAGGAATCATGTTAGCTGACCACCATTGTCTGCCCAACACCAGCTCCTGTCTCCCTGCCCACAGAGCCTTTTCTGGCCGATGTCATACTGCTGGTGAGAGGAGCAGAGGTGAAAAAGCAAGCAGGAAACCACCATGGAAACCCTGCACAAAGTGAAGCACTGTTGGAAGGAAAAATTTACAACCAAAATTTCACACACAAGCATATTTAAGTAGCATGGGCAAAGTCATGAAGTGAAGGAGATTGATGGAGCAGCAGTGTTGGCTGAGCTCAGTGGAAGGGGTAACTGAACAGAAGGGTGGTGGGGCAGGAAACGGGGAAGGAGGTGTGAAGGTGAGGATACCAGAAGGTGACATTACATAGTAACACCTTCAGACATTGTGGGTTTAGTGGCATATTGGACAGACCATAAGGGTTGCAACTACATGAGGAAAATGAAGAATAGGAAGTGGAGAAATGAGCTGGCATGGGAATTCCCAAAGCTGAATGAAAGGCTTGAGGTCACCCTGCAGCTGGGGATCTCAGCTGAGTTGGCTCCTGACAGGAGGTGCAGATGGAAGGGAACATACGGAATTTGTTGTTCTAGAGGGGAACATCTTTGCAAACTACTTGTTACTAGACACAAGATTAAGGCTTGGAAGAGAAGTAAAAAAGATCTGGATGATTGAACTTATTTCACTCACATCTGCTGTTCCTGAGTGACATAGGCTTTGATCTATTATTACTTATCTAACAATAAATTATCGACATTATTAGTTAATTACTGTATTGACAAAGATACAAGAGATTTATGCCCTCAAATCATTGCTTGCTTGCCATATTGAAACAGCAACGCTAAATAATAATTATTATGGATAATGCAAATAATCAGAACAGGCCAAGGAAGGGTCCAAAAGATGGGGTACCATTCAGAGGAGGGTGAGATGTCTTCACCAGATTTCGTAAGTCACTTTGCCTTTCTGTGTCTCGTGTGTCTGTTTATAGTACACCACTAACACCATCTCCTGGCCAGCTGGTGTCTGGACTAAAATCTTTATAAAGGTCTCAGAGAGCCTGAAATGAAAGGTATTGCAAACATAGAAAATACCATTTTTGCCATATCTTTTCTACATCCATATTCACTGATTTCACCTATGCCAAAATAATACCATACCCATCCCCAGAATTAGATGTAGAGTGTGGGCATTCCAGCTACATTTTTTTCCCCAAAGGGTTTCCAGGAAGATGTATCAGAATACTCTCAAATCAGCTTACATTTTCAGAACTGACTATTGATTTGGGTACACTTTGTTTTGGAGCCCACTGAGGAAAGCCAAAACTGATATTAAGAAAAAGCCTGTGAAAACAGACCCTTTCCCAGTGTTTCAAGTTCAGCACTTTAAGCCTTACACCCTTTCTGAAACATCAATAATGTATCTTCCCAAGCTGTTGCTGTAAAATATTCAGTATTCCTTGTTCTTTTTACTCTTTTTTTTTAAGATATCACGAACATCCAGAGATGCAAAGAGTAACTCTTCATCTTCATGTGCTTTTGGTATATCCAAACAGTCAACAGATCAAGGTCTGTCTATTTACTGAATTTATCTAGCTGTTTTCAAGTATTTAATGATTTGACATCTTCTTGATCTTTCAAAATCTTACATATCTGTAGATGTCCAGTATAGCATGTTAGGGCATTACCTTGGAGATCGCTCAGGGTTTATTGCTCCTATACATCAACTGGCCCAGACACCTTTCATTTCAAAATCATTTAAGAACTGACTCACAGCTCAAGGAGCTTTGGCTTTCAAGACCATATTTAGCTTTCAAGATCATATTTCCAGAAAAGAAATCATCAGAATCAGTAACTTGAATTTTTGCCTTTAAATTAATTCAGGAACATAAGGTCAACTTCTAATTTTAGCTAATCTCAGAATAAACAAACAGCAGCAGAGCTTCCTGTGTCATTAACAGCATAATCAATCTGGAGTCTTCAGCACAGTCTGTCCTGGAGGATTGAGTACTTGGAGCTGTAGTGGGTGACTGAGGAGAACAACTCTATGAATCCCTTGGAAGGTAATCAGATCATTGTACTTCTGAAGGATTTTCATAAAAGGGAACTGCTGTGTCATACTTTCTGGAGTAGCTTGGAGGAAATACTACATGAATGCCATTGGTATATTAAAATTGCAAACATTTTTCAGATGACCACAATGCTCTGTTCAGACAGCTTAGATAGAAAGGAGGATTTGCTGCAGACTGCCTGCTTCCTCCAATTACATTACTGTAAGCCACACCAAAAGAGAGAAACTGTCATTTTAAAAGCTAGCAAATAGTACTTTTGCCCAGGATGGTCGAATTGATTTTGCATGATCAATGCAACACCAGCTACAGCTCAGCAGAAGAAAACATAAAGGTATTAGCTTTCTCAAACCTGACTGTCAGAGGGAGCCCATGAAAATCTCTGAAGAGCTGTACAGGGGCAGTACCACAGCCACCTCTTGCATTCGGTGTTTAAGTGACTTCTACAAGAAATACGATCTCCACCCAATTAAAAAAGTAAGATCTGGGTTTTATTTGGTATTGGTTGAGTCATAATGCAACAAGTAAATGAATATCCAACTGAGTGCCTGAAACCTTTAGATCAATTTCTCTGCTCCATTCCCCTGCGTGAAGCTGTAACATCTCCCTGCTGCTATGAAACATGGTGAATGGAAAGAACTGTCTCAATGGATGTCATCAATACTGTGTTGGTGCAATTTGAAGACAACAATACCATTTAACTGATCTGAAATTTTGTCTGTTATCTGTGGGAAGTCTCAGAAAGTGACCTTTTTGGAGGCTGAATGCTAAAGAATGTGTTTTGACAAAGTGGGAAGAAAAGCTTTGTTTATGGCATCAGAAGAGGCAAATCCACTGAAACACTCAACTGGTAATGAATTGTGAGTCACCAAATCATTGTCAATAAGCCATAAAGGCCAGTGGGAGTGGTAAACTGACAAGCAGGGGGAGTTTACAACTTCAGGTGGCAAAAGAGCCTCTGAGAAAATGGGAGTCCTCTGTTCCAGAAGACATGGCCTGGCCCTCCAGGCAATCATTCCCACAGCTTCCCAGAAAGCTTTTCTCATTCACGGACAAACCCATCCAGAGTTTGCTTGGACACCTTCTGCTCCAAGCTGCTTACTCTTTCAATGGCACAGGAGAAGTAAGAGCAGGATGGGCAGCTCAAGAGCCCTGTGCTGCGCTTTGCCTTTCCCTGGCTCAGTTCCATTATCTGCAAAACAGAGATAATGGTACTGAGATTGTGATAAGCATTATTATGATCAGTTTACAAGCACAGCACCAGCTAATTAATGCAACTAAGTTTGATACATGTAGCTCTCAGAGCCACATAACTCTCTATAACAAACAGATCCCTTTCACAGCAAAAGAGACTGTCTCCAAGGATGATGCTATCAGACTGCCGAAAAATCACAAACTTTCAAAAATGAGGACAACACTGGTATAATGGATACAGTGTGCTAAGAAAAGTAGGTCTAAGAATGAACCAGCAGGATTATGTAGCTTGGGAAACCAAAACTGTGATTTTAATCAGCAGCTGCCACTGATAGAAGTGCAAAGGTTTGTGTTTGGTTTGAGACAGCAGCGCTACAGATACTGAAACTTTATTTCATATGGAAAACAAATGGATCTTAATTCTTCAAAGGATAGGACTTGTTGTGAGGATTTCAAGATCATTGATTTTTACCAGTCCTTCATGTGTGCATTCCTATCTGGGTCCCACAAAGCAGGTTTATAATTCAGCTGGATCAGACCATGGGGAAATAAGGAAGCTGGAGAAGGGCTCTGTAGCTCAGGTAAGGGTAGAGGTGTTACAGAGGGAGCGGGAGCACTCCAGGCTCCCACGCAATACAGATTGCAAATCTGAGGAAAGGTTTCCCAGTTTGGAATGTGAGGCACTTCCAAGCTACGTGGTAATCAAGTCCTTTATTGTAATTTAGCATTCCTCCTGCTTCTGAAATGTCTTTGTCAGTTTGCCTCTTCATTTGTCTTTGCTTTGTTTTTTTCTTACTTAACCATATTTTTAAAATAAGCAGCATACATTTAGGGTCAGTTTCTCAGCAGTCAATGGAATTGCCACCGAGGGACCCCAGAGGATAAATCTGCCTTTAGTATACTTTTTATGTTTCACTGCACTGCAGTCCTGTTTTTGTCAGGTTTTATGTAGCAAAGCATGCAGGCTGGGTGAGCAGCATTATTTATGGCCATCACACATGGCCAGGAATCAGGCAGAAGATCAGACAGCTGCAGCAGACTCTTTTAAAGTTGTGGTGACATACCCCAACCCAAGCTGAAAAACATCATATTTCAGCAACCTTCCCAGCACCAGTGGGATAATGCCCAGAAAAGAGAGCATTACTGGAGCAAGAAGAGCAACGGCCACTGTATCAGAACCAGCTGCCAACCTGAGAAGATTAAACTAATGAATGACACAAAGAGTTCATTCTTCCTTCTTTCTCACCTTCCTCTTAAAATCCTCCCCCACACTGAGGTGAGATCCTCACCCCACACTGCCAAGAGATCAAGACCTGTTGTCGAGATAACAAGAACTAAAAGGTTTACAAGGTGTTATACAGGATGGCATGGTTGAGATCCAAAAAAGCACTTAAGCACCTCAGAAGCCATTTAGGCCACATTCGGGTGATTACAGAATGCCCGCAGCAATATCATTCCATTACAAAATACTTAATCCCTGTGTTCTCAACAGAAAATCCCTGCAGTTCTGCTCTGGCACATACCAGGTGGGACAGCAGCTCTGGACACAGTGGAGTCCAGCAGCCACAGCCACACCCTCTTCAAAGAACAGCTGGAGGAGACAGGCCTGGTATTCAGAGCCCTCACCCAGGATTACAGGAGACACAGATGCAATTTTTGCTTGTAGAGATCAAAGCTATCTTTCCCCAGAAGCACTCCAGCTTCTACCTGGATGCTGTCCTTGGGCACTCAGTGAGTAATTGGAGGGTGCTGTGCAGACTGGAGCAGGCTCAGGCATGTGTGCTACTGAGTGTGCAGGGCTGCTCAGGCTCCCAAGGCAAGCAAAAATGAATGTCAAGCCAACCAGAGCAGCGTGTCTGGCTGGTCTCAACTCAGATGCCCCCACACAGACATCCAGTGTCATTTAAGACATCCTTGACTATCCTGCCTGGCTTCCAGTTCCCACTCCAAAAGTGAAGGAGTGTCCTAGAGGTCCTGTGTCACAGGATATCTTGGGCACCTTACAGATGTTTGTGCAGGTATCTTGGCCACCTTACAGCACCTGGTATCACAATACATGCCTCGTTTAGACAAATTAATTAAGTACATGGCAAGTTTAGGCATCTCCAACTACAGGCAGTCCAAGGGCGAGTGAGGTCTCACATGACCAGTGTAAGTCATCAGTTCTGGTCTTGCATGACCTGTTTTACGTGTCTCATATATCATTAAATCAAGCACCATGTCTTTATTAAATCAAGCTCCAAATCCTTATCCTTCATAACTAGCTAGCTTCAAGACATCCCATAAAAAAGTTACACCAAATAAAGCACTTACCCACACAAAGGCTTCAAGGAAACTCAGTTGGAAACTGATGTTCTCTTTCAGCAGTAGCAAACTGCAAAACAGGCAGGACTTTGCTGGAGAAGCGTCCAAAGAACATTAAATATGCTGGCAAAGCTGAACAGCAATAGGATCAGGCATTCAAATGAACATGAAATATGATTATTTACTTCAGCCACAATTTTGTGTTCAGCAAGATTTGCTGTTGTAAATATCTGCCTTGAACAGCAGAAATGTCAAGGGAATCCTTCTTCAGCTGAGAGACTGTCCTCACCCACACCCCAGAAGTGCATGTACCAACAGCAGCACTGTCTCACCAAGCCCGTGGCTGCAGATGATTGCTGAAAAATTATGATTCAGCGTTGCGTAGTTACACAGGCAGACAGGTAATGCATGAGGAAGTCAAGAGCAGAAGACTGTCTCTTCCGGTGGCCCAAACACCCATCTCTGATTTTTATGTGACTCTTCCATAAAGACAGTTTCCTCTGATTTCCCCTTATTCTGATAGGGCTTGTGCAGTTACTGAAGAATATCAGCCACCTGGGGACTTAGGGTGCAGGATATCTGTGGCTCCCAGGTTCTCTGTACATACATGCATTGTTCTATAATCTGCTCACAAGGCTAGAACATTCATAGAATGGAATCATAGAATGGTTTAGGTTGGAAAAACATTGAAGATATTCAAGTCGAACTATCCTGCCAAGTCCACTATACTAACCATGTCCCTTAGTGCCACGTGTACACGTACCTCCAGGGACGGTGACTCAGTCATGTGCTGAAGGGAGTGACCAGCCACGTGCCATGAGTAATAAACCACTGGAAAGGCATTTACACTGTAAAAGGCAAAACAATCCTAAATCCGTAAGGTATTTATGACTCGAGGGAATAAGTCTACATAGCACAGCTCAATTAGGCTTCAGGAAAATTTGATTGTACCAACACAGTGCTGCACTTCCAAGAGGATCCGTTAACTCAGATCAGGCCAAATATAAATGCATGGATGTCTCTATGCCTGTGGGATAAATACACCCCTTATCTCAGACAAAACTGAGTATGCCAGGTTTTGGTGTGTGGAAACACCATCATTAATACATTGCAGCCTCTAGATGAGTGTCAGCAGATCTGCCTTTCCCTGGAATCAGCTACCTGTCTCCATCGATCCTCATTGTCCCATAAAGTCCTTCCATACAGCTAAGGGACTCTTCAGGTTTATTGTTTTGTCCAAAAACCATGAAAATTGGATGTTGCAATATCCCTTGCAGGTTCAAACAGCAGAACCTCATTTGTTTCATGTAAGACCCAGACAGCTGATACTCACACAGCTTTCCATCACAATGTGAGGAACAAGGCTGGAGACACAAGCTGCCCTTGTAGGTGAAATCCACAATAAGGCCTTCATTTGCTCTTGGTTGAAATCTTTACAAATAACTTAGATTGCTGAGATGATTCAATGGGCTTGGAAAGAGTCAGGGAGCTGCAACAATCCTCAGTGGACTGCTTTGCAAGTTAATGGCTTTCCTTTTTCTGTGTGTGCACTTACTGAGAGAAACCTAACCCTTCCCCAAGCCTTCACCTTTGATCAGTGCAGGTATCAAATGCTGGTTGTCTTAGGTACATTTTGTGCTTGTTTCTTATGCAAATGCAAACAACTATACACCAGCTGGCCCTACTGCCAAATTTGTTTCATGGTTTTCATTCTGTTTTCTACCTTTTGCCTAAAAGGAGTATTATGTACATGGAGATAAGTTTTCTGTGAGAAGATAGTGAGAGATTTATTTTCTCTTACAAATTATGGGATTAGATCCATTTCTGAGTGATTCCACTGAAACCTGTAGCATTATACCAACGATAACTTACTTACAGTATTTGCTAAAAATCATCAATAAAAAGCTAATCTGTGTTTCAAGAGCTTTGTTAATGTTATGGTGAGCTTGACCACTTCCATAATTTTTAACAAGGCATTTATTCTATGCCTAATCAAAGTTAGCCAAATACCTTATGCTCCAAATCAGCCCTGTGTGGGCAGGCCTGATAGGCCAAGTCCCACTCCAGGACTGAATCTGATCCTTTGAGCCTGAAGAATCAGCTTGTACATGGCCATGAGTCCTTTCTCATGCCCAAAGTCACAAGCTTTCTCCTGCAAGCCTCCTCTTGTTTCTGGGCTATAAATTCTTGATAACAGGGTTGAGCATAATGTCTCACCAGAAACCCTGGTTTCTGGTTCCAGAACAAATACACACTCACACAGAGAAAGACAAAAAACAAGTGCACATTGACACAGTGTATATTCAGCCTTAGAAAATCAAAATCAGGCCTGAATCCCTGCAGGATTTGGGGTGACACTATAAAATAGACACATGAAGTTAAATCTTCCTTTTAGAGGATTAGAGGATAATCTCTAGTTAGAGAGATCACACCAATGATTTATGAGCTTTGGTTCTTGTTCAGTGGATTATTCTTTAATTCAATTAAAATAACAACAAACCCTGGCCAGAGGATTTTATCCATGTGTCCATCTTTAAGTACTCTCATTTAAATCAGAATGTGATGGCTTGCAGGACTTGGCTCACAACAACAGTGAGAGCAACTCCTTACAGAGCTTGAATCTAGGTTCAGACTTGATATTTGAAATTAGGCACAGACATGTACAGGCTTTTCAACCTTTGTTTAGGGCTTTGGATCAGTTTGCCAGAAGTCACCCTGATTATTTAATTCTTCATGTCATTGCAGATTCACCTGCACAGGACCATTGCCGAGCAGCCCTCACAATGCAGGGTGCACTCATGGCCCTGCTTTGCTCAGGCCTTCTGGCTTGAGACACTTCTTGTAGTGAATTCTGTCCTCAAGGTGCTGCCATAAATCTCATGCACAGGACAGCTAAAAACTCCCTGAGCATTTCAGGTTAAAGTCAGGGCCACTGTGCTCTTCCATTCCACTCTCTCCTCCTTCGAAAACTCCAGACTATTGACAACTGGTAAAGCTTTACTACTGTGCCACCCTATATGCCAAAAACCTCTTGAGAGAAGGCAGATCCACACCAAAGTCCTGCCATGGATGGGGCAGAACGAGGCTCTGCACAAGAGGAGATACCAAACCATCTGTGAGGAGCTCCACAGGGCTGGGTCCCACAGGCAAAGTCAGTGACATCCTCTGTGTCCTGTGACTCGAGACAGGTATCAGAGCATAAGTGTTCCACAGCACACAGAACTGGGTAGGCACACAGTGCCCAGAGTTGAGGCTGGGCCAGTTTACGTGGCAAGACTGTTTAAAGCCCATGGTTTTTATGCAGACATATAAAATAGCAGTAGTGTACCCCATCCTTTTTCTGGGCCTTTCAATAAAACCTGACACAAACAGGATGTAATGGGTCACCAGAAAATCCTACCAGCTGGCCAAGACTGTCATAGGCAACTTCATGACTGATGGTCATACAAAGAGCAAATTTGTTTCAGTTTTCTGTGAAATGGTAAATTTTGTACAATCTATAGCTTAATATTTAATGTGTATTACACAGTCTTACATGCATGTAGTATTATGTACTGTAATTATGGAGTATTATGTATTGTAATTATGGAGAATAAAGCTTAGGTTTATGGAAAAGCCTACCTAAACTCAGATTATGTGCCTGTGAGCTTTTAGGAAAAAAAGAAGTAAAAAAAAACAACTCCAAAGGTGGTATATGATCTGTTGCCATTACTTTTGTCCACTCATATGGCACAAAAGCTTGACATTGTCAATAAGCCATTTAAGACAAGCATCTAATTCCTATAAATACATTTTCACTGAATTCTAGAAGACAGTTGTAGCTTCACCACTGCAGAAATTCTACATTTTCCTAATAAACTCATAAACAAAAAAATTCTGTACCTTCAGCAGGTTTCTGTTCACTTGTTTTCAAGATCTGTAAAAACCCACCGTAGAAGGATTTTTTAAAAATCAAATAGCAGCAATACAGTCCCATCTAGGGGAAGAGAACTGCTTTTCTATAACTCCTTTTTTTTTCCTCTCACACTGGACAATACTGGCGGGTTGAGATTTAACCAGAGATGGGCTCCTTTTACAAGATTGCTTATATAAAGCGAAGATAACACCAGCTGGGTTCATTTGAAAGAGGACATCTTGGGAAGAGCTGACAGCGCTGCTTTTGGAATAAGACTGGAATGAAAATCTGAAATAATTAGCTCCTTCCTGTCTCGTAGGTATAACCATTAATTTCTTGTAGAATGCATAGGATTATAATTAGAAGGAATTGTCACTGATATGTACTTTATGACCCTTTTATAAATATATATTTTTGAATAGAGGCTGAGGGAAAACGTTGAAACCGATTGGTTTTGTTAGAACTACTGAATGGGAATGACTTTTTTGTTTACTTAAATGGTATTTCTTACTTCTGACTTAGTCTGCTTAGTGATGTGCGTATGAGGGCTGGTAATGAAGAGTGTCTACAAAGGGCAAATATGAGAACTCCAGTCCCAATCCCACAGGCTGTACATGCTTCTCCCCAGTGGGAAACAGCTTGCAGGTTTGAGGCCTGAAATGCAAATGTAAATTACTGCTATGGATATTTTCCTAAAAACTCAACTTTTAGCAGCAAAGGAGAAAATGCATAATTTACCACAACTGAGCTGAAGTTAAGATTGTATACATCAGAATAGCCATCACCACAGAGAATAGTTTCAGCACTAAATTTTAAGCACATTATATATGTTCTTGCATCATATTTCTTCTAGTAATTTCTAGTCCCTCTTTTTTTTCAAATCCCACTGTTTCAGTTATATTTGGTTATATTAACACTTTGAGTTTAGACTCTTTGCAAGCAATCAAACTAGAATAATTAAAAGCCACCAGTAAACTGAAATAGTAAAATTGTCACAGTAGTGACCCAGTTATGGTAATCGTCTTGGAAATATTTACCCTGTAGATGCAATTACATTGGGTGACAGAATATCAGTAATGTTATTTTTTTCTCTCTGCAAAAGGACATTTTTAATAGTAGCTACAAGTTCAGGACCGCAGAAAATGCATTGTTTTTATTTCCACTTTTAAAGACATTTTCAGCTTTTATTTCCTGTGTCCTCAGATCATTGCAAGAAATGGTGACTCTTGCTCTTTATCTGCTGGTCATCTTGGCTCGAGCTCTTGCGGGGCCTTGCAGCCCAAATAAAGCAGGTAAAATAATTTAAGTCTCCTAAGATCTTCTCTTGTAATTAAGCTGCCAAAGGGTTTTTTCATTCAAAACCAAAAGCTTTTCCTTCAGAAAGTTAAACTGTGGATTCTGTAGAGTTAATCCTTACATTTCTTTTATTGATCTGCTTTGAGCTAGCACAGTAAGGAATGTACCATTCAAGCCCTAACCCCACAAAGAATTAGGCATATACTTAACTCTGTGCAATAACCATAGTGCAAGAAAGTTAATCACAAAAGCATAAAATGGCAAAGAAAACAAAAACAATTAGAAATTTTCTTTAATAGTACAGGCTAGATGCAGCAGATCTTTGCTGCCCAAACTGGGCTTTAGTCCCACGGACTACAATCAGATGGCCAGTGGTGATTGGATGTGCTGGGCTGAACTTCTGAACCACACTGTTATATTAAAGCAAGAAAAATACAAAAATCATTGAAGGTAAGGCTCTAATTGCACACTGGTTACTGCCAAGAAACTGAAGTAATCTGGTGCCAGACAGACCTGTAATGTAGATCTCACTACAATTACAAAATGTGCTCTAGAAACCTGCTGGAATACGCCTCAATTTAGCATTTGCTTTTTAGTGTGTGACTGCGGTCAGATTACTGTCAGTCATTTCATGGTATTTCTAAAGTATTTGGCCCTCTAGCCATTTATTTCAGTACCTTTATTTGCACAAGCAGTTCCTCTGAACTGCAGGAATTTTCATAGCTGTAAAGTTGCCAGTTATAAATCTGAGCATTAACACAAGCAGAATCAGCTTGCATGTGCTGAAGGTTTGTTAACCAGAAAAAAGTGAGTTGTTAAGGTCTCTGGTTGACTTTCCCTGAGTATCCCCTAGCAGACATGGAAAGGCTGCAAAATAAGGCTTTTAGCATAAAAAATGAGAGTGGCAAGGGCTTTAAAAGAAATAATTGAATAATTCCAGGCAGGGTGCCTTTTTTTCTCACTGTCATAATTGGAAGTCTTTCTCAGTTTTCAGGTCACTAATGGTTAGTCAATATTTGCCCTTTAAATTTCCATCAGACATTCAAATGAGCTCTGCCTGTGAAAAATACCCAATGCTGCTATCACGAAGCAATCAGTCTGTCTGTTATGATGTTCAACATCCATGGTTGTATTAGCAATCACCGTGTTTGGAAACACACAGCACTGCTGTTAACAGGGCTGGGAGTTTAGGTCATTTCCTATTGTTGTTAGCAGGCCTAGGTTCTTCAGATCATTTTTAGATCTTGGCTTTTGACTTGAAAATTGGAAAAATTCAGTTTGTGCAGGCACTACAGTGCCAGTCCATGAAGAGAAAGGGCAGAATATCTATTGTGGCCAAGATCTATACACCAGTACAAAACAGAGCAGATCTACAAAGCCTACCAAACAACCTGACCAATATTATTTTTACAGATTCAGTGGTGTTACAGAAGGCAGCTTTGCAGCATAAGTTAATGAGACATATTTCAGTGCAGTCCTTTTTTACTTCAGGTTTCTCAGCAGTGTCTCTGCTTTTCAATCAGCTATTCCAGAAAGATAAAAAATTTACACAAAGTTCTGCATTGATTAGAAGGCAAAGGCCAAACTCTTCCAAAGAGGACAGAATTTAACAACCTAAAGGTCAGTTTTGTGTAGCAAAAGCTGCTCTCATTAGGGGACCTTCCAGCACACACCCCTGTTCACAGAAGGTTAAGCCCAATGGAAAGTGGGCAGACCTACCTGTTTGAAAGGAAATTACCACTGAATAACTCTAGGTGTATCATTTTCCTTTCAGATGTAATTCTGGTATACTGCTATCCTAAAACCATCATTACCAGAATTCCAGAGTGTCCTTATGGATGGGAGGTTAATCAGCTGGCACTTGGAGGCATTTGCTACAATGGGATCCACGATTCAGGATATTATCAATTCACAATCCCAGACCTGTCACCTAAAAACAAATCATACTGTGGGACACAGTCAGAGGTAAGACTATGAAGGTCAGGATTTATGACTCAGGAAATGGCTGGACTCACTTGAGAGAGTCCCATCCTCTTCAGCTTGGAGTAAGCTTTAGGTACCGATGGAAGAAGGAGGCAAACTGCAGTATGAAGGAGAAGGAAGAATCACACAGCTGTGCTTTGCAGTTATAGGCAAAATACTCACAGGCTTAGTGATATTGGTCTGCTGTTCACTTGCACCTGTATTACACAGAACTTATGTTTAGTAAGGCTATGAACAGGCAGCACAGCATTTAAAGAGCTACCAAACCGTGTTTCCATGGGGAAGCTCTTTTGACACCAGATAGAGTCTTCATGTTTCAAAGTACATTCCTGATGCCTCAAAGACTCAGTACTGCCCACATTTCTCTGTCTCACCATCCACAGTTCAAGAATCCCGTGTATCACTTCTATAACTCCATTGTCTCCAATGACTCCTCAGTGATTGTGAAGAGCCAGCCTGTGAATTACTCATTCACCTGCACATACAATGCCAACTACCTGGTGAACCAGGCTGCCTTTGACCAAAGGTACATCCTCTTCTGAGAGTGTCTCACCCCATCCTCATCACCACGCCTCACTCATACAGAATTTTGTCCTGTCCCCAGGGTGGCCACTGTCCATGTGAAGAACGGGAGCTCCGGCTCATTTGAAAGTCAACTGTCCCTCAACTTCTACTCTGTAAGTGCTTTTTGCCACTCACACTGTCCCCTTCACCTTACAAAGGCTTCAGCCAAAGAGCTGGAAAAAACCAGGGCTGCTGCTCCTGACTTTTATGTGTCGTGGAGCACATTCCTAGCCTGGAACAGATAATTGCAGTGGGATTGGCAGGGGTTCTTCTTTCTGCTGATTAACAGGGATATACTTAAAGTGAACAGAGCAGACACATGCCAACTGTTCTTTTAATCCCTCAAAATCAGGCAGATTTTTCTGCTGAGAGGTACATTTCTAACCTGCTGACAGGCTTTATAAGAAAAAGAAAAACTTGTTTGTAGTCCCACTGCAAGAGCAGCATGAATCTGCATGTACTGATGGCCTTGCATGGCCTCCATAGACAAATGCTCCTTGCATTTCTCTTGCAGCTTTCTCCCTGGTCCTCTCACCTGACAGATATTTCATGTACCCTACAGATCTTCAGGTCATGCTGGAATTTTATTGCCAACAAAATATTGTCCCTTGATCTTTTGAAGCATCCCTGTCCTCTCCACTGCTCCACTGCACTGCTGGAGCAGCCAGCTCCTGATTTTGGAGTCTTTTCTCCACAAAAGCACCGTAACAGCCTCTCTATTTTAGCACAGCTAGAAAAAGCACAACTAGGGACATACTGTGTTAAAATTATAGACCAGGTGAAAGGAGTATTTACCACTAGGTAAACCAATGGTAGGACTAAACATGTTATTCTTTGTATAATTCTGGTGCTAGCTTTGTTACCATCTTACCCAATAAGAAGCAGTGCGATTTAAGGTAGGCACTTCAGTGTATTTGTAACCAAAATTTTCACCTGAGCACCACACTGCTCCATGTTCAGCAGGCTGGCTTTTTTCTTGTGTTTTCTGCTTGTCTTCATTCGTTTTGCCCAACATGTCCCAACCCCATTCCCATTCTATGCAGTCATCTCCACTCTCTCACCAGCTTTCCCCACCAGAAGCAGCAGCAGCAAACTTGCTTCCCACCCATGCTGTGATACAACACATACTACAACCCAAACAGCATCAAGTTGTCACTTATCATCATTCTAAGCCAAATATTAACAAAAATATTTTTAAACATCATCTTGGGTTTGCAATAGTCCTGCTGCTGATGTGGAGTTTGGAGGCTGCAGGTAATAAGAACCCAGATTTCTGGAGTCAATCTCTCCAGTGGTGTCTGAAGTTGAATCATGCCTTGCGTTGCATGTTACGAGTAATGTGTGATGCCTTTGTCTTTGTCTTTCAAAGAACGCCAAGTTCTCAAGTATAAAGGAAGCCCCCTTTGTCGTTGAAACATCAGAAATTGGTTCTGACATATTTGCTGGAGTGGAAGCTAAGGGCTTAAGCGACAGGTAGGCAAGGGAAGGAGGAATGAGTAATAAATTGGCAATTGGGACATTCCTTGCTAACCCAGGGTTTGTATCTCCCCAGGTTTAAAGTTGTTCTCAACAACTGCTGGGCAACTCCTTCCTCGGAGTATTTCTACCAGATCCACTGGCCTTTGATCACCAAGGGGTAGGTGCTGGTGGGACCCAGGGGGGCACCTCTACTCAGCCCAGCCCCAAGGATGTCTGGAAAGCTGGTGGTGGGGTATAAAGGAGCAAAGGAAAAGCTGGCCCACAGCAGGGCAAATGCTTTCATCAGACTGTCACCTCAGGAGATGTTTCACTGAAGCCATGGGGGCTCTGACACTGCTTCTCCACACACAACACAGGTGTGCCACGGACTACTCCATCCTTGTGCACGAGAACGGGAAAACCAACCGGGCCACGTTCCAGTTCAACGCCTTCCGCTTCCGCAACATCCCCAAGCTGTCCAAGGTCTGGCTGCACTGCGAGACGCACGTCTGCGACAGCGAGAAGTTCTCCTGCCCCGTGGTAAGGCCTCCCTGCTGCAGAAACACACAGTGCCACACTCAGACAGAGGATGTCCAGCCCTTCCCGAGGGTATGCCAGGTGTAGGGCCAGTGCCAGGGCTCTCAGCAGATGGAGGCACTGCACTGTGTGAACCCGAGTGGCCCAGCTCTGCACCCCGACCCCTGTCATGCCACAGGCAACATTGGGAAACTTGTTTAAACGTATTGAGAAATAAGGTAGCCATTGAAAAACTCAGCTCTTGTCGATATCCCAGACTACAGTCCTGTCTGACAAACAGCTACAGTTAAACACAAGCCTGGAAAAAAGGAGATAGCTGAGCTTTTTCCATTTTACCAAGTATCTCAGTGCTAAGAGCTCTCTGGGGGCAGTGGGAGAACCTGGCTCAGTCCCCCTTCCCAAGGAAAATCCTCCCTGCCATGCTGCAGTAAGTGATTGCTCTTGCAGCCATCCTGTTCTGCATAAAATACATAAATTATCTCTGGATCAGGAGCTGAGGTAGAAGAGGGGGTTCCTGCGTCCTTAGGTGGGAATGAGGTGAGGATGCTATACAGGCACATAATTTAACATGGACAGGTGCCCGCTGCTTGCACCAACTGGTGCAGGGGTGAGGTTACCAAAATGTCTTTCTTTAAAGACTTCTCTCTCCACCCTTCACCAAGTCAGAGCTTTGCTATTCTTTCTCTCATGCAATGAACATGTCATTGCTGTAAAATTAAATCTAATTTTACTTAACCTGAGATGAAAGCCCAAAATACTCCTTGGCCAACATGCTGTCATTTCAGCAACAAATGCTTCTTGCTGGAGAAGAGAAAGCATCACTCCTGGTGAACCCAATTTTTCTTTCTAACCCCCTTCTCAGTTCAGGAGCCACATTAAAGCAGCATTGTGTATTTTGCAGCCTCAGTGCTAAGCAGGGGGAACTGACGTGCAAAATTTGCATGTTTGACAAAAATACCTTGTTAGAAATTCTGTTTCAAAGGCAACAGAAAAAACTCTTAGAGTTTGTTGTTTGTTTTTCAAGATTTCTTCAACTTTTTATCCAGCCACAGATCAGAGTTAAAAGAGAACACAGACCCATTACTTCAGACGTGCCCTTCTGGCAGTACTGTCAAACATCTACATCATCCTTTCAGGCACTGTGTGGAATTCCCACCTCATCCTCCAGTGCAGGATAATTGCTCGATCAGGCTGACATCCCTGGAGTCCTCTTCTCACTCAAAAATGCAGCTGGTGGTCTCCTGCAATTAAGGTTGAACCAAGCTGGTGGTCTGTGCTTACAAGAAACTCATAACCAGGATTACCACATGCTGAGTTTGTAATAAAAATGCCCACAGCTGGGGATCTGCAAAGGTCAGGAGATGGACAAGGACCTTTAATCTGCAGAGCACTGCCTCCAATACAGACCTTGTCAGCTGTGACAGACATCATTAGTGCTGGACATGAGCTGATCTATATGGAAGGGATTTGGTGCTTCCTGTTTCTACCCAATGGGCAACAATTATCATTAGCAATAAACAACCACAGAAGCCTTCACAGAGGTCAGGGGTTAAACAGATGGAGCTCAATTTCCCCCTTCTCGACAGGAGTTTTGTTTAAGGCAGGGTGGGAAAGGCAGCCCACCAAAATCTTCAGAAAATGAACTGTAAAGAATTTCCTTAAATCTCTCCTGCACTAAAAACCCCAATAATTACAGGCAGAAAAAAAAAGTCCCTAGAAAATATGCAGCAATTTCCTTGGTTGGAAACATGAGAATTGTGCCTGGATTTTTTTTTTTTTTTTAATAATTTTTAATTCTTTTGGTATACGTGGCTTTCTCTCTGCTCTCTTGAGACATGTGACAAACGCAGACAGGGCGCGGAACAGACCGGAGGTGTTTTAGTGGCGGAGATCACTGTGCGCAGTAAGTGACTGGGTTCGTGGGGTGCTTCTCCCTTCGGGGAGCAATGAAGCTGGCAGCACAGGAGCAAGCAGAGGGAGCCAAAGCCCTCTGCCAGACCCCTTTTCCCTGGGACAGCACGAGTCTAGAACAGAAGTTGGTCCCCTCCAAGCTCTGGCAGAAGAGCTCAGTGAAACTCTCCTCATTTGCCAAGGGAGTCAAGGCACCCCTTTGGTGTTTATGATAAATGGCCAAACCACTCAGACATCGAGCTGGCAGTGAAAGCTCTGCTCACCTGCCTGTGACCTCAGCAGCAGCTCAGACACGCTCTGGCAGGTTGCACGGGAGTGGGAGAGAGGTCAGGAGCAGCAGTAAAGCTTTTCTTCACTCTGAGGGTGGGTACGTCAGCATATCCACAGCACCTTCATGTGTTGCGGGGAGGCTTCGTGCCTATCCCTCCTGACACACTGACTGCACTGCCATCGGGCTTCCCCACTACAGAACAACTGTTTCATCTAACTGATGCCTCCTGCAGGCACCAGGGATTTCTCCCTAAGCCGGTTCACCTTTTGAAACAAGTCCTTGGAACAATATTTTCACTAGAGCCCTTTATACTAGTTTATCAACTGCATCCACACCAATCTGAAAGCCAATTTAAAATTACAAATTGACATAGAGTAGAATTATTACAATCCATTATGTTGCACCACTAAACCCCCATCCATGTTAGAAGGTAAAAGAACTGAGGATCCTTTTATAACTTCAGACAGTAAATCCAAGAGGAAGAAATATTCATAATTTCAATATGTTGCAAATGTTTTCTGTTCTGTTTTTACAAAACATGCTGGTGCACTTTGCCCTGTTTTAAACATCCCGATGTAATCTTTTTCCTCCTCTTTTATACAGGCAAAGGTTTATCCAGATTTTACACACTCTCAGGTAAACAGCAAAGTATGACAATGAAAATATCAATCCCAAACATGGATTTTGAGTGTCTTTGTCAACATAAAATCCATAGCTCAGAGCAAAAAACTGAAAAATTAGTAAATTTGACAGAAGAGTGAATGTTTCAAAATCAGATTTTATTTCCCAGTGTTATGTACTTTGTTTTTCTTCTTTTGGCACATCCCTCACACTGGACAATAAAATCATAGCAATAACTTCCAATAATGAACAATACTTTCTGTAATTGTCACACCCTCTTCCCAAAAAGGAACAATCATGTTTCACTGGGTTATCAGGGGTGTCTGAAAGCATTTCTGATTGGAAAGGGTTTGAAACACACCTTTCAAAGTCTATTTGTTAACATTTTATATGTTGACAGAGCCACATTAGGGCATGCAGTTTTATTGAACGGGGTGGGAAGAGAAGGTGAAAGGGAGCTGACAGGGAAGTACTCACATATAGCCTGTGTTTCTCTTGCAGATATCATCTTCCACCTACTCTTCATGATTGGATTTTGTGCTGTTTTATTATAAAATGCAGCCCAGTTGTGTTTCTTAACTTTCCCCAATCCTCTTTGGACCTGGACTTCTTTACTAAAGATGTTTATTTTACAGAGGAAAAAGGAAAGCCACAAAAAATCCTTGTGCACCATTTTACCAGATAAATAAAACATTCCATGAGCTTTGTGCCTCAAATACTGGAAAATCCCAAAGCAGATTTGCTTCTCCCAAGTCTCTGCTGGCATTTTAAACTAGTGAAAACCCTTGGGTTATGTATTCTACCAACGCCTCCTTTTAAAAAGCTGTGATGGCAATAGGACTTGTTTCTAAAAGGAATGTAGGGATGTGCAAATTCAGCGTTTTTCAATGCCAAATGTACCTTCAGGGTCCCCCTTCCTGGTCAGTCTCAGTGTGGTACCAAACTCCCCTCCAGGCCTGGTCTTGCAATGTCCCAGTTTGTTCTGTGAAGTCTTTGAACAAAACGAAAACCAACCTAACATGTTGTGCTTTTCATGTCGCAGTAATTAGAAGGTGCTCAGAATTAATTACCTGACATTTCTTTCCTGATTCTCAGTGTTGTCAGTATTGATTGGCTGGATTAAGCAGAGCACACTGTAGGAGCAGGATGTCTTGCTGACTGGACAGGCTCAGTGCTGGATGGTTACATGGTGTGGGTGCATCCTGAGCACATCTGAGGTTGGAAAACAAGCTAATGAGCTTTACACTTCCTTGAAGACATAGCCGGCGGCAGACACAGCAGGGTCCAGCTGTTGGGTCTGTACCTGAGTAACAACAGCAAGAAAAAAATCCCTGGAAAGGGAAACCATGATTTATAAAAAGCAGGACATATCAGGACATGAAACAATTCCCCAACAAGTATTAACAGTAGGTTCCTTACTTCCAGTAGTTACTAAAACAATATTGAAAAAAAACTCCTGAAAGTGTAAGAAATATTCTTAGACCTTTTCCATGAAACTTCCAGGACCCTAAATGTGAAAGAGGGAAGAATGACTACAGTTGTTACACTTCCAATTAATCAACACGGTGGCTGTACCTGTGTCTGCACATACTGAAGCATATAAGCACATTATAGAATTCTTGCTATTGTTTGTAGAGAGGGAGCTTCCTGAATAATTCTGTTAAGGATTTTCAGCTCGCTGTTCTTTGTGAAAGCTCATTGTAATGAAGACAAAGCAGAGCTAGAACACGCATCCCCTGCACCGCAGCGGTTCAATGAGCCCCTGTAAGTCCCTTGGCATGGGCTCCTCCGGCTCCCGCAGGTGCGAGCTCAGCCCGGGCGTGTTTCCGAGCTGCCGTTCCCCGCCGCGCACAGCAGAGGGCGCTCCCGGCACAGCTTTGCCCGGCCCGGCTCCGCCACCGCCCGCTCCTCCCGAGGTTCCGGAGCAGAGCCGAGGGTGTGTCCGCGGTGCCTTGTGCTCCTCGGGATGTTCTCATCGGCCACAATCACCCTGCAGGGTGTCCGCCCGCGTTTGCTGCATTGCCTCTCTTTCCTCTGCTCTGCTCCCACTGACACCGCGCGTTTCAGCACCTGCCAGGTGGCTTTACCTCTTCAAATTCTTGTCCTACTCCAGAGCCTGTCTCTTTTGCCTCGCTTTCACAACGTTCACTGCACTCCTGTCGCGGCTATTTTGTGCAGAAAGCCTTGAACCCAGTTTCGTTGGTAGGTTGATTAATTCCTCCCTGGTTATGCAAGAAGCGTGGCTTTGGAACGAACCTTGCAGGATTTCGGCAGCTGTGAAGCGTGCCTGAGCATTCCCAGGCTGCGTCCCGCCGCCCGTGGGATGGAGCCCGTGGGCACACGAATCTCCTGTCCGTGTTACTGCCCTGAGTGGGGCTCGGGCAGCCCTCCCGCCTGGCCCGGTCTGGATCACTATCGCCCTACAGTCCAGAAATGGTTTACTGCTAAAAACAAACAATCAGAACACAACTGAAAAAGAGCTGCCAGAGGTGACTGTGTCTATCTGCCTGTCTATCTGTCTATCTGCCAGAGAAGGCAGCAACGTATGAACAGGTTGCAGCTCCAGAAGTACCACTCCTTAAGAAAGCAAAAGTTGTCCCTCCTAAATAGTTTGCATAAAAAATATGGAATATAATCCATCTTCTTTTTTTCCTAACCTGCATATGGCTCATCACTACTTATTCTACTAAACACTGTTTATGTTGCCAATATCAGAAAATGCAAAGATTGCTAAAGATTTTAGCACAAGATGAAGTTTGATAGATTTCATCATTTCAGATGGACTAAAATGATGGATCTTTTCCAGCTGTCAGGGCGTGAAGGTGCTTGCCTTGATCTCTGCATCTGAAAGTCAAACCAAGTCTGGCCACGGAAACATAGGGACAGGAAGGTTAGTTAGAGAGGACGCAGATAATCTGTTTAGAACCCAACATTTGTCTCCACAAAGATTCCAGTTGGGTTTTGTCCCAATTCTTCCTTCCATTTGAAAGAACTCTAATGAGACACGAATTTTTACATGCTTTCCTTCCCACAGTTTGGCACTGCAGTGCTGAAGCACAAGGTCACCGAGGTCATGACAAGAAGGAGAGAAATGAACACACACAGGCGTCAAGATGATAACAACACGGGTTGCAGCACAATATTTCCAGTACAGTGACACACTTTACACAACATTTTGTTCATTAAATATAGGTTCACTTCTCACTTGCACATGGTAAACACCATTAACCTGGGTGGCCTTTATTTGACAGTTACTGCAGATGCAAATAACAATTAAGAAGGTCCAACAAAAACTGCCAATGAAAGAATGAGCCAAATCTAACACAAAATGTGGAAGTATGCCACAATGCAAGCTGCTACGTTCCATTATGGACAATCTATCCTTAGTATTCCCAAACAAGCAGTGCTGTTGGCACTGTGATTCCTGTCCTGCCACCCCAGGTCCAATAGTGAAAAAGAAGGAGCAGGTTCCAAGACTGTCAAGTCAGAATTAATGATGGTCAAGCATTAATGCCTCATATCCTGTGCTGGGATCTCACAATTTCAAATCCAAACTTTAGAACAAAGCCTCACTAGGAGTTTACTGGGGGACATGTACATGATCCTGCTGCAGAGATGCCAGGCTGGGTCTGACATGCCCACTTTGTGCAGCCCCTGCTAGGGCAGCCCTGGAAGGAGTGAAGCACATCAGGGCTGAAAGCCTTTCTGTAGGGGGATCTCAACTCTGTAGCACACTGAGGTAAACATTGCATGTGCTGCCAGAACCGGCAATACATTACACAATATAAACACAGGCAATGTCCCAGATCCAGATGCCATGTATAGAAACTCACCAGTCTTAATCCTCATTCAAATACCAACTTCATCTCTTTATTCTGTAAATCCATGACATTTTGTTTAAATGTGCCAGTCAGGGACAAGGGAAAACCCTACACCAGAATACTATCATGACTCACTAGACACAAAACACATCATAGATGTACATGGTGTGTATTAGGAGTGAACCTCTCACTCTGTACTGAAGATCAAGTCTTTTCAAGTTATTCCTATCCAAAGGGCAGCTCACAGGTGCATAGGAAAAAAATAGCTATTGATTGATTGGACCCCATGGCCCTTTCATGTAGCACATCACTGCAGCCCTGCAAAGGTCAAGTTCAGTGGCTTCAGAGAAATAAATAGTAATTCTTGCAGCCTGGCAGTCAGGCACACAAGGCTGAGAAAAGTGTCCTGAGCTCTGTCTGAAGCTGCATTGCACTGAGAAGCAGAGATCAGCCCTGCTTTCCAATACATTTTTCTTCACTTTGTTGTTACTGGGAAAACCTAGAACAGACCTCTTTAAAAACAATTATCTGGGATACGTTCCAGTTCTAAATCCTAAGAGAAATGTTGGGAGATTCCATGATATGAAGCCCACCTGCAAAGCAAACTGCTGCTCTGGGGTGCAGTCTACAGCTTTCCCAGATTGCTTCTTGCATTGAGCAGCCTGTGCCTCCTCCCCTGCTAAATTTTCTCTCCATGTGGTCTCATCACACCCTCCTCCCACAGACCATCTCTCTTTGAGGATTTACACACCATGACACAAAGCATCCACTAGAAGGGATCCCACTCTGTTGCTCTTCTGCTTACACTCACCTGCTGCTAACAGAAAAATAACATCCGCATTTTTCTTCTGGGAGCAAGCACATAACACACCTGAGACAGAGACATTCAGGATGTATGTTATATTAACTTTATCTTAAAAACACAATCCACAATAGGTAGCACAGATTTGTCAGTAACATGGCCCTGAAATGTGTTATGAGAAGATCTTGCAGGTTTAAATTTCATTCTGGTTTTCCATAAGCACATTCTGCAGAGTGCAAATGATGCAGTAAGGCATGACAGGAAGTGGGGCACGCAGATCCTACAGCTTGGTGAGCACTAAAGCTGAGGCCTAATGCTAAAGCAAAGGTCTGATGCTAAAACAGACGTGTTATCACTGTGAAATGTTTGCCCAGCACTGTAAATTTACATGGCGATTAATAAGCGTTGATAAGAACATTCTGAGCACTTCTCACTGTCTCCATGCCCAACACTTCTGTGCTAGCACCTTATAGTGAATACTTCAAAGTACTCTAAAAACAGTAACAGATTCATCTGGAAGATTTAATCTTCCCTTTACAAAGTGAGAAAAACTGACATGTAAAGAATGTCATGAGCAGGTCATGGCAGGGGGTCATATCAAATTGGCACTCATTCCAGTAGAGGGGAATGTTACTGGAACAAAAGAATGTTAATCAATGAAAAATATGTAGCTTGATCTGATACTTTTGAGAATGAGTTGTGAATTGAAAAAACTTGCAGATTTTGCATTTATTTTATCTGTATTGCAAAGAGAAAATCCTTAGGTACAGAAAATCAATAAATTCAAGGGTTCTGATACACAATTTATGATGTACCTGGTGACACACTAACAAATCAAAAGTATCCATAGCCAACATAAAATAAAACTCAAAGGTTAATCACCTGTGAGGAAGCTTACAACAACAGGCTTTTCCCCACACTTGTGCTAGGAGTGCCACTGTGCCTCACTGGGTGGCAATCCTTACCTTCCATTGTACCCGGACCCTCACCCCCTCACAGCCAGCCAGACCTGAGCTGTTTACCTCTGTGAAGTTTCAGCTTCTGTCTGGGTCCATGGCCCAAAGGAATCACAGCACTTGGGAATTTCACAGACATAACAGATATTTCTTCAGTGTTGTTGATCCCCCTGGGGATGGGTAGGCTGCACCCATACGCATCACCAGTGGTTTATACCTTGAGCAACAAAAGGAGCACAACTATTGTATTGCATATCTGAGATTTGGGGTGGATAATGCAAATAAACCTGAACCCTCAATCCTGCAGTGACTGTTTTCCAATATGTAAAGAAAAGCAGAGGGGAAAAAACCCCAAACAAATATTTTGAAATCACTGTTCCTTCACCAGACTAAACTGAAATTATTTCCAGTGTTTTTATCTAGGAGAGATTTTCAACCACTTCACAACTTTATTTGTCAGATGGGGAAACAAGTTTCCTTCTCACACATTAGTAGCACCAAAAGCAGGCTGCCTAAGGATGTACAGTTCCTGTTCATGTGCCACATCTCTGCAATCTGCTCAGCAGCCTATCTAAATGTGTTTTCTTTTTCCAGAGTGACTGGGATAATGAGCTTGGATAAGGCATGATATCCTCACTATTATTCCCACTTTTGGACTACATCAGGGCACTCTTCACCAGCTACTGTCGACCTGCTGAGAGTCTTCTGGCAAGGTTTGTAATACAATGAAAAAAGTCCCAGGATGGACAGACAGATCCCTGTTGAATTTCCTTTGCTTATTAGTGGAGGAAAGGACAACAGGCATTCAAAAATCATTTTCCAAGAATGCCAGGCAGGGGACAGCCTGAATATTGGCTGATGAACTGCCTGAGCCACACAGGACTGGCAGCAGGCCAGCAATCCGTGCTGCTGCCACAGCTGGTCATATTATAAAGTCATTGTATTTTACTCATCTTATGCTGCCTGTCTACCCCCAAGCAGCAGCACCTCTCCCTAACCCAGCATCTCATAATGTCCTGGAGTTAAAAAGCAAAACAAAAGGTTATTCTGAGAAGTGTTCAGGGTAACCAGGCCATTTTGTCAGAACTGCCTGGATCTGATTTAGAGGTATTGATCTCAGCCTCATTGGTGACAGTTAGAACAGAACATTTGGCTACCTCCTCAAAATATACCTATGGCTGGTATATGTTCACAAGTCCTGCAAGCACCCCTCCAGCTACAGGCTATGATGGGATGCATCCTGTTGGTTAATTCCAAGTGTATATAGCCATGAAAATCACCTCCTTGAATGCTTACAGTACAAAGGGATTTTATTGCAGTTTCAGATTCACAGTAAGTGCTGTTCACTCAGACGTCCTTCCCATATTTAACTCTTTTTTTTTTTTTTTTTCAGACATAGCCCCATAGTTTAACATTTCCTTCACAGGTATGGCATACAGCAGGACAGCATCATGCAGACAGGCCACATAAGAACATATCTTAAGTAACAAAGCTTAACCAACAAACCTAAACCAAACTGCAGCAAAAATGCAGCAGTCTTGAGCCTGGCTCTGGTATTTGACAAATCATTTTCAGCTAAAAGTACATTTCATTTCCAATAAATACATTCCAATTTTGTCCCAAATGCATCTGTGATTTCAGTCCACAATAATTAATTGCCAATCCATATCTAGAACTAGCTAGTAACATTCTTCAAGTAGGAAGGAATAAAAACACACCTAGGAACATCACTCTTACATGGAATTTGGGATTTCTTAGTCCCTGAGGACTGAAAATTCACACAAACATGCCTCAGATGCATTTTGATTGGAGGCAAACTTGTTTAAGTATACAAATCTGGGGAAATCACAAACTGGGAAGAGGAGGAAACTTAGTTACAGTATCATATTTGGCAAGTGTTTGTAAGTAGGGAACACAATATCAAACCTCTTTCTCTGAAGAAAAGGAGCTGTGAAAGGGCTGTTCCTTCCAGTCTTTCCTAGCCCTCTTCCAAAAAATATAAACACCTTATAGATTCCCCAGGAGAGCTGAGGGTGACCAGGAAACCATGCTGGTACACCAGGAGAACACTACTGTTCTCAGTGCATCTTCCAGGAAGATGTCCAGAAACTATGCCCCTTCTCTGGCATCCAATTAGTAACTCCAGTATTTAATCCAGCGAATTCCCTGAAAAAGGCTAGAAATTAAGGTCAGCTCACTGCTGGAATGTGAGAAATGTATGCATTGGTATATTTGTTGATTTTGTCCTATTGACCAGCAAGTACATAATAAAAAAGTTAAGTTAGACTTACTGCATTGCTGCTGACCTTAAGCTGTGAGACCGCAAAGACAAGTTTCCCATTTAGTGGAGCTGTTTAACTTCTGGCAGAATTGACTGACACCTGAATGACTGCAAGGCTGAAGGGGAAGTGAATACAGCACACAGCCACTTCCTTTCCTATTTGTCACAGAACAAACAGAGGTACTGATCAGTACCAATACTACATTAATTATTTATCACCACATAGTGAACACCTACGTAAAGAATTTAACCACAGACATGTCCCTGAACAGCCCAATGGGCTGTAATGAAGCAGATAAACATGTATTGCTTGTTGAATATCAGTTGGCTGAGGATCAGTTAAATACCCATTGATAGTCCCAAAAGTAAAGTGCCTGGAGGTAATACAAGAAACAACTGCTTTTTATGCAAGAGGATTGTCAGCTGCAGGCTTCTCTTTGCTATACAGAAGAAGAATTTCCAGAATATCAAACCAAAACTATCTAGTGATTAAAATCCCTATGAAAAGCATTTCCTTGAGTGATGATGGACAGCAACCTACCAATACAGAAACATATGCAAACAAGACATCAGTGACAACTGAAGACAACCAGAAACAGCTTCATTCATCCTCTCATTTTATTTTTCCTCTTCTTTTGTGGAGGAAGACTCACTTTCTGAAACAAATATTACCTTATTTTTTCTGGCAATGCTGTGCTAAAATTCAAAAGTTTGACCAATATCTTGGAATTTGGCAGCTTTTCCTGATAGGTAAAAGCAATAGTAATAAGAACAAAGTTCTTCCCCCCACCACTTTGGTCAGGGCAAATATCCCATTTTTCACATCCAGAATTAGTGACAACATTTATCAAAGTCCAGCACATGAGAGTGCAGGAGTAACTGCTGCCTCCAGAGCCTTCCCAATGAAAAGACACACATACAGGCTTTATTTCTGTTTCTTCAGTGCCTGGAGAATATGAGTGGGTGGGAGACCACCTCATTACAGTGGGCATTAACTAAGGCTGATAAGCAGGAATGGTTTGAGCTCTGCACCAACAGGTGAATCATGGCTGGCAGCAGAACAGTGTCCCAGAAAAGCCCAGGAGGTCTGGGGCAGACTCCGTTCCTGCTTCACTGAAAAGCAGCAGCCTGGCATGCAGGCACACCTCAAACACTGTTCACAAACCCAACCATGGCATCAACAACCTTTCTAGCCACAAACCCCCACCATTGTGCCAATTAATAAAATACAGTTTCTGCCTTCTTCTATCCCATTGATTCACTCTGACTTGGCTCTAAACTGGGGGAGGAGATGGTTTTCTACCTTCTGTCAGATCTTTTGCTTTTATATTTTCTGACTTGTGTCACTTTTTTCTCCAGTTCAGGAAGAAGAGAAAGTTACTGTTCTGATTTTCACTGCCCTGCTGGAGTTCTGAGATGGGCAGTCACACAGAATTATGGAATATCCCAAGTTGTATGAGATCCATAAAGGTCATAATGTTATGTGTGGGAGTGACTTAGTTCAGAGTTTATTATATTCCTAGTGTCACATGTGAACACTTTACCTGTGCCCTCCTCCCAGGTACGAGCAAAATGCTGAATCTCTTGTAAGTAGAGCAAAGTCCTCCTGCAGAGTGAGGATGCACCACGCAAAGGGGAAAGCAGCACATGCTATCAGCATGGTTCTGGGGCTAAGTACAACGCCAACAAGAAGTCTGTCAAAAGATCATTTATTTGTGTATCACTTCCCCAGTTAAACTCAGTGGCCTGTGCTTGGGCTGTCTCTTGCTGCAATATAGAATTGTATATCTATGGTAACACAACAGAAGATAATAAAAATGCATTTTTAAAATGACAAAACAATGAGTTTGGAAACTACCTAAGAGGCAAACCTTCGGTGATCACAGCTTCCAAAAATTGTGCTCATGCAAGATGCACACAGCAGATGGCTACAGACTGCTCAGATGCAGATTGCTATGAAATGGTCCTGAGTACAGGCATCCAAATTAGAGATATTCCAACAACTGGATCAGGTATCCATTTAGATGCAAAGTTTTGCTCTATGTGGATGAATTGTGTTTTTAAGATACTGGCTACTCTAGATGGACATGCATTTATCTCTGTGCCAGGGTTAGGCACACAGTAATCCCCGCTGAGTGTTCTCACTTGTACTGTGCAATGGAAGTGTGTAACACAGTGAAGCCCATAAAATAAATTGCAAAGAGGATAGTTGCAGTATTAGTCACAATAGCAATTTTCAGTGTTCAGGGACATTTCCTGTTTGTAAAGCTTCACAGGCTTTCTGCAAGGGCTAGTAAGAAATAGAAATCATCCTCTAAACAGCTAACAGTAAGGACAGAGTCCACACAGATTTGGAAGCACTATAGTCTTTGGGAACCGCATATAACCTTAAAAACTGACTGCCTTTGACCAAGTGTTTACACTTGTATGTTAGCCATAGCTAACTAGGAAGCATTTACTTACTGTTAAAACCCAAATATGTGCCTCAGGTGAGCTCCCAGGTAATGCAGCAGAGGTCCTGTCAGAAAATGTTTATAAAGTACTTGTGCTACTCATTGCAGAGGGGACAAAATTTTGATAGAAGTGTCAGAGGCAGACATTGTCCAGCTTTACTGTCTGACCATACCCAAACACAAGGATATTTCAGTCAGAAAGCCCAGAAAAAAGTGCTCTAAAGATGGTCACAAGGTGGCCTTTCATTTTGTGCCGGAAAAAAAAAAAGGCAAAAGTTATTCTGTAGTGCAATTCTGAATTGTTTTATCATCTTCAAAAATCCCAATTCCCACTGACTTCTTTTTTTCTCATAGGTCAGTTTGGATTTATTGGTCTCCCACAGATTTCAATTGTTCGCATACTTCATAGTGCCACAATCAAGCTCCAAGAGAAATCTTAGGCTATTATCTGATACAGATACCATACAGTTGAAAACTTACCAAACCAAATTACCAAAATTATTGGCATAAATCACAAAAACTGTGATTTTGTGTTTTATAGGAAAAAATCATACCCAGAGTAAATCCATTTAGACAAGTATTTCCCCAGCTTTTCATTTAAGTTCTTCAAGAACAAGGAAGAACTTCAAGAGTTAACCCAAAATGTAAATATTAGAGCCTGAATTCAGGAGACTTCCATATGGGTTGTATTACTAGATTCAGAATAGTCTTCAAAACCTCAATTCCAGATCCTTTTCCTTGAGAAAAAACTGTAAGGGTGATTTTTAACAGCTTTATGTCATTGATAATATCATAACTGCAGCTAACCCTCTGAGTAATACCCAGATAATGAATGTCATTTAGAAGTGTGCAAATTTAAATTTTACAGTTATGGCATAAAGGAATAAAATTAGAAGAAAGATTTCCCAATTTATGTCCATTTTTATCTGCAACTACATGGTTCAAAGCCCTCTTTTCTCAATAACATGTGATACTGGTGATAATCACTTCTCCAGCCACTGGCATTGGCCTGCCAGACACCCTTTCTCTCTACTCCCCACCCCCAAAGTTGCCTTCAGACTTCAGTGTAAAGCTCTGACATATCACTTCCAAATTTGCAGATTACTCTTGGCCTGCTGAAATGGCTTTTTCATCGGAGCTGTTATAAGACTCACAAATAGCGTGGCCAAATCATTGCCAGCTTCACAGTATAGTTGAGCATTCGTGTAACCGATTCACATGATGGAAAATAATTTCAGGGAAGAAAGTATTTCACTGCTATCAGTCTGAATTCTTAATAACAAAACCCAGAGATCTAAAAATCTTTTATATTAGGAAGAGAATCCCTCCACAACTCCACATATAATGCACCGTGATAACTCCTTTTCCAGAGAAATATTTGTCAAAAAAAGAACTGTTCCATAAACTTTCCACTGGAAGTCTGCCAGTCACCCATATATGTAGATCAACCAATAAATCTTGCTTTTAAACCCTGTGACTCAATTATCTGGCACCATTCTTATGCCTCCAGCAAAAAAATGGGAGCTAGTGTTTTCAGACATTAGGAAAGTGAAATTGTTGACCCCACCTTATTCCCTCTGGCAGGGCTAAGGTTTACTGCTGTTATCCTTGGGCAGAATACAGCAAAGGAAATACACTCCAGAGCAGCAAATAAAAAGAAAAATGCTTGGAGGCTTCCCAGACCTAAAGACACTTCCTGGTTCACACAGGCAAAGTCTAAGGATCTGCAATTATATTCAGTGTTTTATGCACTCTACATTTTCACCTATTAAGCAGTGTTACATCCTATGAAACATCCTGTCTTTTTGATAGTGTCATCTCCTTCAGCAATTTTTCTTACCCTTTAGATAATAAATACAACTACTTTTCCATTTTGAAATCAAAACCAAACTGTTGGTCTCCCATAGATTTCAGTTGTTTGCATTTTTATAGTACCCTATACAGCATTCCTTACCGTGATAGCTTCAGAAGGATTTTCACACAACACCTGTTAAGCTCCAGAAAAAGCTAGTTCCATGTTTTTCCCAAGACTTTAACTAACATATATTTGTCTAACTTCCTCTATCAAAACATGGCTGATCTTTTTAATACTGGAGTGCCCAGATCAAACAGAAAATTTCAGTGTTTTTGGCCTGACATTCACACTGGAAGGGACCATACTGAAACTGAGGAGCTTGAAGGAGAGCTAGAGGATGCAGCAGATGACAGTGATCCAAATCAGAGGACAGAGTTAATTAAATGGGGTCATGTGTTACCTAAGTAACTCTTCGGCAATCAGCAATCAATCAGTTTTTTCTCTATGATGTATGTCTGTATCAAGATTTATATCCAGGGGATGAAAAGTTTTGCCCTCAAGTCTCTGATTGTAAAAAAAATCATTTGACTCCGGAAAAGGTCAGTAAGGAATGAAAAAAAAGTAATTGAGCAAACAAAAAATGTTGCAAGATGAAAGCTAACCACCCTTCCACAGAAGTTCATCATGCTCTTTGCTCTAACCCTGGGACAGCACAGAGAAGTGCTAATCACTCCCTGCCACCTGAGAGCAGCCCAGCAAGGCAGACACGAGCAGGAACAGCTGCATTCACTGCTCTTGGACAATCTCTAGCTGGGCTTCATTGAAAGGTTATTAAACACAACAGCAAAATCTCTCTGAGAGACCCTTTTGAAAGAATTACAATCTCTGCAGCAATAGGCAACTGCTCAAGCTTCTGGCCATGCAAACTGGGGAAGAACTGAGAGGGGCTTCTCCCAAACTCTGGTAAAAGTCCATGTAACTGGCAGTCACATAAATACATTGTCTTAAGATAGCTAGAAACAACAATCACAAGGGCTCTGGAGGAAAAGGTAATTTAGTTCTTCAATTTTAAACTCTCTGTTAATTATGGGTACTGAACCTCCATTAGAAAAGTTTCAATGTCTGACAAGCATATGGAAACTCTACTGTCAAAGTGGATTCATTGAGAAAGTCCTTTTGTGAATCATTTCAATTTAATGGGAAAAATCAATTTCAGACTGACATTCTTTACCATATTGACCTATAGTAAATCTGGACCATTTGCTATGGATCCTTGAAGCCATACTGGAAGTGATCTTGTAATCACAGAAAAAATGCCACTAACAGATCAGACAACTTGAGGGTAGACAGCGTCCCATTAAAACAGTGTTTTCAGGTTTGTAAGGTTGTGAGTAGGCTGGGTAAATCACTGAGGTGAATGCATTGCATAAAAACAAGTTATTATTACGTGAGGGTGTAGCTGTCACAGTATAAAAGATAGTTGAGTAAGCAGATCGAATAGCAAAGAGCAGGAAGCTAACAACAGTGCTAAGCAGTTTACAGAAACAGCAACTGATATTCTACTGAAAGAGGTGAGTGACTTAGGACAAAAATAACCTAAAGAAAAAAAATGTTTTAAAAGAAGTTGCTTGCTTTGTCTATTTCTTGGGCAAAGATGCTTAGTTGATATTAACAACTCCCTGTTGCCACAGAGTTAAGACTTCAATGATATTGTTGATCTCTTCTGCTCTCTTGTGTGTTACAATGCATGTTTTGATCTTTCATAGTAAGCTCATTAAAAGATGCTAGGAGATTTTTATGGTTTTATGGAGATGTTTATGGTTTTTAGGAGATGTTTATGGTTTAATGTATGAGGAGTATCCTCTCTAGAATATCTAGTTCCATTTACCAGTCTTGACTAACAGCTACTGTGTGATCACTTGCTTTGTGTGTTTGCATTTTTGGGGTGGAGATGAGAAAAAGAATGGGGAGGGAGATGGGAGAAATAAAAATTCTCAATTCTTAACTTCTATGACAACTATTTGATACATGGACATCTGTGAGATAATGAATCAATGTATACTGGTATGTATTTTTGAAGAGCATGTGGAATTACTGCAAGACTGAAGAAAGCAAATAGCACTACAACCCACAAGATAGAAAGGAGGATCCCAGCAACAGCATGGATGCTATTTTTTCAAATAATGAAGTAGTACTGCAGAATATTAACTATACCAGTGACTGCACAGAGCTAAGTGAAGCCATCAACTCTACTGCCTGAATACACCTTCTCAGACAAGGGTTTTTTTTTAAACTTTTTTAAAATTATTTTTTCTTTTTAAACAAACACAGATTGCAAAATTTGGAGATGAGAATGCAAATGAGATGAAATCCATCTGGGTGTTACAGAAGGGTTTCCTAACGTGTCTTCTTGCAAAAACTTAATTTAAAAAAATTGAAAACACCAGTGTGCACCACTTTTGAATGAAATAGAAGTAAAGGAAAGAGAAGGAAGACTCATCATTTCCAGCACTTGTCAGAATGTCCAGAGCCTTGGGCTGTCCTCCAGCTGTATTGGGAGGCTGAAGTCAAACACCTTCTATAGTAGTTCCTGCTCTATGGGAATATGGGACCCTTTCCTTACAATAGGTCAACAAGATGGGTTTGGGATTTATTACTCTAATATGGAATAATTAATGATATTACTTACACCAAAAGTTTTACAACAATATATGGGTGTATAAAATGAAGTGTGGCGTTTGGCAGCACCTCAGGAAGAAGTCTTGCAATGATCTGCACTCCACACCATGGGCTGAAACATGAGTAAGCTTGGGATGTCAGCAGCCAGAAGAGGACAACAAAGGGTGTTACCACAGAACAAGTCTTTTTTTGTGGAGTGTATGCACAGCATATGGAGCAGATACTGCTTTCTATATTCAAGCCATTTTTAGTATTTACAAAGTGACGGAACAGTTTAACACTCTTCAAAAAGAGTCCCTCTGCTGTTCAGAATCAGCTGCCTAATGCTCATATAATTAATGACCCATTTCTCACTGATGACACTGATTTGACATTTGTAGTATTTACAGCATTTATTGCATACTCCTGCTAACAGAGAGACAGATTTCCTTACATGCTATAGACATGAGCCCAGCTTAAATGCCATCATTTCCTCAAGGAAGATTTGAAGTTGGATGTTACCAGTTATAAAGAGAGATGTGGTATTGAGGGAATATTTTCTAGTGTTTGCATTGCATACCTCTACTAGGAAGCACCTTCTTTGGATTGCTACAGAGTGAGTCAAAATGCTGTGACTGCAGTCATAGTAAATTCATCTAAAGCTGTGGGCAGACTGCCAGAGAAGCTCAAAGCACAGTTTTGGGGCAAACTGTACCATGGTGGGTGTTGTGTTTGAAAGATTGAGAAAGGAGCAGGCTGTGTGCCAAAGAAGAAGCAACACTCAGGAGCTCCAAGCAGCCTCAAATACAGTAACAGCCCATGGTACAGAGATTAATCCTGGCAGTGCTGCCTCAGGCTTAAAAGGTACTCAAGGCAGCATGAGCCAGTGCCTGAAGTACCACCCCAGGATGTACAAGACTGGGGCTGAAAACACAGTCTGCTTCTGAATAGTTAAAGTATTTCTCAAGGCTGGTATCAACTACAGCAAATCATATTGCAAAACACCCAAGCCCAGCTGAAAATTAAGCAAAGACATTGTGCTCCAGCATTTCAGAAAAAAATAATGCAATTCTGTTCAGCTAAAACTGCTCTCTTGCTTTTTAAAGTTTGAAAGATCTTCAAAGGAAGATAGGGTTCAGCTTTCTGAAACTGCTAGAGACCAAATAAAACACCTTCCTAAACAGCTCTAAGGTCTTCTAGAAAGTACTTTGTGGAAAACAGCCTGAACAGAAATCAGCTAAGAGAAAATGATAGAGCTGACTGCAAAAGAAATCTGACTCAGGAGTTCAGTACAGCTGAAGAGCACTACTTGCCTGGGTTTGCTGTTAAATTCTTACCTTCTGTCATTTGTTATAATTACCAAACAAGCCCTCTTCCCTCCCATTTCCTAACAGAAAGTACCAACTTCACAGCAGAAGGAATATGCTTCCAGATCTGGCACAGGCACAAAGCAATCTGTATCGAAGTAAGTTCTCACCATAAGCAGATGAGAAGTCACAGGAAAACTGTGTTGAACAGTATGTTAACTTACACAAAGGCAGCAATTTTCAATCTCCTCTCCATGCCCAATTTCCCAGCTTGTTGTCACAAAGTTTCATGTAATTTTAGCAACTACTGGCAGGAGCATGGGGGCGTCACAAGAATTTCAGAATTTTTTACTGAGGGAGAAAGTGAGATGCATGCACTGCAACAACCTGTGAGCTCAGAGGCAGAAGAAACAACGCCAGAGGGTACAGAGCCCCTGACAAAATCCTCCTCACTCCTCAGAGCAATAGTCTTATGCCAAAGCACTCCTCCAAAAAAGCCTGGAAATGGAGCACACAGCATCTACAGGAAAGTAGCAGTTAAACTGGGTTTTATCCAAGAAGACAGATTCAAGTCTGAGCCAAAAATTAGGCAAAGCCTTCCCCCATGCCAGCTGAAACTGGGGAGACCATGGTCTGTTCTCAAACACCAGAACACCAGAATCACAGGACTTGGAGGGCAAAGCAAGCAAACCACAGAAACAGATACTCCACCTCAGCCTTTGAGAAACCTGGTCCAAAAAGGATGAAACGTTCTCCTGCTGAACCTGACAGGTGAAGGCATCAGAAGACTCCCTGGCATGGCAAACACAATCAGCATAAACAAAAGCTGGGATAAAGTTACCTAAGGACGACTGGTCAGAAATGGCATCTGACAGCAATCTGGAGAGCTGAGCCCAGCTTCAGGCTGCCATGTGGGTAGGAAGCATTCCGAGGTGCCACAACAAGCTGGAAGGTGTCTGACACGTTAACCAAAGCCTTGGCAAGGTTCACCAGAGCAAGAGCTATTGCAGCACTGACAGGCAGGAGTGGCACTGAAGGGCACAATGAGACGTGCTGTCACCAAGTGGCAGCACACCCGTACCTCAGACCCTACACTTTCCTCTTATTCCTCTTTGTATTCTGCTGGCTCCAACTTCTTTATGTGTCACCAGATGTCAATTAGATAATCTTAATTAATCAGAGCATTTTGGTTTAATTGTTTCAATGACATCCTGAGTTTGGACTCAATATATATTGCAACCCAGGGCAGGTCAGATTTTACAGCTTATCATATATTGTTTATCACACTTCAGCTGGAAGGAAAACAACTGGGTATATGTGATACAGTATAAGAGTAATTGAGGATGAGGCAAGTACCAGTAGCAGTGAAGTGCAAGGTTGCCTCAGTGGTAGTGTTGTTCATCTCTCTCCATCTAAACCAGAAGTAACATTCTGTACAATACAGCACAGGTAGAAATTCTCTTCCTAGACAGAAAAGCACACACTTCTGCTGCCATCCTAACCCGGGAGAAATCCCTGCTTTTGTTATATATTTATTGCAGATCCTTTCTGTCCAAAACAAATCTGGGAAACCTGCTAGTTTTAAAACACATGAGAAGTCACACTGAACATGATGGAAATTCAACTAAAATGTCTGTACTTAAGTGCTTACCATGACAAATATGTTTAGTGATTTGTCATGACTTCCTACAGGCTCATGTACCTTTTGACAATCATATCTGCTGTAGCTCAACTAAAAAGCATCAGATTCATCCCTTTTGCAAGTCGATTGCAGTGACTGCAGAGGAAATGCCTTAGAAGGGCATTGGAGCATTTACACACCTGTACATCACGCACTGATTCTGAATCACACTGTGCTAAACCAGGTACACAAAGTCATTTACTCACCTTGCTCCAAACCCTTACTAAACATGACCCAGGGGTTACAGTTTGGCCACGGGAAGTACTGATTGCCTGAATTTGAATATCACTACCTTTTTTCCTCAATGTATTTCCCTGAACTGCAGTATACAATGATGTATTTTTAGTCAAGCAAATGGCTTTTTCAAGGTCAGTAGCTTCACTTGGCACAAAACTGAATTTGAAAATTCTTTATCTGTACAACCCTGAAAACCCACATGTGCTATTGAAACTACCTCAAAAACAGCTCTTGCATTTCTGAACCTATTTTTAGGCATCAAAATACAAGTGCCTTAATTGTTACAGAAGCAACTTCAACAAGAGAAGCTTAATTAAAATCTAAGTTCTCAGTTCAAAGCAATGCTTCTTTTTGTGATCTTGCATGACAGTGATCTCAAAAACCTTCTAAAATTTAGCTCCAGTGGTCTGTTTACACAGATTTCTAAAAAAATACATATAATACTGAGGAAATTAAAGACCATGCCAGTGCTGATCAAACAGCATAATTCATTGGTCTCTTAAATCTATGTATGTAATGAAAACCATAGAATTAAATCACAAAAGTGTTGGACACCTCATCTCACAACAAGCCAAGTCTTGAACTTCTTATATTTAACCTGGTCTTTAACTGGGGCAAAGCTGACTCAGTCAAGGCTTGAGCTGAAGCACAGATCAAGGGAAAAGATTTCAGAAATTACAGACATTCTGCATGGTTTCTATAATGATGTGTAAGCAGAAGACCTGCCGTATTTTAAAGGCTGAACCTCTATTGGTTTATAATCACTGGTAATCAACATCAATGGCATTATCTCAGCCTGAAAGGAAAAAAAGAGTCCCTGTATTAGAAAGTTTCTAAATTAGAGATGGACCTCAAATCTCCTCAGAATATCAGAACAAGAGCAAAACTCCAAGGCTTATCCTTTGGGTTAAGCACAGGTGGACAGATGAGGTCCAAGACACAACACACAAAGGACTGTAACAGACATCTTAGCAAACCGTTGTATTTACCACTGCAACATCAAAAGCTTGTTATCTTAAAACCAAAAATTGTAATTCAGGTGTTTCATTAAGAATTAATCCACCTAATGAAATTACAGCACTGATAACACTTAGAAGCAATCCAAGTGGTCTTTAAACTTTCCTCATCTTAAATATTACACGTCAGGTATTGCTCACTTTGAACATCAGCTTTTTCCTTTTATTAGTATGAAGATTCAAAGTCTAAAGTCACCAGGAAAGATTTGCTCCATCTTCTTGCTTCCAGTTTGAATGGTCAATAGTCAAAGTCTCTGTTCATAAACTTTCATGTCTGCTTATGCTGCCCACATTTTATCCTGGCAGTAGGAGAGGCTAAGTACAGCAAAATGTTCAAGTAAATGTGTAAGTGGAATAAGAGAGATGGACTTTGAAAACCACTGAGCAAATGAATCAGTAGCTTCAGTTCTTGGGTCATCTATGCATTTTATCAGATTGAACAGAAATTATCAATGCCAAATATTTCTTTTGTGTCAGAGCTCAGAAGAATTAGTCTTTTGAAGACAAATTCTGATCTCAAATAGACCAATTTAAATACACTCTATAACATATTAAAAAGTTTCCAGTCAAAATTCCAGTAGAATTATCTGTCAGTTGCTATGCGTAGGGTCAGCAGGTCAAGATAGAAATCAGATGCTTATGCTTTTTTTCCTGCAAGGTAGAGAGTACCACTTTATACTTGTATGTATTTAACATCTACAGTTATCTCAGCGTTCTTTTTTGTCTGGTTTTAAAACCATAGACACTTATGGGCACACACCACTCAACTTTGCACGAAGAGAGGAGAATGCAAGATTGTCAGTGGTTACACGAAAGCAGCAAATTCACTCAGATGCTTCAATTTTTTGCAGCAACCACATCCTGCAACAAAAGTAGTGTGCAGCTGCTCTTGGGCACCACAGAGCAACTGCAAATACATGTGCAGCCTCCTTAATAGTTAAAACAGTTCAATGACATGTCCATGCCTTTCACACAAATGTTTTAACACAGTAAAAATTACTTACAATATTACTTATAATATATGTAATATGTAACACAGTAAAATACTTATAATATTGGCACCAAACTTTACTATGTCAGGGCAACTATTTAGGCTGAAGGGTTAGAGTTTATTTTGTGTTTATCATTCAACAGCCTATTGCATTTGAGTAGATTTCACAAGACCAATAAAAAAAAGGCTTCTTATATGGTACCTAGAAGTGATTAAACTCCAGCTTTGTGTGGTAATGACCTTTAGCTCCACTCTTTCACAGCTCAGACTGGTTACACAACCTCAGCAAGAATACCTTTTAAGCAGCATTCCGGGATATCCCACAGCAGTATGTTCATTGGCAGGTATCTAAAAGATACCTCTGAATCCTGCATTCAGTAATGGAGCTGGAACAAGGCTGGAAGAAACACTCTTCAAATTTTTTGCTCACTTTTGGTCCTTTTCTTCATCATTCAAGAGTCAAGTGAATTGATTACATTTGAAAGATGTGTTAATCTGAATAGTGATACTTTAGATCAGCACAGAAAATGGGTCCAAACAGAAGGAAACTGTTGAGCTTTCTATCACCTGTAAAAACTAGCAAAGGAAAAATCATTCTCACCATCTTGAAAACTCCATGTATGCAGACATTTCTGTCAAAAAGTAATAGTTTGAATAAATATTGAGCCAAAACCTGCTCAGAGACTTCAAAAAATGAGTAGCCTGATAAAATTCATTGAACCCCTGCTAACCTACAGAGAATTCATCATGCAATTGTCATCCATTTTCTTAATAATTAAGCCTTGAGGGGAAAAATTATCATTTTCATTAACTGAAAACCTTTTTTTTTCCAATCTTGTTTAAAAAAAACCTATGTGTGTGGGTCTGCCTTGAGCTCCTCTTTTTCAGAACTGGGCCACAGGTGATGTTTGCACAGCTGATCTAGGTTATTTTATGTCATTGGTTGTGTGCTTTGGTCACTGAGATCACAAACCACAGCATCACTCATTTAGAAACAGCAAGGAACACAGAAGATGCACACAGAGAAGCCTGCACTACAGAACATAGCCCACTGTCTTCCAGGACTTGTGAATGTTTTCTCACACCTGCTTTCAGAACAAGCTGAAAAAAGGTTACCCACCATTAGCAGTTCAGCAGGACATCTGACCAAAAGCCCCCCCCTGCAAGACTCAAGGATGACACACTCACTGCTCCAAGTGGCTCAGGTCTCCCAGAACAGTTTTTAACAGTGAACTAATCAATAGTTTTCATTCATCAGGAAAAAACTATATAGGTGAAAGGTGCCAAAACACCTCAACTTGGATTAATTTGCTGCTCAAACGAGGTAAAATGCCATGTACCAGAGAGAAAGGGTGGAGAAGGAAAAGCAGTTACAGCTTTACACATACAGCTAGTTCAGGTAATTGGCTTTGTTCCCTTCTCAAGTGACTCTGCTGCGCTTCCCCGCCTTCCTCCCCCACCCCCATCGGTTTATAAAACACATCTGGGAGCCAAAACCACAGATGGTGTCAGTCACTCCAGCTCTTTTGAGATGATGATGCAATATCTACTTAGGCTGAACGGGGACCTGCCCAACTACTAATTATTAGCATCTGTTGCATACCTTGTAACAGCATTGAATCAACTGCTTTGTTTCCCACATGCAAGATGCATCACAGACAGAAGCCAAGAGACTTCCACATTGGTATCATCTCTTTGCACCAAGCTTGGAAAACTCTCCCATTCATTTCCTTTCATCCTCTTTAAACTGACATTTTCTAAAAACTAAGAGGAGGTTGCAACCAGAAGGTCTAGAATGCTATGTTGGCACTGGTGCTTCCACTTTTATTCATATCCACTGATAAAGGCAGGTTCCCTTACCCCAATAAAGAATACTTAAGGTCTTAAGTGAAAAGTGTTAGTATTAGTTTACTCTTCAGGTATTGTACCGGAGTCAAATTCCAGCACCAGACAAACCAGTGCTGGATCAACAAAAGCTTTATTATCTTGACCAGTCACAGAATCACAGAATATGCTGAATTAGAAGGGACCAACAAGGATCATCGAGTCTAACTCCTTACCGTGCACAGGACCATTCCCAAAAGTCACACCATGTGCCTGAGATCATTGTCCAAACACTCTTTGAGCTCTGTGAGGATTGGCACTGTGATCACTTCCCTGAGGAGCCTGTTCCAGTGCCCAACCACCCTCTGGGTGAAGAATCTTTTTCTAATATCCAACCTAACCCTCTCCTGGCACAACTTTAGGCTGTTCCCTTGAGTCCTGTCACTGTCACCACAGAGAAGAGATGCCTGCCCCTCACCTCCCCCTCATGAGGAGGTTGTAACTGTGATGAGCTCATCCCCCTCAGTCTCCTCCAGGCTGAACAAACCAAGTGCCCTCAGCAGCTCCTCACATGGCTTCCCCTCAAGGCCTTTCACTGTCTTTGTTGCCCTCCTTTGGATGCTCTCTAATAAGCGAGTGCTGAAAGGGCTTTGCTATTTAGCCCTATCTCTTGGATCATGAGCAGAAAATGTCTTCCAAAGATCATATCCACAGCCTTTGGAAGCAAAGCCAGGAAGCTCCACCTGCCAGCCCCGCCTGCATACCTTACCTCACAACTGTCTTTCTCAGGCAGCATTAAGCACAGGCGCTCTCTTATTCCCATTTCAGAGATAGAGGAAGGCAAAAAACCCAAACCAAAACCACAGTTGTTTAAATCAACACAAGAAATCTCTCACAAAACAGGCTTGGCCTACTTGGCAGTCGAGCAAGTGCACTAACCTTTGTACAGCGTCAAAAGGGAAGGTGCACCATGGTGAGATAACCAGCCCCCCATACATCCCAACTGCACTGAGAGCCCTGACCCCAAAGGAGTGGCTACTTCATACACCACTCACTGGAGCTGCAAGGGAAATCCATGCCTCAACAGCTGGACATGTTAAAGACAGGACTCTACACAAAGCGTCTGGTGAAAAATATTGGAACATGTTTGCTTTCTCAAACTGCAATCTAAGAGGCACCTTTTCTCAGTGGAGCAAGACTTATTCAGTGCCCTGTGCATACTTGGAGTAAATGAGAGCCCTATGAAAAACCCAAGGCTGCAGCTTTCACAGGGCTGGGGTTAGTTTTCACAATGTGCTGCTCTCTTCTAACGCTGTTGTGCAAGACTTGTATGTTTAACATTTCTAACCAGCCAAAATTGCTCTTTATATTTGATCAGGAATAATTTTTTTTTTTACCTTTGAACCTGTTGCAAGGTAGGTTCAAAGGTTACCTGGGTGCAGTGTCGCCTGTTTATTAAAGCCACACTGATGATTCGGGGCTTAGTCCTGCCACGGGAGCTGGGGAAGCACCACTGGAGCTGGGGGAGAACCAGCCCTAGAATACCCCTTGGGAGTTGTAAAGCAGCAAAGGAAGCAAGCTTACCAGCCCCTCCACCCTCCTCCAGCACTGAAGGTAAGCAAATCCCTCCTGGTCAGAGCCTGTGTTCCCCAATAGGCTTCCTGCTCCTGCAGAGAAGTACTGCAAGTGGGATAATAACCTCAATTTGCTGCAATACCTGGATCCAATGCACCCTTCTTATCACCCTGTGTGCTGTTAAAGGCGACAGCTGCATAACTGGCTGCATGTTATTAAAGAAGCAAGTCTGGGCTCAGGGGTGGCATACAGGGAAATCACAGCTTGAGCAAGAGCAGCCACCTGAACACTCCCTGTTGCTATAGACTAGCTGGAAGTGGAAACCTGTCTACAGTCCAGGATGAAGCCATTTTCTTATCAGTTTGTTAGTTATGCCTATTTAAAGATACAGTGCACAAAGTAGCAGTGCCAGGCTCCCATTCAGACTAATGTTTAAACCAGGTTCCAAATATATAAGAATATTTGCTTCCACTGCATCACAAGCAGTAAAAGGTTGCAATATGCTAGATCATTTATATGCACAAGCTTATTGGCAACATTTACGACAATAGAACCTAGCTTAATCTCCAACTAAGAACATAGAAGCTGGCTATAATGCCTTTTGTAACAGTTTAAAAGCCCAGATCACAGGGTATGGCTGTTGCCATTGCCTTGGTATAACTGCTTGTTCTAGCTATAGAGATGGAGCCTTCTCCAAGCTCTTGCTTGTGTACAGAGCTGCAGCTGTAACAAAGGAGAGGGTGGTGGAGACAAAGATTAACCTGAAATCAAGCTGCAAGCAAGAGAACTGGCAAAAAAGCATGCTACTCTTCCAAGTCCTAAGCCCATCATACAATCCATACCCCCTTTTCTGAGGAACCCACTTGCACTCTGAGAAGATCATTTATGTTCCAGTGCAGTTATCCTGCTTTACAAAGCCAGACACAGCCCTTGAAAAGCAGAGCAGAGCAATAAAGAATTATTTTTATAGCATTAAGAAAACAAACTGGAATTCAAAAATCATTCCAATAAAGTGAGCTCACACCTCCCACAGACTCACAAAATTTAAATCCAAGTTTTGAAGGCACAACAGAGAAAACTGTACAAGGAGCCAATGCCTCCCCTTAATTTATTTACATCCTCTGCTATTTGCTATATGTAGAAAGGTTCTTTTGGAATCTTTGGATAACAAAAGCTCATGATGTGCCATGACCTTAAGGTTTAGTTACAAAAGCTCACCTGATTCATCCTCCATGGAAAACTTTGTTGGCAGTGACAACAGAAAGGAAACAACTTGAACTCCCTATATACATAAGCTACCTACTGCTCATCTTAATTTACTAGAGGGTATGAGGTATACATTTTATATACATGTACAAAGAGAAGCAAAGGCTGAGATTCATTACTCTGCTTTGTTTTTTGACAGAAAATTACTACCAAAAAAGGATCTGTGCCTTTCAAAAATCTGGAGTTTATTCAGATCATTTATGAAAAATTAAAAGCATCAACATTTGCATGTCACTTGTTATGTGTATCAGGGGAAGAGTATCAGCTTTCTAAGTTATGAGCATTGAACAGAATGATCATTAAGGAGAAGCCTCCCTATGTGCATCCTTTAATCCAATTTGTGTTGGAGCTGTGACACCCACTGAGCCCAGAAAATAGAGTGTAGCCTAACCAGCTCGAGGAGCTCTGCATCACATTCTGGGCTCCTGGCAGGCCAGGCAGGACAGCGCTGTGGGCATGTCCTCCCACCCTGCAGCCAAGTCCATGCACCTGAGATACACAGCACTGCTACCCAACAGCTGACCAATGACAGGGCAAACTCACTGCTTTTTCTCTTCCTCTGGAAAAAGAACAGCCTGAGGCCAGATATCTGAAAAATGCTCAGAGAGGCACACAGAGCGGGTGATAATGGAACTGGCTGGGCTGTGAGCCTGGCCTTGTCTCCTTTCTCTAAGCACAAATGCCCCCTGACAGACACTATTAAAGCTGAAGCTCATAGCTTCTCTTAAATGCTGCAGGAACAGGTCTGGAAAAGCAAAGCCAAAGGCAGAGGAGTTTCATGAAGAAAAAGCTAATTCTTTTTCATCTTCAGCTTACAGGAAAATCAGTGAATCAACCCTCAGTTTCCCTAAAAGATACCCACATTGCTAAATAATGCCACAACTACATGTAAGTTAGCTGTACCTGAATAGTATAAAGTTTACAGCAGCAATAAAAACATAATTGCAATTAGTAGGGGCTACGTGTTTTAGCAAGCCAAGGTCCAGAACAGGTTGTATTTTGGATGCAAGTACATGCTATATTAAGTCCATCTCAGCTTTATGGTTTGTCTAGCTAAGCAGATTATTCTGAAATCATGCAGCATAGGAAAACTTTCAGATGGGGAAACTCCTAAGAGGAGAAAACAATTCTAAAATCTGAGGTTAAGGCGATAAAGAAGAGGGACAGGTGAAGTTACTGTCTTCCCATCCCTCCAAACCTACTGCAAAATTCCAGTTATATTAGACAAGCATTGAAGAGAAAAAGGGAAACTGCAACAGCTATTTAACAACTTTTAAACAAAGAAATGAAGCTGTGAAATCATAAAAAAATCCTTGTCATAGCAGGAAACAAAACTGGAGCTTGAAACATGATTCACTGTTACCTTGTACAAATAATTGTACCTATGTAAGTCTGTAACAGAGCAGAAAGAACTAGGTAGCTTGTGGAAGGAAAAAAAAAGAAAAAACCCAGCAACAGCAAGAAGAAACCTAACACCAAAACCAAATAAACTAAAACCAGCAGCAGAAATCCAGCCCACCAGCAAGTCCATTGCAGCAGTATATGAAAAATGCTGTAGTCAAAGCATTTTGTTAGTGTTACAGGCTCCAAAGCTCTGCTCACCTTAACATACATGCAGCTATAGAGAGAAAATTGCTATTGTTGAGAATACAGCTTTATACATAGAGAAGATAATAGCAAACAGATTAAAAAGAATAAACTATAAATATAATTTTAAAATGTTTTGGTTTACTTTTCATTTAGATCTACTTCAAGCTGTTTTCATTAACAAACAAAAAAGCTTAATGACTTCCTCTTGTGTGGGTGGGTTGTTGGTATTTTTTATTTTTATTTTTTTTGAATCACTTCAGTTCCTCCATGCAACTTCCTCCCCTTTAAACTCCTCTCCCAAGGTGCTTTTCTGCTTGCTGATTTATTTAAACTGGGGACAGGAAACTGGCTGTAGTTTTTAACATGAGTATTACCTAAGTGGTGTTGGTTTTGTACTGTGCTGCTAAGGCTCTGTTTCACTTAAGAAGAAGATGTTGACTTCCTACCCTATATTCAAAATGGTAGGTGCCTTTAGCTCTACTCTGTATATGTGCTCTGCTATATTTTCTGTGTAAGTAATGAAGTTCTACTTTATTTGTTTTATTGCTCATGAGTTTGCTTGTTGTTACTCACATGGGCTTTACTAAATCCAATGTGCAAGTGCAATGATTAGATGCAGGGTTCAAGATAATGAGTTTTTCAGGAGCCTCCTAGGAAATCTCTGGTAGTGTGCTATCAGTTCAATGTGGACCTTGGGCTGAGTTAAGTACAGATATGTGTTTGTTCTTTGTTCTTCATAATAGAAGTGCTGTGATAATATGAAGTAATGGACATTAATATCTAGAAACTTTTAGTGCTACCTTTTCTCTGTGTGGCTAAGGTGCCTAGTGATTATATTCTAGTTTTCTTAGGAGTTCTTTGTGAATTTTCAAATCAAGCTTTAGTCCTTGCTTTTTCAACCATGCCCTTTCTCTAGAGAAAACTTCCTATTAATACAGTATTGATGAATGAATCTTTTGCAAGAAGTGAACATGTATTATCTAATAGGATAAACAGTAACAGAACCTGCTATAGTGACTGTATTTTAAATTCTTAAAAACTTCAAAGGGCCAGTTGAGCACATTTCTGAGTAGGTAGTTTATAGGAGAAAATCTGATATAAAGACTATATGAGAGCTTGGATTTCAATTTATCTGAGAAAATAACTTTTAGTACTAAGCAGTGCCATGATGTTGTTGCCCTCTGGATGGAGAACCAGTAATGGGCAACATAGTAAAAGTCCTTATTTAAAAAATGGCTTTTCTATTTAAATATACTGAAAGCTTGCATTCAATAGGTTTCATGAGCAAGGCTCAGAAACCACAGCAGTCTACTTCCTGAAAGTAAGTTACTGAGGCCTCGTCCTTTCCCACCCTCTAGCAGAGTGTTTCTCAGCTAAGATCAAAGGGTGCTTGAACTGTTTGCCTCTGACCTCTGAAGAGGTACTCTAAAAGCAAAGCCTCACTGAAGTGTATCTTGCTCTTAATGCAGGTTATTGAGCATTTTGCTTTGTTTTTTGCGTGGCTCTGACCAGAAGTCACTGCTGAACTTTTGTGCTTTAGCTTCTCTCTGGATGCTCAAAGTTAGATGTTCCTAAACCCTGTGGAACACAAGACTTCAGCTGCATCAAGGAGGAATATGGAATATAAAGTTTCCAAGGAGTAAGAACTGGCACAGTGGCTCACATCTGCAGGACGACACCAGGCAAGAGCTGCACTGCGTAAGCAAATGGAAAGAACGAGCTACTGGTGGTTAAGTAACTAATTAGTGTAGGTGGCTGTACTCCACTTTTCCTGCTTGTAAACAGCCAGTGTTACCTTAATGCTGAGAAAAAAAGATGTCATGATCACATCAAAATCTTAGGCAAAATTGATACAAAGTACACAACTCTCCAGGACATTCTCCCAGGCAGTGCATGACTGTTGCTTCCAAAATTGTGCAAGTATCAGAGGTTGCTTTGTTGTCCGTAATGAACTCTTGGGATGGAGATGACAGTGACTTTTCTTCATATTTATGTACTCAAAAGTACAAAGATCAGCCACTTTCCAGTGGAGAGAATCTCCTCACGTGGAGAGCATAGAAAATAACTTTAATTCCTTCTAGGCAGTGAAGGAATAGCTGTAAAGGGGGAGGTACAGTAGAAATGAGAATGTGTACTCCTGAACTCAAGGCTGTAAATGATATCACTGTAATCTCTTCTGATAAAAACTAAGCCTTTGACTCTGGAGCTTAGTGCATCTTATCCCTGACCATTGATCAGGGCAGACAACCTAAGTACACTTTCAACTGTCCAGCATCTTGCACAAGAAGCTTTACAGGTGGTTTGAGACATCCTGTGCATTTTGTATCCCTGGGAGTTGAGCCCTTCAGAACTCAGGGGTTTCAAACACTCCACCTCTGCCCCCTCTGATGTTTAAAAAGGCAACCGGTGCTCAAAGTTGCTCTGCTGGTGTCAGCCCCAAATGCTCCGGTTTTGTCTTGTTCTGCACTGAGTTTTCACTAAGCTGATATAGATCAGGTATTATGTATGCACAGGGCACTTGGATTTGTGGGTTAAACTCTGGTTGTAGCTGTTCCACAGGACAGATCTAGGCTGCAGCTGCTCTCTTACCACGGACAGAAAGGTCTATCAAGTACATATTCCTGTCCTATCTCTGGCTCTTCTGCTTTGAGGGCAGCAGGATTAAGTGGCATTTGGATGATACCAGAGGTAATAAATTAGCAGCTACTTGGATTGACAAATAGTTACAGTAGAACCTCTAGGAATATGAAACAACTGTCCTAATTCTGGGAATTGAGACAAATTTGCTGACAATCTCTTGCCAGAGCTTGAATAACACACCCAATGTGCTTTGATAAAAGTGACTAAAGCCCATTTGTGGAAACGTTGGAAAGTAAAACACTGTCACTATTCTATTAATAAAGTAAGGGAGTTGAAAATAGTTTTTCAGATATTAAAAGCATTTTGTTTTGTATTACCTAGATCTGTGTTTTTGTGCATCTGTGATTTTTTTGAGACAACACTAACTCCTCTAGCTTTAAAGGATGTAAATGTATAGTCCTGCACATGTAGTCTCATTCAGTGCTGTAAGTGGGCTAATGAAGACAGTTACTTAAAACACCCACCAAACCCTAGAAGCTAATGAGCATATAATACTTCCCAGACTTTAGAGAAACTTGTCAACAGGTCTTCCTTTAAATTAAAAATTCATTGAAATATAACTGAAAATCATCCTTGACTAGCTGTAGGGATGCTGGGTGGGCTACACTGGGATTAGACTACTGCCTGATCTCTCTTTCTTTCTTTCTATGCAAGAGACTTGTGGAATCAATTCAGAACCTGAAGGCAAAAGCTTTGCTGCATTTAATGATCATTTCTTGATTAGGTGTTCTCTCTGGACTTTGAGTTCTTTGCTCCATGCAAAAAAACTCACATCCTTCAGCAGTTGATGTTCAGTCCTCCTAGATGTCTTGATACAGACTGCTTTGCATGTGAGTCAGTGAGAACATGAAAATACCCCAATGGAAAAATTTTCAGTGACTTGTCTACTCCTGCACGGAGCGTTTGGGGTTACTGGGTTCTCTGATCCTTATCACAAGAAGGTCAGACAAGTGTCTTCAGTAAATTTTTTGTCAAGTAAGTCCTTGTAACAGACAGTAGCTATTTGTGACAACTGCTCTGATCTGTCTGACTAGGCTGTGTTAATGCTAAGCCACCTAAATAAGTTATAGAAGATGACTTGGTGCTATAGATATGATAGTTTTGTTTCTTACCTCTAGCATAATACTCTAAAAACAACCTATCATTCATGGTTTCCAGGAAATTGTCTTAAAATTACCATTAAAATGAGTAGATGAGAGCACGCTTCAGGCAATAAAACTGGTGCAGCTGTACAGGCCTGGTTTCTCTGGTTAGCTGCTCTATTCTCTCACTGCTGATTGAAAAATTTCATGTCCAGGGAAGAGTCATGTGAAATGCACTGAGTAAAAATTCCTTCTGGCCATCTGGGGATGCGAAAAGACTGTAAAAGTGCCCAGATTGATTGCTACTAATCAGTATTAAGGGGAGTTGTATCGGTTTGGCACAGCCTGGTTTTAGGTAGCGGGGGGCCACAAAGATGGCTCCTGTGAGGAAGCTGCTGGGAGCTTCCCCCCATGTCGGGCAGAGCTGATGGCTCTGAAAGATGGACATGCTGCTGGCCAAACCTGGGCCAATGAGAGAGATTGGCCCAACCTCTGTGCTAACACCTTTAAGAAGCACATCACCACACAGTCACAAACCACTGTACCCTAGTCCGAGAAGAGGAGGAAGCGAGAACATGTGAGGTAACCAACATGGCGACACCAAGGTCAGTGAAGAAGGAGGGGGAGGAGGTGCTCCAGGTGCCAGAGCCGAGATGCCTCTGCAGGCTGTGGTGAGGACCACGGTGAAGAAGGTTGTCCCCCTGCAGTCCATGGGTCCATGGGGGATGCAGGGATCCACCCGCAGGCCCTGAGGGAGGTGCCCATGCAGGAGTGGGTGGATGCCTGGAGGAGGCTGTGATCCAGTCAGTGGAAGACCCGATGGAGAGAGGGGCCCTACTTCCAGGCTGGAGCAGCCTGTCCTTGGAGGACTGCACCCCGTGGAAAGAGAGACCCCCAGCACAGTAGTTTTGGGAGGGCTGTGTGCCCGTGGGAGGGGCTCACCCTGCAGCAGGTGCGGTGTGGCTGCTGCTCCTGAGAGTGGATCCACGCTGGGGAAGTTCACGGAGAACTGTCTCCCGTGGGAGGGACCCCACAGCCTCACAGGGGAAGGACTCCTCTCCCTGAGCAGCAGAAGGAAATCTCGGTGATGAACTGGCCAAACCCCCATGCCCTGTCTCCCTGTGCTGTCAGTGGGAAGGAGGGAGAGGCTGGGGGGTGGAAGGTGTTCCAAGGGCTTATTTTACTTCACGTTATCCTCCTCTGATTCTGTTAACAATAAATTCACTTCACAACTTGAGCCTGTTTTGCCCTTGAAGTGTTTCTCCCAGTCCTCATCTCACTCATGAAGCATTAATTAATTTTTTTTCTTTTTCTCTCCTCTGCCCAGCTGTGGCAGGGGAAGGTGAGCGAGCCGCTCTCGTGAGTGCCTGGCATTGGGCCAGCGTCAAACCACGACAGGAGTTTTAACATGAGTATTCTGGCATCCCTCTAAAAAGATATGGGAATAGATGTGTCAGTCTAGAAAGCTTCCAACATACAAATGGTGCAAATGTGATTTGCTCTGTCACTTGGATTTAGTGGTGGGTTCTAAGCTAAAGGAATAAAGTTTGTACATCCAGCTCTTCATGATGGAGAATGGAGGTGACTCTACCTAGCTGCCTTAGTGCTCATGCTATAAAAAAGTGTCATGCTCATGTTAACGAAAGAGGAAGTATAAAGCACAAACGAGATGCAGTTTAATCACTACAGAAATCTGCTTGCTAACTGCTCCATTAATGGGCCAGATATATATAGTGGCAAGAGCAGCTGATTGCCAAATTCATTTATTAATAATCTTCCATCTTCCAAATGCATCAGGACTCCAAGTATTCTTCTTGTACAGGGATTTAGTTGATAGCTGACATATTATCTACTGACTGGGTTCCTTTGATTCTGTATGAAGAACTTTGAAAGAGTGTTGTTATTCATCTTGCAAAGTGTGAGGTGTTGTGTTCTGCATAGATATCTAGACACTAGCAAATACAAGTTGCTGAGATCTGAGTTGATTCAGACAAAAACCAGTCCTTTCTCTTGGCAATTCAATCTTAAACACATCAGAATATTTTGGAGATAAAAGTACTTGTTCCTAAGGAAGAAAGCTCAGGTCTCTTTGTCTCTTATAAGAAAGTCTGCATTCTCAGATTTTGCTTCCCTGCCCTTGACAGAAGATACCCTGGGGGATGCAAGCAGCAAAATTGCTTCTGTATTTCCCAGCTAGACTTCCATTGCACACATTGACTCCCAGGTTTCCACCTCCTAGTGGAAAGAAACTTTCAGTTTTGATTTGTGCTGTCTTCTCTGGCTGAACACACTGTCACTCTCTGAAATACTTGTCTGTCATGAACAGTAAGAGCAGCTGACAATGAAGATACTGCTTGTCCTGCAGACATACGTGTAGGTGTATCAAACATGTAATTTATCAATACCCTTACTATTTCAGCAAAACCACTTCCTATCAAACACTTAAAATATTGAGGAATTTTCTTACTTCCATGATTCACATCATTGAACTGTCAGCATTTTTTGGTTATACTTGGGGAAATATATTTGGGAAATTATATACTGGTTTTCTCCTGGCAGATTTTTTTACTTAACAATGGAAAGAATCTGTTCCTTGTCTGACTTCATCGGGCTTCGGCTTTTTGCGGAGGTGGATGCAGCATAGATTAAGATTTATGGGGACAGGTGACTTGAGATCTCTTAAGAGGCTTAAAACATTGCATAAGTGTGCTTCACTATTGTACCAGGACTCTCCAGGGGCAAACTGCTGAAATGATTTGCAGTACTGTTTAACAAGCTACTTAAGTAACCATGGCTCATAAGTAATTAAAGCTTCTAACTCAAGTCTACTAAACCTCCTGTTTGTTTCAGGTTCAACTCTGGCTCCACTGATCCAGCACAATGGTCTGGATACTTCAAGTATTGTTCTCACCGCTCCCAACACCAGCACTGATCAGTCTTATTGCATTTGGAGCTGTCGTCTTCCTGTGGGTGATAAGCAGGCCAAAACCTCTTTTACCTCCTGTTGACTTGAACAAGCAGTCAATAGGAATTGAGGTAATGCTTTCTCTGCTTGTGGGCATGGTCTGTTTTGGAGCTTAATCTGACTACTGATCCATTCTGACTCTGGGTGTCAGTGGAAACTCTCTTGTCCAATGTGCACAGCCTTCTCTCCCAGGTGTACAACTCAAGAGTATGGTGAGGAGAAGGGGAGTCTTAAGATGCTAAGATGAGAAACAGCAGCTCCTTCCAACCAGGATTAGGTGGGCTTTTTACCCGATGACTTTGGCTGTCACTGACTTTTTCCTGTATTTTCAATGCACTGCACCAGCTTTGAAACTGATGCTAGACTTCATGTAGTAAGGCAAGTGGAGGCACTCCATCTTAGTCAAGGCCTCTCAATAACCTGTAACTGAATGTTAATGTGGGCCATCTAGAAAACTCCTCTGCATGTGACTGAGTAGATCAAATTTCAATGCAATGCTATTGAAATGCTTTAAAGGGGATTGCTGAGAGAATGGCTGAGGAACAAATGACATTTCATCTGTTCTGCACTGTTCCATAACCATACTCTGTTCCTAGGGAGGAGCCAGAAGAGGTGCACTCTTGACAGACAATAACCTGCTTTCTTATTACTTTGAAGATGCTAAAACACTGTATGAAGTTTTCCAGAGAGGAGTGCATATTTCTGGTAGGCTTTGCATCTGGTAGTACTTGTCTATCACAAGTAAAAAAAAAAAAAAATTTCCAAGATCCTTTTCCTTGTGTCTTGGCTGTGGTAATAATGCAGGCTAACAGAAGCTTTTCTAGTCTTCTATGGGGTGGAGAGACAAGTGACCATTTTTCTCACTGTCCCAATTTAGCATTAGTCTTATTTGGCAGACTGGGCAGGAACAAACATTGGAAGCTGAAGATGGTAGAGCTCAGTCAAGAGTCAGCAGATACAAAGCATCAGAGGAACTGGGGGGGGAAACACCTCTCCTTTGTCTTATGATGTGAGTTTTCCTGTGAAATTGCTGTCTGTTTACAACAGATACAAATTTGTGCACATCAGTTCACAAGTCCTATGCATGGAAATATGTGATGGTTTGCGAGCTATTTCAACCTCACATAGGTTGTGCAATGGAAAAATATCACCAGATCTTAGATTTACTGCTTGTAAGGATAAAGCTGAAAGTCTTACAATCTTGGTTTGGGCAGAGTGCTTAACCATGGACACTGACCTGCACTCCATGCAGTTACCTGAATGTCTGACAGAAAACATTTTCTACTTCAAGTGTTTCTATTGCAGTGTTATGCAACTTCAGTACTGAGCTTTGAAATTGCTTTTCTGAACTCTTTCATTAGGAAATGGTGACTGTCTAGGCTACAGGAAACCCAAGCAACCTTATCAGTGGCTGACATATAAACAGGTGAGTATTGTAAATGACAGATGAATTAAATTGGGATACCGCCTTGTAACACTAATGTGGGGGAAAAACTATCTTGCAGGTTTCAGACAGAACTAAATACCTGGGATCAGGGCTTCTGCAAAAAGGATGCCAACCATCATCAAACCAGTTTATTGGCATTTTTGCTCAGAATAGGCCAGAGGTAAGCAATAAATTGTGTATTCTTTCCTACACTATTCTGACACCTTGGGGTGAGAGGAGAGTCTGTATTTAAATAGCTTCAGGCCACATGAGGAACAATCACAACTTCTTCCTTCCCAATTCCCTTTTTACTGACTGAGCACATACCATTCCAAGCATGTAATAAAATGATCTCTCACAACTCTGATTCTCATGGACGTGCTCCTTACATAGCCCCCCACTGCCATGTGCATGGGCTAGTCAAGCAGTATGAAGTCTGTAGGCAATTTTGTCTTGAGAGCTCCTAGTTTTCCTTAGCTGTGCTGTTTTCTCTCTTCAGTGGATCATTTCAGAGTATGCCTGCTACACCTACTCAATGGTTGCTGTTCCACTCTATGACACTCTGGGACCAGAGGCCATTATATATATTGTTAACAAAGGTAAATATTGACTTCCACTCTTTCATAAGGATTTTTCTAGGAAACTTTGTTTTGAGAGGGCTAAGTTCAATGGAATTTGCTTGATCTGAAAAATTAGAGTAGCTTTAACCTTGCTGCTCTTATAGACAATTTCTTAGTTAAGCTGCTTTGCAGGGCTCATGGTTCAATGCCTAGAAGAATCCAGTGGGCTTCCTGTGTCTCCTAGTGTCTTGATTGCAAGATCACTTAAGGATCTGCTAGATCCTGTGGACCGTTCTGCAATCAGAGTGCTCAACTATTTGTTATTTGAGATTTTGCCATCTTGAACTCCCACACTGCCAGACTGGCATGTAAATTAAGACTAGATTTGTGTGTCTGATTTAAAGTTGTAGGATGAAGAGAGTGGAGGAGGGAAGGGTAAAGGTATGCCTAAATCAGTTTAATCTATCTGGTTATTGCATGTTCTACAGAAACATCTAGCAGGCCATCACGGAATATACTGGCAATGAAGTTAAATAAATCTTCAGACTTTCTTCCCCCAGTCTTAGGAGAGATATGGGGGAAATAAATATCCACTATTGTTACAGTGATCTGGGATTCATCCCATAAATAGGATTTGCCAAGCAAAATCACTTCAACAGTTATGGTGGTGAACCTTGGAACAGGTCTTGTCTTGGGATTACATAGCTGTGATTTACCAGTCTAACTGGGAACTGGCAGGCTCAGGCAAATCCAGCTCCTCTGCTGACTTAAAGGAAAAGGCTTTTGTAACTGCATCTGCAGGGAAGCTGAAGTACTAACTCCAGAATTTTAACTACCGCTTTCAGTTGGGAGCAAATTTCTTTAGATTTAAGGAAGATGGCTAAACCTAAACAATATCATGGCAATACCAAAAGTTTCAATGCCCATCTTGACTGTGAGCAAAGATATTTCTCTTCAGCTCCTCAGCATTTGCCCTCACTTTATATTGCCAGAATCTCAGGTTTGCCCAATCAGTTGAGTACAGTTCTTAGCACTGTAAGCCAGCCACTGAAGCCATGCGAACAAATGCAAATGGCACCAAACCAATGCTATGTTCTAAAAGTATGTGCTGCTGAGCTGTCACTGGCCTCATGGCTTCTAAATAGACTTCTGATAATTTCTTTCCTGTAGCTGACATAAGCGTGGTGATCTGTGACACATCTGCGAAGGCAGAGGTCTTGCTTAAGAACTGTGAGGAAAAAAAGACCCCCTGTCTGAAGATTATTGTTCTCATGGATCTCTTTGATAAAGAGCTCAAGGACAGAGGAGCTAAAGTGGGAATTGAAATTCTGTCACTGCAGGAGGTTGAGGTAGGTGGCTAAAGACTTCTGGTATACTTTATCAGCTAAACATCTTGATCTTCCGTGGCAGCAATGACGCTTTACTGTAAGGATTACCCGTCTGTCACACCTGTACCTGAGATCTTGATGAGCAGTCATTTTGAAACTTGATATCTTCAGCTAAACGGAGTTGCAGAGTTCAAACCATTGACTAAAGTTGTGTCTGTGTTGTGGACAGCCAGAATGCATTAAACTGAAGACTTGCTTGGCTTAATTCCTGATACTGTTGTGACAGGATTTATCAGGCTTCTAAGCTGGCAGTTGAGTCTAATTGGAACTGTACGTGCAAATTACTATCTGCTTAGGCATCCCAATACTAGGCTTAAGCTTGCATACATGTAAAGAGATGTGGCCTATGTCAAATAAAAGGAAACATCTCCATGCAGGTCTTCCAAATTCCTTAAGTAGTTCTGATCACTTTCCACACATTCAAATGTGTCCTTTTCACACTTGCAGCAGACAGTTTTTCACAGTTATGCATATTAGATTCAGGAAAACATATCTGTTTGAATGAGACAGAGTATCAAGAGGCAAAGTAGTAAAACAGGTGCTGCATTTGAAATACAATTACCTATTCACCTGTTGTGCACATCTGTTAAGCTGTGTTTTTTCTCTAACACAGGAGCTGGGAAGAAACAACATCAGAGAACCAGTTGTAAGTATCTCTATGAAACAGCTATAAACTTGTAAAACTAGTCTCTGGAAAGACCTCTTGCTATGCTGCTAGTAGAGGAGGCTGGCAGAATTTTTTTTGTGAACCAGAATTCCTGATTCATCCCAGTTAGGAATTGTATGTAATTACAGATAAGCATCATAATCCTTACACTGACTTAATGTGGCTTTTTCTCTCTAGCCTCCTAAGCCTGAAGATCTTTCTGTTGTGTGTTTTACAAGTGGAACCACAGGTAAGAATTTATAGTGATTCTTCCCCACCGAAAGAGCCTCCCCATGCAGCTTCCCTGCACCAGAAAAAAAAAAAAAA
>VWZW01005520.1:593817-673817 GCA_013397115.1 Edolisoma coerulescens
AACCAGTAAATTAGATCAGTGTCAAACCACTGTTGCAGTTTTACTTGGGATACTTTCACTACAAGTCAAGTGCAAAATCTTCTTAGAATTGGGGGCAAGAAAAGCCAAATTCATGTTGTCTTACCCTATGAAAAAATGCAGCCTTAATGTTCAACTGTGTATTTTGATCCACAGGGGCTAAAAAAAAAATCTTGTTTCAGCATTCCCTATGCTATTCCCAGTTGCTCTGCTGTTTCAGTAGCCATCTCCTTTATGTAATATCCATAGCTGAAAGCACTCATGATGAGGCATATTTGTGATCTCTTAAGACAATGCTTGCTGTGACTGAGCCTAGTACTGAGATAGTTCAAACTGAGCCAGACAAGACATGGGAAATTGCCAGCAGAAGCAGTCAGAGCCACAGCTCACCTTGCTTGATCTCTCCAAAGGTAACCCTAAAGGAGCCATGCTGACACATCAGAATGTTGTTTCAAATGCTGCTGCCTTCCTTAGATGCACAGAGGTAAGCTCTCTCCAGGATATGTCCCTCAGTCATGAAACCAGCTGTAATGTGGGCACTTTCTGTAGACCATTCACTCCCAGAAATGGATGCTTTCCTAAGTGCCCCTTTTTCGATGAGACAATAGTACTGCAAGAAACTTGGTTTGACTTGAACAAGAACTTCTACATAGAAGTTATTCTAGAATGAGTCAGTCCTAAATACCAAGAGTACTAAACCACCTATTTCAAGTCTTGCCAAAACATAAAACTAATTTTGATTTAGTGTGGTTGAGTGACAGCTGCAAATCTTGAAGAGGTGATGGATGAGCCTGAGCCTGAGTTGTTTCAGTCATTGGAAGTGTCTACCTCAAAGTACTCAAATTGATCCAAACTTTATTTACTTTCTACTTAAAAGTAACTCAAGCAGGCATAGAAAATGCTAACCTACTTCTACTTCCTTTCCCTCTAGAACACAATTGAGTGTACAAGTTCAGATATTGCCATTTCCTATCTTCCTTTGGCTCACATGTTTGAGAGAGTTGTACAGGTATGTACAGATATATATATATCTGAGCTTTTGTAAATCAAATTATAGTAAAAGACATGTTAGCAATCTCTGTGTCCTCAAAACCTATTCACACAATAACTTTCCTACAAGTGGGCACTGGAAATCATGCTGCTTTTCATAGACTAATAATTATGGCCAGTGAAGCTAGGAATTCTTGACTAAGGTTGGTCTGGTCGATTTTTAGGCCGTGGTATACAGCTGTGGAGCAAAAGTAGGCTTCTTCCAAGGAGACATCAGGCTGCTAACAGATGACATGAAAACCTTGAAGCCAACGCTATTTCCAGTTGTACCAAGACTGCTCAATAGAGTTTATGACAAGGTACGTGAGCAATTTTAGCTAAATTATCTTCGTGTTCATATATCCAAGCAAGTGTACAAATACAAAATAATATTTAATATGCCATAACATCACTAGTTAATTACCCCTTAGCAGGAAGAATGTTTTAGAATCCTTTCTGAGGAGATGGAAAGAGTTCTGGGAGTGTAAGAACAGTGTCTCTAGTCATGACTGAGCTAAGTTTGTTGCTATTAAGAGAAAAAAAAACTTTGTTAACTTTTGGAATGCAAATGAATCAAGTGCAAAGCTAAAAGGATCCCTGTTCCTCAAAGCCGTGGCTGTAGTGTTTCAGCAGTAACACGAACTAGTATTGCCTTTTGGGTCACCTTCTAGATACTGCAGTGGTGAAGACAGACCCTAGAACATCGAAGTAAGATATGGTGCCTCTTATCAAGGCAAGAATGAGAGCTACAGATGTGAGTTAAACCCAAGAGTCACTGGTACTTTTCCTTGCAGATCCAGAGTGGTGCAAACACCCCAGTCAAGCGTTACCTGTTAAACTTGGCTGTGTTTATGAAGATGGCTGAAATAAAACAGGGCATCTTTCGAAATGACAGCATTTGGGACAAGCTAGTCTTCAAAAAAGTCCAGGTAAGTTATTCCAAGTGTAAAGGAGCTGAGCAATGTAATATTTGGAGGATCTGATGGCTTCTTTTTCACTTGTAGGAAACCATGGGTGGAAGAGTGCGTATCATGGTAACAGGTGCAGCCCCTATATCTCCCTCTGTCCTGACATTTCTTAGAGCAGCATTAGGCTGTCAGGTAAGCTGAGTTTTCTTTTAAAGTATGCCCTGTTTAACTATGCACAAATGAGTGACCAGTGATATGGCTGGGGTCCAGCTCAGCTTGTTCCTGGGGAAAATGCTGTCAGTCTTGGGTATTTACAGACTGCTTCATCTGAGTTAACTGTAACAGGAAAAAAAATCTGCAGGGCCCACTTCAAACTACACTACCAAAATACTATGCTGTAGGCTCTGGGAAGAGGAATAGAGCAGCAGAAATAGGAACATACAGCACTCAAAGTCAGGCAGCTGCCTCTGTGGCTCCCACAAGCTTTGTGGCTTATTCTCACAGTCAATGAAGTCCCAATGTAGCACATTTGAGAACAGAAAACGAGGTGACCGAAGCAAAGTTTGGATAGGTGAGCTTTAACATCTGGTTACACTAATAAGATCAAGATATCTTAAAGGCAAAGGTTGTTTTGGCTTCCTTCCTAAGAACACTTGAGCATGGGCACAGTTGAAACTGAGGCCTTTCAGATCAAGGACTTGATGTTCAAGGATTACTCATCCTTTCTTGCACAGATCTTTGAAGGTTATGGCCAGACTGAATGCTCAGCTGGATCCACTTTCTCAATGCCTGGAGACTGGACAACAGGTATGGGAGCTGAGACTTGGGAACTCTCCCAGAGCTGTCCACATAAAGGGGCACTCAAGACTAGGTGCTCTACTGCTTTTAGTTTAATGAAAATTAAATCATGGGTACTCAAAGTGATTCTTGGTAGGAACAATCACCTGTCTGCTTAATATGTACTAAAATTCTTGACTCAACCATATGAGGAACCCTGGTGTAAAGTGTCATAGGTCAGTTTAGACTCTGTCCCAGAATACAGGAAAGGAATAGACACAGCTGAGCAAACTGGACAGGGACTTCCCAAATGGCCTTAAGAAACTAGCTTGATCTCCTAAATGACATGTTTTACTCAAAAATATTTGACATGATACTTGACTATTTTACTGAAGGACCTTGAGGATTTAGCTTTTATCTTAGCAATACTGGATATTCTAAATTCAGACTCAAGTCATCATCTTTGTGAACACAGTAACTGCAGAGCATAATGAGGATGAAATGCAAATGAATACCAGGATCTACGAGAGGGGCTCCTGAGGAGGCAAGAGTGGTTCATGGTTGGTGTGGTTGATTACACCAATAATGCTCTAGGCATTGAGACTTAGCTGCTATTTGTCCTACATTAACTGTCTGAAAATGGCATTGCAACAACTTGCTTGAACATTTGATGCCAGACTCCTTTAAACAATACTGGTTCTTGTTAAAGCAGTGAACAAAGCCAGTAGGTATCTACTATCACTGCAGTCTTTTTTTCTCCTAGGCCACGTTGGAGCCCCTCTGGCTTGTAATATCATAAAACTAGATGATGTGGAAGAAATGAGCTACTTCTCCTCTAACAACGAAGGCGAGGTAGGTACCACTTCTTATGCATGTCAGGAAATACTGAAACGTAAGACTCGGTGACTGACAGTGTTCTGTACTTGCTATAGGTCTGCATTAAAGGACCAAATGTGTTCAAGGGTTATCTGAAAGACCCTGAGAAGACAGCAGAAGCAATTGATAAAGATGGCTGGCTCCACACTGGAGACATAGGGAAATGGTTGCCAGTGAGTAATTGCTTAATACAAACCACCTCTTGCATGTGAATTCCTGTTACTTCACAGTAATCTCTAAAGATGGAATTCTAGCATAAAAGTCTCTACACAGTAGATCACTAGGTAACTCCAGGCAAAGCTCCAAAGACCAATCAGGTTACAAGATATCAAATAACACCTGCTAGGCCCATAGCTAAGACTATTCTTCACTGTAGAAGTGACATAACAAGGTGTCTTGGTTTCTGTCAGGGGAGAATAAAGAAGCTGTCTAATCATGTCCTGATCTAACTTGAGAAATTAGACAAACCCCTCTCTCTGTAGAAAGCAAAGACCAGTATGTGGTTTCTAGACTAGTTCCAGATGTGCCTTTCATACAACAAAACAAAGCCTGTTTATCTTTTGTTATATAAGAAAGACAGTGACTTGGAACTAATAACCTCCACTTTTAACTTCTAGAATGGAACGCTGAAGATCATTGATAGGAAGAAGAATATATTTAAACTTGCACAAGGAGAATACATTGCTCCAGAGAAGATAGAAAATGTCTATATCAGAAGTACTCCTGTAGCCCAGGTCTTTGTACATGGGGAAAGTCTGAGGGTAAGTGATGTTAGGAGTGAGTATCCTGTGAGATTTCCTCCCACAACGAGTTCTGGATGACCAAGGCACAAATGCATGCATGTACAAGAGTCCTTGAACAAAATCTGTTCCTAAGCAAGCTGTGTTTATAGGAATATGTTCTCAGACCTACAGACTTCCCAAGTGACAACTGGCATTTTTGCAAGCTGGGTAAAGGCTAATTACATACTAGTCTGGGATTAGTATGTCAGGTCAGCTCTGTGCAGTTTAGATTCATAGAATAGTCCGCCCTGCAATAAGCAGGGACATCTTCAACTGAATTAGGTTGTTCCGAACCCCATTCAGCCTGACCTTTAATGTTTCCAGGGATGGGGCATTTGCCACCTCTCTGGGCAACCTCTGCCCCTGTTTCACCAACGTCACACTTTCAAAAAATTCCTTGTATTTAATATAAATTTACTATCTTATAGTTTAAAACCATTACCTCTTGTCTTATTGCCATAAGCCCTACTAAAAATTTGTCCCCATCTTTCTTGCAAGCTCCCTTTCAGTTTTGAAAGGCCACAAAAAGGTCTTCCTGGAGCCTTCTCTTCTTTAGGCTGAACAACCCCAACTCTCTCAGCCTTTCTGCACAGCAGATGTGTTTCTCCATTCCTTTGCCATGGAGGTGTTACCTATGCTAGCAGAGGCCAGTCTTCAATCTGTAAACTAGCCAAAAGTAATTGCGGGATCATTCAGCACACATAACAAACTGCATCAGTACTTCAATTACTGCTGTCACAACTCTCAGTGACTTGGAAATCCTCATAGCTACCTTTGAAACTCTGAAAAGGCATGTACATGTACACGTGTAATGTAAAGGGATGTACATGTGACTTGTCATAGAAACACTGTCCACAAGCAAGCTCACAAAGACATTTAGTATGCCTTATCTTGGTCTCAGCTTGACGACTTCCACTTGTTTTCAGTCTTTTTTAATAGGTATAGTGGTTCCTGATGCTGAGATGCTTCCAGAATTTGCAGCAAAACTGGGAGTAAAAGGTTCCTTTGAAGAGCTCTGCAAAACCCCTGTGAGTGGCTTTGTGTTTCGTGGGTTAGAGACAGAATTTAATTCTAAGTCCAATCTTATATTGCTCTGACTTTGTTCTATTCGCCTTTTTGGTAAATTGAACTGGTTTAATGCTGGGTGAGTTGTGCAAGCAGCCTTACAGCAAAAACTAGAACTGAGTATAGGTGTCTCTTGCTTCAAGGGCTGCTATCGCTGCTGCTTTTCCAATGAGAAGATAGACATGACTTTGTAGTGGCCTTAATATAAGAAATGTTTAATGTTGTAATATGTATTCTTCCCATCCTCAGTTCTCCCTGACTGGGCAAATGGTTATGGTCTTGAGCTGCAATTACAGAATGACAGCTTTACCCACTGTGCTTCTGCTGTGTTTCTTCTAGGTAGTGAAGAAAGCTATTTTAGATGATTTGATCAGACTGGGGAGAGAGGCTGGCCTTAAATCCTTTGAACAAGTGAGTACTTTCAAATCCTGCTTGTCACCAGCACCTGTATTGTTCACACAATGGCTGGAAGTCTTCATTCCTGCTACTGACTGTGCCAGGAGGGGCCCTGAGGCAGACATCTGAAGCAGTCAGTGAAACACTGGCTGCCTGTCTCCACACCAAGAGACCAGTAGCTGTGCAGGGCAACAGTAGCAATTGCCAAGAGATGGTGTGGAGGTTCACAACAGGCTGTAGGGGTTGTTCTGGAGTTTCACCCTCTTGTTGTGTCAGCCAAAAAGCCAGTGTAGTTACTGGTATCTCCTGGCACGGAATTCTTGCACTGAGCCCAAGGAAGCTGGGAAGAACTGTTGTCTTTTAATTATGTGTCATGTGCTAAATTGTTTTCTTTTAATAGGTTAAAGACCTGTACATCCACACAGAGTTGTTCTCTGTAGAAAATGGACTCTTGACACCAACACTGAAGGCAAAGCGAGGAGACCTTGTTAAATTCTTCCAGAAGGAGATTGAGGCCCTCTATTCATCTGCTCAGGAATAAATGGCCAGTTTAATTTAAACTGCATGGAGTAGTTAAATCTGTGACACTACATGGCCTATGGTGAAGACAGGCTTGAGTGGAGAGGAACAGGAACTTAAATTAATTTGTTTCTAGTACCTGAGAAAAATGACTTTTGGATGAAGATGGCTGTAGTATAACTGACAACTAGCAGTGTTAACATCCTGTGGGACTGAGCATCAGCTGTCTAGGCAAAGCTAAAACTTTCCTCTCTCTTGGACTGCGACTGAAATGCAAAAACATGCAACAGCTTCAGCCTTTAAAAGACAGCTGTATGCACTTCTCACTGTCAAAAGCAAATCTTATTTTCCTGCTGAAACTATGAACTCCACTGTGACTTGTTGTGGATTGATCTGCAATCAGACTGAACTCAGTATGAATTCATGCTAACATCTGTTTAGCAAACACAGAAGTGAATTTCCTGTTCCTAGTCCTGGACCACGTGGTATAAGTCGTTTATAATGAAAATGAGTAATCTGGCATCAACTGGTTTGCGAAGTACATTTGTCTACGGCAAACACAGTTCCTTCTTTAGGAGGCACTGGATCAGTTTTTGCACATTTTCAAATGAAATGGCAGTGTTAAAGCCTTTACACTTACGAATTTGAGCCTAATAAGTGTAAAACTTTAGCTGTCAATTCTAAGGATATAGGATGCAATAAATTGAGACTGCACAATCAAACTAAAGCCCGTGTGAATTACTTAAGGCTCTGCTGCAACCCCATTGTCAGCTACCTGGCTCTGTATGGCTGCAGCTCGAACACAACTGCTGCAGAACATGAACTTGTTCTCTATGCTGTCACTGGTCAGCCACAGCTCCAGCCATGAGGCAATAATATAGTGTAGTCCAGATTTGCTCCTGTAGTCCAGCTGCTCCTCAAGTTTCGTTCCCTTGTCTTCAGCATAGGCTGAGCTGAAACAATGAATTTACCACATGAAGTAAGATGTGAGATTTTCTTGTGCTAAAGCTGCTGCTTTAGAAAATTATTTAAGCAAGATGCAAACTTTCCCTTACTTATATCTTCCATCAGTCTGCTGTCTCTGCTAAGAGCTCCACCCTGTCCCTGCAGTAGTCTGCTCTAGCAGTTCAAAAGGCAACGCAGTGCTAGCAAGGATGCAACATATGGAAGGTGTATCTGTAGCTTTCCTAGGCCAGTTTTCTTTGTCTGCAGACAAGAATTGTCTTCCCTGTCTTCTTCAGACAGCTAGTGGCTGTTCTTCTCCCTCTTTAATGCTCTTGGCCAGCTATCCCAAAGTGAAAGCAAGATTTATCAAAAGATCCACCCCTTGCTGTGAGGCAGCTCTAGTTTTGACTAGTGAAAACAACTGACCCAATTCTGTTTCTAGTCTGGGCCCAAAGACCTTGACATTTTCAGGTAACCGTTGTGTCACTTACTGTGCTTGTCATAAATAGGAGGCTATAAAGGCCTAAGTCTCTGAAAGTGCATGTAACAATGTTGCTTATCTTTCCTATGCTTTCCTTAAAGCAATGTCACATGAAAGTTCATGGTGGCCTAATCTTTTTCCCCAGGTGAGACTGGGGAGAAAAAAAAAAGAACCAGAGGGAAGAAGAAGTGTATCCTGGAACTGGTTTTGGACAGAAAAATGAGCAAGTCAGTTGGGGACAGTAAATCCAATGCAACTGAGATCTGTAGAAACTCAAGGCAGAATCCTGTGATGCCACCTGCTGCAGTGCCTAGAAAGTACTTTTGTTGATACAATAAACAGTGATGCTTCCCTGCACAGACCTGCTTGGAAGGTGAATGGCACTGCCTGAACAATCAAACATATACAGCAATTCAAGTGTAAATTGGTCTTAAACTGGTCTCTTGTGTGCCACTTCTGCCATATGAACTGCTTCCGCAGCAGGGATCCGAATTAAAACCAGGGGCACTTTAGGCATGTTTGCATTGACATGGTGCAAAAATTACTGCAGGCTATTGTTCGAACACTAGAAAAAGCTACAGCAGGCTTGGAGCACTGTTGTACTTGGTGAAGATTTGAGGTAAGGATGGCTACAGGTACAATGAAGTTCAACTCTCTACAACTTTTTTTGCCATGATACAAAGATTTGGTGCTAAAATAACATCCAGTCTTTCCAAGCTGCTTTTAAGAGCTCTCATCTGGTCTGCAGTACAGAGGTGCACATATGCTGAATAATGAAAGATCATAATTAAGACATGATTCATATAAGGCAGATATTTAATATGAACACTGAAAAACATTTGTTTAGTTAAATTGGAAACAACTCCTATGCACTGCATCAGGAATTAGACTGCCTGATTTTGGCTCTGAAATCGTATCAGAGTTGCATTCCAAAACAAAATTTGTTTTTTCTTTTGACCTCTATGAAACAACTGCTCTGCCTGCAATTTAGTAATTCCTGGCTAGTCTCTTCTTTTCCTGATCCAGACAGGAAGTGTTCAGAGGGAAATACTGATTCTTCATTCATAATTTGATTTTAATGAGGTCCTTATTTCAATCCATGCTCTCAAGACAGCCCTAGAATCATTCTCTAATGCTATAGGCAACTCAGTTGTAAAAGCTGTATCACTGGCTTCCTAGCACGGGGAGTTCTGTTTTTCCCTCCTGGTAACTTGGTTAAATTCAAGAATGAGAGGTGCTTAGCTGCCAGCTTCCTCTGCTGGAAGAGAAGCTTCTTTTTGTAATATTTAGTTCTACAGCCACTGTTCAGAAACTACTACAGTTGAGACTATGAATATTCCAGGTAGTTTGGAAGTTCTTGTGTTAATTTATACTCATATTCCAAAATAGCTACATCCTTGCAAGTAAGGAAACTAGGAGTATGATACACTCCAATACCTCTAATGAAGCCTGCTCCTAGAAAATAAGTACTTTGTTTTCACGAGAGGCAAATCACCTGCTTCCAAACTACTAAAACTGAACACTAACTCTCTCTTCTCACAGCTCAGAAACAGCCTAGGAGTAGTGGTTCACCATCCACACTAAAGCACAGCTGGAGGGAATGAAAAACCTGATTTCTGTTAGAAATAGCATCTGAGCAGGAGCATACAAGAGTAATGCTGGCTTGGGGTATGTAGTCATTTCTGTATACGCTTTATATTTTTAAAGGAATGCTCATCTGCCCGAGAGAACTCATGCAGGTGGAGGTAAACCAGGTGCTTGCTTAAAACAGTAATTTTCAAAACCTCTCAACTCGGCTGACATGTAACTCTACACTATGAGAGAACAAAACCACCTCACGCATTTTGAAGACATTTTAAAAGTCTTGAGCTGGTACAAGTTACTCCAATTTAAGGTTTTCCTTCTAATAATCCATACTAGATGCTAAATGAAAATTATTTAAGAAGGCTGTTAACTGCTAGTAGTGACTAGACTCACAAAAATTTTCAGTCTTGGCTATTGCTTCCTTTCACTCTAAAATGGATCAAGATCTCTTGGGTACAGACTCAGATTTCAGAGGGAGCAGACAGTACTAGCTGTAGTTTTTGCCATTAAAACCACAGAATATTCCTATTGCAACAGCTGAAATCTTTTGAACCTTGAAAAATAACTTACAAGGTTAAATCTTTACTTCCCAGTCAGTTCACACTCTCATGCCTATAAACTAGTTCTTCTAGGTCTAAGAAGAACTGAACCCACAAGTGAATATGAATGTATCATTTATTTGAGGTGGACAATTCACATCATTAAAAGTCACAGGTAACAAATTTTATCTGGAATTTGAATCAGGTGTTTATTTTAAGATTTTCAGGGGCAGCTTCAGAGAAATACCAAAGATAAGCAGCACGCATAACAATCAGATGCGGCTGAAGAAAAAAACCTAAAATCTGAATGCTCAGAATGCAATTTAAACAGAAAAAATCAATCCTGACTTGTGATGAAAAAGATGCATCTTGAAGGAAATCCACTGAATGGCTTCTTCAATTATTTATTGTTTAAAAAGTATGCAAACCATGGCACAGGCATATACCACCCTTTCAGCCGTGAGGAAAAGAAAACCTCGTCCTAACATATTCATTGCATAAGTCTAAAGCAATATACAGAAAATTTCAAGTAAAGGATTGTGGTCTGAAGTAAAAATTCCATTTCATATGTAAAAAAATTAGAAGGCTATTTGCTTTTCTTCTCTCCATCCACTGGTTGATCCGTTTCAGAGTCATACTGGCATTTTTCCACACACTTCCTAGGGAACCAGCCTCGTTCTCTTATTCCACCTTAAGACATGAAAAGTTGCATTAACTTAGAACAAACATGACCCACTACTGAGGAAAAACACAGGACTGGAAGAGACATCAAGCATTTAGCTAAGTTATTTTCTTCTACAAGGCAGAACATCTAAGTAATTTCTAACATCATTGCCTGGGGATGCACGGATTTTCTCCAACTACCTAAAATGTTTTCAGACATCTCCAAAGTGTTGCAGTGCTCTGCCTTCCTTGAGAAAATTCATCCTCATACCCTATCTGAATCTCTCTGTCTATAAATCAGGTTTACAACTCCTTTTTCTACACACCAGGGACATGGGAAGCAGATAAACTTGCCTACCACAGACTTTCACACAGCTGATGACTATCTGTACACACCCTGACTCTCTCCCATTTCCCACTCCTCTCCAGGTAAACCATCCCAATTCTCTTGGCTTTTCCTTATAAGTCACATTTTTTATTATTCTAATTATTCTCATTGTTTTCCTCTCAACCCTTTACAGTTGATCTCACTCTTTCTTGAGATGCAGTAACTACTTTTACTTGTAAGAGTATTTCAGCAGAGTCTCTGCCAGTGCTGAGGAGGATGGAAGGTTTCCTTCATGCATTGGGGAAGCTGTATGCTTTTTTCTTTTCTGACAGCATAGGCTCATTTTAGGATTATGACTGAGTCTTTTTCCCACAGAAGAACTGCTACTTAATAATTTATTTTGCCATGATGCTGTAGTGCAACTTTTTATTCCTGTTAATTTATAGCATTTTGCTGTACATTCCTAACAAAACTCAACCTATTTCTGAAGTCTAGTCTGATCCAGCCTCTCAGTGTTCACCAAGTTCCCCATTCAGACCACACCTTACCTGATTTAAAAAAACCCAACATTCAATAGAGCAGATATGTCCTGCTAATCTTCACAATAAGCAATGCCATACAAGCCACGGCCATTTAGATTAATTTATATTTTATGTTTGAAGGAGTTTATTGGAGGGAGCTGCTGGGGCACTTGCAGCCCATGAAGGTTTCAAACCTCCCATGAAAAGCATGGACTCTTTCAGTGTAGTGTGACTGCTGGCAGCCTCACTTGTGCAAAAATGAAATGCACATGCAATGAATTAACAATTGTTTGGAAGAAACAACAGAATCCAACACACCCTCTGGCAGGTAAAATTTTAGTTCAGTCCAAAGCAAGCGGTCTGAAGTGAAAAATGTAAAAGCTTCAATGCAGGTGGTTGTGATGCTGACCCTCTGCAGATCAGCAGGAGTCTTTAACATCTTCAACACCCACAGTTAGTTTTATACACACATAATAAAGTCTCTGGAAATTATTCCAAACCAAAGACATAATGTCTCCTAGTTTTTAAGATACACAAAGATTAATCCCTATACTTATATAAGGTGTGTATGTAGGAAGCCTGGATGTGTTTAAGACAGACCACTATTTAAATATCAAAAAAATGAATCATCCTTAACCTCTTTAGAGTCTAAAAGTCTAACTTTTTCTTAGAATATGAAGTGTCCCCCTTCCCACTCAACTTTCAATAAACTACTAAATGAGTGTTCTGTCAGAGTCATTTAATGTTTATCAAAACTGGGAAGTCTATTAGATGTAAAGAATAAAAACTGTGGAGTGTGGAGAGAAGCTAATGCCAGTAAGGTCACCATTCTACATTTTGAGAAGTGAACAAATAATATTGGCCACACTTCTAGACAGCTATAAAATGGATTTGCAATTTTCAACAGAAAAAGTGAAATTAACTGCTCCATACCATCAGCAGCTGAGATGAGAATCTTCTCACCGTACATCCAGTGTCTGGGGAAGGAAGCACAACAGGTAATTAGATGCCAGAACTCATCTCAGTATTTCTTTTAACCAAACATAAAGGAGTGAAGCCACTAACTTTAAGCCTCTGGTGGCTAAAATCAGATCCCCTTTACTCAGTGCAATTCTAGGTTCTTCAGTGCACGGTGTTGTGAAGAATGTTTTAACACCTTTAGTCACAGGGCAGCAGACACCACTGTAATCTTCTATGGCTCGATACCGCACCTACAGATGAGAACAGAACACAGCAATTTGTTATTTGAAGGAGTTATGGCCTTGCTGATAAGTTTCACACCAAAAAATTCAATTAAAGCATACTACAGATTTGAGCATAATGACAACACCTGTCAAAGGGACACTAAATACGAAATTAACTGCTTAACAATGAAGCATAGTCATCTTTATTACCATGTTTCTTCCCATCTGGAAACTAAGAAGCAAATGCAAAGGCTAAATACCAAGTTTAATTAAGCAGAGATTGCTATACATTGTTTGTGTGGATTAATTACATTTATTTATACTGGTATTTCAAAGTAATTTTAGACCAAACTTCACAAATACTTACACTTCTTACTCGCTTGTCTGCTTTCTGTTTCAGTTGCTCTATCTATAAATGATTATAAATAGAAATTTAGGCAGCATTCAACATAAAATGAAGCCATGTATTGAAACTATTTAACAAGTAAATACACAGGAAATACCATTACCAGTTCAAAGCACTCACAAAAGCGTAACTTTAGCGTATCAGAAATGGAAGAACACTTAACAGAACTTCTGTGCATGTATTTCAAGCCAGTCTATTTTAGTTATTTAAAAAGCTGGTCCATTATTGCAAAGGAAAGAGAACAATTGGATAGTGGGGAGAATCAGCTTGAGATACCATTGAAGACCAGTTACCGTCAAACTGTATTGGTGACATCCATCTCTAACTGGCCAGTCCAGGCCATCTCCCTCTGGAATCCCAGACCATGTAAACACTTGCCTGAAGTTCTTCCATTTACTTCCCATATCATAGGGAAAGATAAAGGTCTCACCCGTTTGGTAGTACTGGATTCTGTCTTTGGCCTAGAAAATAATTAAGAAATGCAGTACATAAAAACACCCTACAAACTGCAGTCAAGCAGGAAATATTAAGAAGGCCAGGTCACAAGCCCTGAATGGGTCCATGGGACCTAGAGGCAAGTATTTTCAGGCAAGAGCAGTGAACTCCTGCTATACCAATCCAGGCATTAAAAACTACTTAAAACAATAATTCAGAAGTATGTCTGGTTTGGGTGTCCCCATCCCTATCACCCCTCATTTACTCTTTAACAACAGAGTCCAGTGACTACACTGATCTTCCACTCCATGCTCCATCTTATTTTATGGCTTTTTTTTTTAAGGGACCAATGCCTGATTATTTCTCAGTAACATACAAAAGCCTCCACAGCTCAGAATTCTTTGATTAATGATCACAATCATGACTCAACATTGCTAGTGCCAACTCCTCCTCTAAGAATGCACACACAGGCATGATCTGAATCGCCCACATTCCACAGTCACGAGCTTTATATTCTCACAGTTCTGATGACATCTAGTGGAGCAGCAACAGATCAGTGTTCTCTGTTGCAATAATGCCATTTTATTAAATATTTATGTATTACAGTCCATGCTCAGCTTTCAGAAGGGGGATATTAGCAGCCTGTGTTTTACGCTAAATATTTTAACATATTATTCCAAATTCTACAATATAGTGATAACATGGATTTCTTTCATTTATGTTCCATTATCCCATTACTCAAAGGTCTAACAGGACTTGGATCCAGCCATATTCCACACAAAGAGTTGACATTACAATACTTTAAGTACGTATACACAGTCAAGATTCTCACGCTAATTTTGGCACACAAAATAAAAGAAAGACAACAAGACATTAGTGAAATGTTTGTGAACATTACACAAAACCAATGTGGACTTCTACAATGTGGACTTACACAAAAAACCTAGGTAGCACTAAACTAATTTCTAAATATTGAGTTTTGCTTCCTCTAAACTTAGCTACTGCTGCTTGACTACATTTCTCCTGAAAAATCTTGTGAAAACCTCTATAAAGATAAGGAAATCTAAGAGAAATTTAAAGGAGAGAAGACTAGGTGTTTTCTAGTCTTCAAAATCAAGGAAAATCTTCCCTTACAATCTAAAGTAAGAAATGGGGAAAATCATGAGTCAAACGATGCTACTTTGAATGAGTCAGTGAGGTGGACAATTAAAGGGACAGAGAGGTGTAATGACAAAGACAGCTGAAGTTTCAGATGAAAACACACAGATATTTCAAGTAGAGAAGCAAAGTCTCTTCAAAGCAAATATTATTCTGTATTCAACAAACTACTCCAAAACAAAAGAAAAATCTATGCATTTGCTTGATTTCTCATCTCTTTCAGTGAATGTCAGAGGCACCAAGGGAAAAGCTTGTTGTAGGTGTCAAGTCAGTGATGAAATGAAATAACATCTTTGATTTTAAACCAGAGGTGAAACAAAAAAAATTATAAATATGGAAAATAAACTTTGTAACAGTACAAGAATGCTGAAATAAAAGCTTACCTTTTCTTCAATCCAGGATTCGATTGAAGTTTTATTTGTCAAAATTACTTTCATCTGAAATAAAAGTGTTGGGTGAAATTAGGATTTATTTTCTGCGGGAATACATCAGCTATGCAAAGAAAGCTTCATTTAACAAACTAAATTTGTTTTAAAGAACAAAGCAACTTTTATAGACTTAACTGAAACATATGTTAGAAGCTAACCCTCAGCAGAGATACACGTTCTAGAATTATATACTTAAAGACAGTATCACACAGTATTGCACTTTATACTTAAAATGTCTTTTTGTTTCCTTCCAAACATCTCCAACATTTTAAGAAATATATCAGGCATATTTATACCTCTTTTCAGGGACAGGGCAAGTAGCTTGCCTTTTTCAGGGAGTTTATAAAACCCATCTCATGTTTTCCTAGTTCATCAGATTTTCACATCCAAGTCCTCCCATGAAAAATAATGAAAAAACCCCAAACTGTGGTAACAGAAAAAGTGGGACAAAGCTACGTAAATCCCTGGAAAAGTTATACAACAGCATAAGCTCTGAACAACTGTTCTTATCTCAATCCTCAATTCTGTTTCTGCTCCACAAGCACGCAAAACTTACAGCTTTTAACTTCTTTGCAACAGAGCCATAGACTTACCTGGATAATAAACAGCATACCAACAGCAATAGTTGTTCCTAATGCCAGTCCTAAGGCAAATAAAGATGCAGCAAATGCAGACAGTCCAAAGGGAATAATGGGACGAGGGTCTCTTTTGGCTGCACTCATGTCAATCTTCACAGAACTCCACCCAAAAGATATCTGCAAAGGGAAAAATATCATTCAGCTCTAGAACTTTCCAACTGCTGAAACAAAGCAAGTTATCTGTAAGAAATCTGGCTCTGAAGGTAAGTGTCAACATCTGACAGGTTTATAATGCAAGCAGAGCAACTAAAAAAAAAAAAAAGTATTCAAAAGACTTTTCTTTTGTCTACAGAAGTTTGCTTGTTGCTAGATAGAAAGTGAAACCATAATCACCATCTTGCAAGCTCCACAGGCCCAAAAATCAGCAAAAAAATCTGGACTCTGGTATGTTAACAAAAACACATCCATCAGTGTCAGATGGACAATGTTTGCATAGAACAGTCCCCATTTTCCGTGGAAATGCTGCAGGTTTTTCTCTGAAAGCTTTGCAGACAGCAGCTCTCAACATTATAGCTCTGCAAACATAACTTAGCTGCTACAAATGCAACTTCATCTGTTACACTCAGCTGACATTATCAAGATCTTCACTGCAACCACAAAAGCTGAAATCAATGCTTATAATCTTAACCATGGATCTGAGATAAGGGGTGTATTTCAGAACAAGCTTTGCTCATTGTTGCTATAGTTAAAGTTTTCCAGTTAAAAAAACCAAAGCTAACATATTTATTTTTAGTCCCAAAAATAATGTACTTTTTTTTTTACTTGAAGAAATGGACACAATTCTAAAAAAGTGGCCAGTAAAAGAAAATAAATAGGATATAACTTGAGTGTTGGAAAGAAAATAGCAGCTGGTTTCTGTGCCAGCCAAAACACAGCCTGTCTCTCTCTACATAAAGTTCTACTCAGAAACTGTTTTCAGTCAATGTAAAGCACCAGGAAACTTCCCTGTGATTATGAGAAGCAACAGGAAAAAATAACAGAATGAAAATAGAAACAACTTTCTCTGAATCCTCCTCCATTAACACACATACTTTTTACCAGTACAGAGCAGAACCAGGAGTGCATGTGGAAAGAAAAACAAGGAATTCCACATGCTTCTTCTCAGAAAACCAAAATCTCTCATACTTAGAGAGGTAAGACTATGCACATGACTTAAATAATATTTTAAGCATTTAGTTATGTTTTCTTACTCTGTTGTAAAGCTGAGTGTACATTGTCATAATAAATATGAAAGAAGCGTGAATGCATCCCAGTGGAGCTAAGAGGAGAAACAGAGTGAAAGATGCATGATTCTGGTATCCACAACAGTTGTTGATCCAAGGACAGTGGTGATCCATCTTCATGACACATCTGTGAATGATAAATATTGATTAATACAAAGGACATGTATGATGTTTCCCAAAAAATCAAAGGATGGCTGACTTTCTACTTCTCAACCTCCATTCTTTCATTTGAACCCACCAATTTCTGACATTTCAACACAGTTGTTTCTTTTACTGCTATTCTGAATTATACTTCCATGTTGTAGAATGAAAAAAAGCAAATAAAAAGTGCTTCCAGGTCCTACCCTCCCTAGTCATCTGTCCTCCTATTTACTCAAACTTACTAGTTGTTAATAAACACCATGGTACAGAGCCTAGAGACAGAGCCATAGAATGGGACTTGTAAGAACTATGATCACAATAATTAAGCACTACTGTTAATGCCAGTTTTTAAAAAAAAGAGTACCAGGAAAATAAACGAAATATCAAATTCCTTGTGAATTACTTGCAGAAAGAATATTTAAAGTTACACAGAAGTGTGATAGTGCCTCCTTCTTTTCAGAGGTAAACCCTCTGAAAGCTTTCTCAATTTCTGTGTATTGACCTCACACCATTGAAAATCCTTTTCAAAATACATTTAACAAGTGTAAACACCCTAGAGACACTCTTGTATTTAATATAAAGCCAGTTATTTTGGTGTAGCTTACAGATGCAAAAAACCCCCACCTGATTATAGATTTGTTCACATCCTGATTTACCTTGGCAGGTATAAAAATCTCAGTGACCACCTAAGTCATCAGTCCTCAGTGTAAAGATTATCACTCAAGGAAAAGAATAATTAATTTTAAATCTGGGGATGATGTAGCCAAATTACAGCACTGCTCTGGAGTTTCAGTTTCTGTTTCCTAAAAAACACTGGCTGCACATCTTGGGTTTATAGAAAAAACAATGAACGTGTATGTTGCAATACCCTTTCACCACATTCTTTTAAGAGTCCTTCAGAGGACAACCTGCCTGGACTGCAGACAGCTGAAGTACCTTGATTTTTTCAAGATGCACTAAATTCCAGTGACAGCTATTTATAATAAAGTATCCTAAAGTATCAGAACAAGTGTGTTGGAAGATAACAATGTGCAAACTTCTTTAGTTGACCCAAAAGGCTTACTACTTCACTTAACATGCCAACTCCCCTCAAAAACCCGCTTTGGTGAAGAGTGAAAAAACAGTCCAAAATTTCCACTCAAATCAACGTTTAATTCCCATTTGGAAAGATGACAGAATAGGTATTTCTACTCTCAAAGCAGGTCAACGTTTGGACTAAGAATTTAAAAAATACTTCAGAAGATTTTTAGGTATTTACACAGACTCACATCTCTGAAGCAGGACTGCATTGTTTTGTTAGTACCGTCAAGAAGTTCCTAAGAGAAACTGATTTCAAACTATAAAGAAAATGTTAAAGACAGTCATTTTTTTAAACTAAAACACAGCAAAACTGTGCAGAAATCATACAACTAGAAAGTGCAAATACCTGAAAGGGCTATAGTGTTCATATGGAAGCTTTTTAAAAAAGCACAATGCAAGTGCTGGAAGAACAAATTATGGTAATAGCCCATCATTAGATGTGAAGCTGCTTTAATGTGGACTTTGAACAATTGTAAAGAGAAACAGTACCTGTTACACTTTCGACAGTGGTGTGAACGAGGTGCCTTGTAAGACTGACACACTTTACAGTATTGGAGATACATGCAATCCTGAGATTTTTCCTTTAAACAGAAGAATAGGAGTGTTAGATGTATACATAACTCCACTGGCAATGTTTATCTTGGCATTTTCCTGACCTAAGCACCTTGGATTTCTTCTGACAGGGTGTGTTTCATAGTCCAACCCTATTTAATGGTAGGTGTCAAGGAGAGGAAAAAACAAAATTAAATAATCTCCTAGCTGATCTCTTGGCTATCAACACAGCCATCTCCCACTGTTGAAAGTGCTGGTTGCTAAAAGAAATAAACAGTTCTTCTGTCAGGAAGAGGAACTGTACAAGCGGGGTTTCATAGTGAAGTTCTGAGAGTAAAAGTCAGCATGTGGCCATTCTAATAAAAAAAAAAAATCCTGAGCACATTTTCTATCCATTTTACACCATAAACCACACTACTAAGGCACAGCACTGGTAAACACTAACGTTCAACCCTCTTACAATCTCTTTTACACACATACACCACAACTACAGCAAGATGTGAGACACAGATACTTGCAGACAGCAAGTAATGGCCAAAATCTTCCACTCAGGAAGTGGAGTACCCACCCAGTTGTCCTGCTAAAACGATTATCAGGATACTCTTCTGCCTAGACTCTGTCCTGAGTAATATTCCACAATTAGACAGGTGACCAGTACCAAACTTTGTATCATGCCACTGGAACACAAACTCTGGGCGGCTGCCTTGAGATACTGAACCTGTATCATTGTTGACTACAACTCTTCCAAGAGATTACTGAAGCACAGGAAATGCAAATTTCTGTCTTGTACTGTGTTAAGCAGCAGGTAACCATATAATTTTCTGGCTTGCATAAAATAAAAAAGAAATTTTCTAAATTAATTTCTTCCAATTGTTACTGCTAGCAGCAAAATCTCCAAAACAGGTGTCTGCAGGAGCATGCAGATAACCCTGAGGTTCTCATTCCTAGCTAACAGTGCTTGTTTCCTGCTGCTTTGCTTTGAGAAGCCCCCATGAAACACAGCGACTGCTGCCAGCCAAGCAGCATTACCAGACCCCTGACAGCACAGGGACGTGATGGAGAAGGGCAGCAGAACAGAACAACAGAGCCTTGGAGGAGCAGATAAAGGATGTAACTTAGGCAAGCAGGATGCCAGCTCAGCTCTGCAAGGCTGACAAAGCAGGAGTCGTGGAAATCAAGTGTTGTGCTCACTCAAGAGCTGGGGTCAAGGAACGGCCACCTGAAATATTACAACACTGGCCACCGAAGACCACCAAAGAACACACCAAAAGACCACATAAGGACTTCCGATAAGGAATGTGATTATGTAAAGTAAAGCATTACGTATACATTACGTTTAGTTATACACTAAGCAAGGATAGCTAACGAATGTGTAATCAGTGTGGGTGATAAAAACTCTGTTTACCCAACGCTCGGCACATTCGACTAGAGGAAGGATACTTCAAGTGTCCAGCGTGCTGCTTTCTAATACCAAAACTACGTTAGAAAGTTTCTATCTGTCCGATTTCGGTATCCGGAGCAAGCTGCGGCATACTGGAAACCCTGGAAGCGGCAGGAGCAAAGCGGTGAGAGGCAAAGGAAAGATTTCGGAACAAGACAAGGAGGAAGCAGTGGCCCGAGAGCGTGGAGCGTTCTTGGGGGACAGAGGAGAAACGGCGGCATCAAACGACACGCGATTCCTGCTGTCCTGACCGCGGGGGCGGCCGGCCCGGCCCCAAGGCTGCCCGCCGCTCCCCCGCGCGGCCCCGGGACGAGGCGGTCACAAGGCAGCGCTTACCGGCGTCCACCCCAGCGGGACGTACCCGGGGCCCACAAACATGGCGCTGAAGTAGTTGTAGAGGATCATGACGGTCCAGTTGAGCAGCATCACGAAGTTGACGCTTCCCCCGGCCGTGTCCAGGGGCCAGTACCAGAGCGCGGCGTCGGCCATGGCGGTGGTGGAGCACACGGCCACCACGGCCAGCCCCACCGCCGGGCCCCAGTGGCACAGGCGCCGCGCCCGCTGCAGCGCGCCCGGCCCCACCATCGCCGCTACCGCCGCCCGACGGCTGCCGCCCCGCCGCCGCCGTACATGGCTCCCGCCGGCTGCCGAGTGCGAGGGCGGGAAAGGAAAAGGGAAGAGACTGGGAAGAGGAGGGGAGGGAAGGGAGTGAGAAGGGGAGGGGAGAGAAGGGGAGGAGCGGGGGCGGGAGCGGGGCCCGCCCTGCCGCCGCCCGCCCGCGGTCCTCTCGCAATACGGGCCCCCCAGGAAACAGCTGCCCGCCGGTAGCGCCGTAGCCGCGTTCCTCCGCCCCTGCTGGTTACGAGGCGGGGCGGGAGTGACCCGTCGCTGCCGCCTTTCCTCGGTGCCTGCGGTGCAGCGTGATCCCGCGCGCCAAGGTCGCCCAGCGGTTGTCGGGACGGCCGCGAGGGGCTGGGCCGTGCCGGTTATAGCACTTGAATTTCACCGGAACCTGTGGCGAGGCGCCCGGGGGCGGGGTGGGGGACGCGTTTTGGGGTGGCAGAACACGGAAGCACCGCCGTCCGGAGCGGGGCCCCCGGCAGCGGCAGCGCCATCGCCGCGATGTCCTCCGACTTCGAGAGCTACGAGCAGGACTTCGCCGTGCTCACGGCAGAGATCACGGGCCGCATCGGGAAGGTGCCGAAGCTGGTAGGAGGTGAGCGGTTGCTCTCCGCCCCCGCGGTGCTCGCTCCGCAGGCCCGGCCGGCTCGTCTGTGAGAGCCGCTCCAGCTCCCAGCCGTGAGCGCGCGGGGCGGTGGCGGGAGGTGCCGGCGTATTTTTAGTGAGATCTCAGCGTCTCCTCGCTCCTTAAGCAGCAGAGTCACCTCCCTGCCCCGGGTCTGTCCCAGCAGCGAATTGTCTTTTGAAATGTATTAAGAATACTCTGACAGAATACTTGTTTGCTGGTCACCTGTAAGGATCAGCTTTCCCCTGCTGCCCGGCTCTGGGGCCACGCGAAGTTACGCCAGTGCACCTGAAGGGCTGAGCAGAGCTGGAGGGGATGTTCCCTGTACCGGCATTGCTGCTGAATCGTCTTTATTGTGATCATGCCACAACATCACTAATGGAAATCAAGACTTTCTCCTGTGGCATAGACGGATTTTGTGCATGACTTAATCTGAATCAGTATTTTTGTTGCCTACTGTTCATACGTTTGATTTGGATAATTGACTGTGGTGACTCACATGTAAGAGCAGATTCAAAGAAATCAGTGTTTATTTACTTCAATGTGTTTGTCAGTAGCCCGCAGCGTTCATGGTCTAATTCATGATGTATCCCTGCAGTAGAGTCAATATTGTCTGTAAGAGTAGAAAGATGAAAATTATAATCTCGTGAATCAGCCCACCTGAATCTTCTAGCACACAGGAATCAGTGCCCCCGTACAGGGCTCTGAGTGTGAGATGGAGGGAAGCTGACACTCGTGGTTTTCTCATCTGTTCCTCTTGTAGCTCAGCTTAATGCCTCTTCTGTTTCCAGGTCATTTAATACTTCTGCCTCTGCTTCTTATGCATATTTCCCAAAGGTTTGGGGTACTTAACCATAGGAGTGGATACTGTATAAGAAGGAAATAAACACATGCTAGTGGTGTACTTTTCCGTGTGACTAAAGGAAAAGGTTTCATTCATCCAGGACCAAAGAATCACAACCTGCTTTTAGAGTGGGAAATGCATCATGAAGTGATGAAGTAGTGACTCTAAACAGGATTTGAGGTAGGTGGTCAACTAAAATGTGTGATCTCAGGGGATTTTAAATAAAAATCTTTCTGATTCTGGAAGGTTATGTCCAATTCTAATCTTAGTAAGTTAGTCTTCTGAAAAATTAGGGTTCAGTTCCATGGTTAAAGGAAACTATGCCTTTTCCTTGGCTTAACAAAGATGTTTTGCTCTTGATCTTAGCAGCGAGGACACAGGGAGATAATTCAGTCAGAAGCTGCAGCTGAGGTAGAAAGATTTGTCTGTTTTCTGGTGGAAACTTACAAAATGAAGAGGAGAGAGAATCAGAGTTCCTGCGATTGAATTTTAGAACTGGTGTAATTTAATTTGCTCAGAAATTATATTTAACCTGTAAATGGGCACTGGAACAATTTACTGAGAGGATGCAGGGAATCCTTCAAAAAGGCTTCTTCACTTTTGAACAGTAAGTTTAAGGACCTCCGGTAGGAACAGGGACACATCATAAATACACTACTGGCTCATCTTCTGAAAATCAATAGTGCTAGATTGATTTATAGGAAAAGAGAGATTTAAGTCCCTAATTGTAAAGAATAGAGTTTTGAGTTCCTAATTGTATAGATTTTGGAAGTCATCAGAGTCTGTTCAATAGTAGGAAGAATATTCTGCATAATAGTAGTGGATTTCCATAATCCTCTCCTTGAATCAGTCTCCCTTGTTCACTTAGGGAGATTTCAGAGCTTAAATACAAGATGTTTAAAGAGTATTGGCTTAAACAGTGACATAGCCTAGAAGCAGCAGGCTTTGAAATCATCACTCTTTTATGTGACCATTAGAAGGTTACTTTTTTTATAGAATTTGCCATCTTTTCAGAGGAGACAGAATTCATGTTCCCTGCAGGACCTGTAATGTGGTACTGGGCTAAATGGAGTCAAGATAAGAGTTAATTTTTTTATTTTCCATGTTAGTATTTCAAGCTGGTCATACATATGTGGTTTGGACTGACTTGCATTATAGCTGCTTCTTGCACTGTACATTTATGGTTTAGGTATTGCTTCTGTTTTCAAGGCTATTCTGTTCTTCATCAGAAAAAACATTTTCTATGACTTCAAAACAAACTGCAGCCTTAGCTAACAGAGGCATTTGACCACCTAGAAAAAATAATCTCTGATTATGCTGAACACTTTAATCAGAAATATTTTAAATACACATTTTTCCCTTGTTTCTTAATAGGAATATTTGCAAGATCTTTGCATCCTCATCACCAGAAGTTCCAGTTAGTTCTTGTGGCGATGGCTGGGAAAGCCTCAGAAAGAGGATTATGAGGTGGGAGGGGAACGTGAGGTGACAGTTTTCAGCAGCAGTGATTTGAGAGAGATTGCTGATGGCCTTCTTCCTCCACGCTGGAAGAAGCAGGATGAAAGGTGTAAGGACTTGTGCTACTCTGCATAATAAAGAGAGATCTCCTGAAGTCTAGTGACTGGTTATTGCCCTCTGCTGCCCAAGATGGACCTGCTGTAATGGAGAAATACTGGTTAATTGTTTTTGCAACATTCCTGCATTCCGTCTTGTCAGGACATGATGCTGTCTTGTGTTCTAGGAGGATGATGGCTCGGCAGACAATCCTGTTGTCACAAATGCATAAGTAGTTCAGCAAGAAATGAAACAAAGGCTCTCTGATACTACAGAAACAATAAGCAGCAGGGACAATAGAACGTCTTGGGAAGAAATGTCTTCTGTTGTTGAGGCAGACATCACCTGGAGGATTAAAGAAAGTTATAAATAGAGAAATGCCTTTTAAATAGACTTTCTGTGATGCTGCTGCAGGTCTTTGAAGAATGAAGATCATTGACTGATGTGTTTTATTAATGTTCCTTGATGTTTCAGATTAACATCTGTCTTGTGATTAGACCAAAAATTCAAATAAATTTTGATTGCTTGATATGAAAGAGAGTTTTATCAGCACAAGTGGTGATACTTAGTCTATTCCCAGCACAGTAGCCTGTAGGTTGTGATGGTTTTGGACTAGAGTGCTGCCATTCTTCTGGTACTTGATACCTGCATTTTCTACCTGGCAATCAAAGCGCTGTGTTTCAGTTGCTAATAGGTTTAGCTGAAGAAAGCCCCACCTTTAATTTTCTATTGTACTCCTGTACTGAAGTTTACTGTCTCAGTTTCAGGTCTGGCTCATTATGTTATGCCTCTTGAACCCAGTTTTATAACCCAAAGAGAGAAGTGCATGTGTTGTTCCATTTATCTCTGCTGTTGGACAGTGACTTCTGGCAGTGGTGAACATGTAACCACCTGAGCGAGCACAGCAACACCTGCAAGTGGTCTGTGAACTGAAGCCCTTTGTTACTCAGTCTCTTCCTCAGCGTGTACTAATAAAAAGAAGCAATTCCACCAGAAGTGGGACTTCTCAGTCTTGATCCAGGTTTTCTAATCTCTTTGTTGGCTGTGAGATCAAACCAGTGCTGTGTTATCTTTCCAACCTTGTAGGCAGATTCCCACCTTTCTGTAACTGCTGTATTTTGGGAGACAAAGAAAGTGTCTAGTGCCAGGGCAAAGCTGAAAGAACTGGGGGAAATGTAGTGAAAGCTTGTTTCTATTAAGTAAGTGATACAACCTTGTGTACAAAATAGAGAACAGATTTCTTTGTAGTCCTACAAAGAAGAAAACCCACTTTTCTTTCCAGTCTTGATCCATAGTTTGTCAATTTCACCACTTAAGTTATACAAACTACTTGGAATATTTTCTTTGAGACATTCTGTCTAGCAATGTAGAGAAAAAATTAAATTTAGAGGTATTTGATGGAGCGTTGTTTTTGATTTTCTCTAAAGGATATTTGAATTCTCAGTCAAGACAAAAGTTTATAAAACACCTTTTTCTTCATTTCCTGTAGAAGTTTATTTAAGCAAATGATTGAGTAGGCATGTTGAAAACTGCTGAGTCACAGTGGACTAATACAGTTGGTAATACGAGCATCTTTAATTAGAGTGTAACTTGTTTGTCCTGATCTGCTAGATTAGTGGCAAACTTCTCTTACCCAGAGGAGCTCCCTCAGATCTCAGTCTCTGAGCAAGTCATCCTGTGAGTATTGTACCCCACTTCTTCTGGGGATTCTGACTGTGAAATAAGTTGTTTCCTTTGCTTAGCCATTGAAGTAAGAGTAAAGCTGAAAAGAAATGCTTTGAAAACCATGATTACATGGTGTTGTGTGCCCTAGAGGATCAGCAGTTGCAACAAGTCCAGCTGCTCTCCTGGAAGTCTGTGAAGATCCTGCTCCAGAGCTGCAGTGCCAGGATGTTGCTGTATGCCTGCTCACACATCTGTATTTGAAGGAAAAACAAAGGCAGTTGTCCTGGTCACCATCTGGGTGATGATGTATCTGGGTCAATGGTAAAATCTGGAGTTGGGTTAAAATTTGATTAACTAAACCACTTGAGATCATTTGAATACCCACCCCCCTCAATTTTATGGGAGCAGTTTTAGCCAGACCTTCTTGTGTACTAATGAGTTTTCCCTGTGAAAGGTCTGTCGCTTAATTTCTCTGTGGGTCAGTAAGATCTTACTGGCCAGTGGAGTACTGAGGAGTTCTTGTAACCACAAGTACAAGCAGAATTTGTTCAGCATGAAATACCTTCCAAAAACCCCCAACTTTATATCCCTAAATTTCAGGTTACTAAATGTGTATGGAAATTGTGATCCAATACAACTCAGGGAAGTACTGAAATTGCTATAATACATTTATTTTCTGCTGCTATATTTTGAAATTTTATTTCAGCTTCAATAAAATGCTATTGTGTGTTTCATACCTTCCATTGTTTTTATTTTTGTCCATCATCATCTTGCTAACTTCCAAATGAAGGAAAGAACAGAGGTGTTTTGGGATAGGAGAATAGAAATGGGGGAGGTGGGGGGGCAAAAGGGGCAGATTTCTTTTGGGTTTTTTACATTAGGAAGACAAATCGCTGAATTTTCTGGCCTGGGTGCCATGAGAACCTGGTGGGGAATTAAAGGAGGACATTAGTTGCAGAAAATTAGAAGTGCTACACAGAAAATATTTCCTGCATCTTCTGCTGTAGTTGAATCCACCAGGCGTGGCAGCGTGAATTCCAGTTTTGCAGGAAAGATGGTCCGGAGCCTGATCCTCTCTGCAGGCAGAGCTCCAGTGTACGTAACAGAGAAAGGACAGATTGTGATGTTCCTGTGTCCTTAAATGAGAGAGTATTTTAGGTGAATGAAAAGATAGATGGATAGGCATTTCAGCCTGTGAGAAGCTGAATTATGTTCCTTTAATAAAGTGGTGCCCTCTTGAAATTCAGTGGCTTGTGGAATGCAGGGGATCAAAGGAGATCATCAGATAGTCCTTTTTGGTCTTTAATGTATCATTTCCAGGATACAAAGAGATCATGTGGAAAAGAAGAAAGGGGATTCAGACTTAAAAACAAAGCTGGGAAGTTTAGAGATACATGATTAAGTCTTGTGCCAACCTAGACTTATCCATCGTGACCTCTGGGGAGCTGTGACTGGAGACACTTTTGTGACTTTCACTTTTTATCTGCTTCAGCAGGCAAACCACCAGTATAGATGTCTCATGATACTCCTGGTTTCAAGCAGTTTGTATGTTCAGAGTTTTGTTATTAACTTCATTGAGACTGGGTGGATTTAGAGTCTGAAGGCTGGAAGATGTGATGGTAGCATTGAAACCCTTGAATACCCACAGTAATGAAGCAGTGTGGGGACTTTTTATTATCCAGTGTCTGAATATTTCTCAGTCCCCTTTCATGCTGTAACAAACCAAGTTGTGAAGCAATTGGAATGTTTGTGATGAAGTGTCACTGAATCTCTGCTCTCAGTTCATACTGGATTCTCTGCCTGCAAAGGGATGGTTGGAGGCAGGTCAGAAGTCAGTCTCTCTAGCTGGGATATAGCCTTGCTGGGGAACTTGGCAAATGGTGATTGCTATGTATACCTTAAAACTTAGTTGAATTTTTTAAAATTTTCATATTTTATTACTAATTTCCATTTTTACTACTACTAGAAGACAGTGGTTTTCTTGTAGTTCCTGTGGCATTTTATTTTGTATCTATTGAAGCAAAAGAAACAATTCTAGACCCAGCAGAGGAGTAGGGGAATAGAGACATCACTTTTCTTCAGAACCTGGATTAATTTTAATTGGGATGCTTGGTTTTGTGCGTCTCGTACTTTGCAAATGAATAGGTTGAGCCTTTGTTCTTAAATGATTTTTTTTTTCCATTTAGTGTATGTATGTGCCTTCTCATGCATTTGTACACACCAGCAAGTGCCTGCTGGTAGCATAACTCCTACAGCTGCAGCAGCTGTAAGTGCTTTCCTAACTAGGAAATGCTGCATAACAGAGCAGAAGACTTCAAGGATTCTCCAGTCTTTTTCTTCTTTTTTTAATTACTGTTGTGCGTATCACCATGTGTGAGGATGTCACTCACAATAAATCTCGAGTCTGTTTTAGCTGGTACATAGAATCTTTTGAAATGGTATATTTTTCTTTCATGGCAAGAGCACAATTACATTGGTATTTTCACAATTCTGTTTCAGATGAGAAGAAGCAGATGGTTGCAAATGTTGAGAAACAGCTCGAAGAAGCGAGGGAACTGGTATGTTCTGGCTTTTCATATGTTAACTGCAAATTCCTAGCTAAAATAATAGGATCATTGATAGTAGCATTTAACACCCATGCCCTAAAAATACTTAACAATGATATATTAGGAAATGAAATTATATCCTTGAAATAGTTCTTATTTGAGTATATGAAAAACAAGAAGAGTGTAACCTTTTTTCATCCTGTGTTAAGTGATGCAAGGTTCACACTATTGCTGTAAATCGATAAAAAGTTACAGACTTTGAGTTGTGGATTAGGTCTCGTACTTTAGGAAAGGAATTAAATATTTACACACCAGGAGTTTGTTTATGGCTTGTAAGACCCAAGCACCTCCTTGATTTAATCTGTCAGAATGTCTTGCTGAGCAATAGATCTTTTTTTCCATTTTAGCAAGTGAGGCATAAGGGTGAGGACGAGGGGGCCATGGTAGTGTGGGTCACTGATCCAAGAAGAGTGTAGGTGTTAACCAAGCATTAGTTTGTGGTTCACACTGACAAAAAGGAGCAATATGTGATGAGCAGCATGTGTTAAGCAACTGTGACTCTTATTTATTTTGTTCCCATTACAGCCTGTCGTGTCTTGCATTTGGGAGGAGTATGAGTAAAGTTTTGTACTTGTGGAGTAACTGAGCAAAGGTGTTGGTGGCAGTTGAGATTGTCTTTTTCTCCTGTGGCCAGTAGTTCCTTACCTGAAGTTGCTTTTGTTTATTGCTTGCAAATGGATTTGGTTTATCTAATGTCAGAAATGTAATCTGAATGTTAGGATAGGGAAAGAAGTTAGCTTTTCTACCCTAGAATTTCTTACAATGGAAAGAACTTGAATCAATTATTTGGTTACTAACTGAACAACAAAATTAATTTTTTGAAGTGGCACAGGAAGAAAAAAGTCTCCTGAGTGTTTGCAGGCATACATGTTGCTTTTGGTTTAAAAATAAAATTAGTCTTGTAAACCAGAGTATTGGAATAGCACCCAGTAAAGCTGGATCTTGGGATGACTCCCTGCAGTTTTGCCCTTTGAGGATGACAAGGCACCTAACCTCTCTGATTTGTTATTCCCAGTGAGAAACATGGTAAAGTTAGTGTTCCATCTCATGAGGATGTTCTGAAGATACATTAAGGCCTTTTGGGCACTTTCATATTCAAACAGCTGAAAAAAAATTAGAAATCTAGAAATGTTTTTCAGCTCGTTTTCACTACAAGTTGACATGGCAAAAGGCAGAGCAGTACTGAGAAGCTCCAACATGGGTGGTCATTCAAATTTGGTTTTCTACTCAAAGTAGATTGGAAGGAGCAACAATTGAGTTAATGGCTCCTTACTTCTCTCCTTATGTCAGAAAAAGATCATCTAAATTTGTATTTATTACCGGATTAAAAAATAAATCCTGTATCTGTATTTTTATCCTAATGATGATCTTCATTTAATATACTGGCTTTTCTTTCACACTTTTGTTTTAGATCTTTAGATTCAATTACTGGCTTTAAGCAATTACCCGAAATGTTTGTGATTAATGTCAAGGCTTGGGTTTAGAAATCAATTTGAACAAACCTGCTAATAACAGAACTGATTAAGAAGATCCTCTTTTAAACTAGAGGCTACAGCAGAAAATCAAAATAAACCTAATTCCTTGCTACTAATAGTTTTCGTACATTGTCTTGCATAGTCAAAGCTGGGATTAGCTGATTTTGTTTTATTTCCTACTTGGCTAGGAAATAACACTCTCATGTATTATAAATATTATTATAGAGATAATTTATTTGCATTCACTGAGCAGTGATGGTTTTAAAACACTGTCTGCTTTGTTTGGGTAAAATCACTGGTGTAATTGATTTGATGTATGTGCAGAACTGACACGAAAACTTTCAGACTCCCAGGCTGCCTTTTCAAGCCAGAGCTGTGGAGTAAGAATTCTCTGGAGAGAAATCCTGTCACTCTACATCCAGTGTGGAGTATCTCATTGTTATTTTTACCAGGTTTTTAAGAAAGGTGATTGTTGTGCTAACTTTGGAGAAATTCTTTGAGTGTAAAATCTAGCATGTGCTAGAAGAACTGTGAATTCTTGAGTGAAATTCTACTGTTAAGAAGACGAAACTCTCTCTGTTATTTGCCTTTTTGTTTGATGAAGGACGCATCACAAAATTGTTGTGCTGCAAATGCTGAGTTTTTCTTGTCTTGTGTTTTTAGTTTAGATCTCTGTGTTAGTTTCAGGTCTTTAGAATCAGAATAAAACAGCAAAGCTTACAAATTTCTTAAAATGCTAGCAGCTGTCCAGAGCAGATTCATATGGAGAAGTTCTTGTGGGAGGGGGAGACTTATTTTGGAGTGCTCAACATCAGCCACACTACTTACTTTGTTGTATTTTTGAATGGAAATACGAGGGGCTGCTCTGCTCTTGCTTGTTTATGAAAAATACGATTTTATGACAAATACTATGAGTTCTGAAAGTGGACATGCATGAAATTAGGTTGCATTTAGGTTCACACTTGCTTGGACCACTATCTTCTGTATGGCTTCTCATGGAAATTTCTCAGCTCAGCCACAAAATGGAGCCATTTAATTTCATGATGAAAAAACATTGTTGAATATTGAGCAGCCTAAATATGCTTCATCGTTGTTCCTTGGACCTAACACTCTCTTATATTGACTCTTTAGAATTAACATTTTAGATTTCATGGACCATGGTCTGATTGTTGGTGCAAATTCTGGATTCACTGGTAGATGTTTTCGTTTTTATGTAAGAGACAAGAATTGAGACTTCATTAAAATTTCCCAACTTCGTACACACACACACACATCTCTATGTATATATATACATATGTGAGAGAAATATTTATAGAACATTTGAGATCAAATATTAAGATGAAATTGATAAGAAATAAGCTATTAATTCCAGCTATTGGTTTAATTTATAATACCCCTTTGGAAGGTTAAGCCTGAGCTGAAGAACTGGGTAGAATTAGAAATTGCTTTATATGTTTCAATTCATTAGTGACTATTTAATTAAAGTCTGCTTTATAGTTTATTATTGAATATCATTTTGTATAATCAGAATAGATCAGGCAGAATGACTTTTGAGTATCTGGCAATTTCATTGATTAAATTCAGATGCTTTTCTTATGCTATGAGGATGGAATTTCAAAGTGTAAGCAAGTGATTACACAGGAATAAATTCTAGCAGTCCCTTGTGAAGACCTGCAACCAGTAGTTTGGGACCCTAATTGAAAAGCATTTCTGTTCCTATGCCATATTGCTCAACCAAGATCAGTAGGAGGTGAGTAAATATTGTTGCAGGTGCCTACAGCAACCAAGGAGAGATACTCTTTTATCTTTGTTAAGTAAGTTGGAAAGATTTTAAAAGGCAGGTGAGGGATTCTTCTGCTGTTCAAAACAGAATTCCTGAACAGACAGCACCATATAGAGGCTCCATGACCCAGGGGGCAGGTAATTAGCAGTCCTGGTTTATAACTTTTGATTTGCTGTAGCTCTGTGCCACATTCTTGTATTTCAGGCCCCTTAGAATTCTACATGGTAAGAATAAATAAAAAAAAAATATATAGAAAGAATTCTATTTGAAAGATAGAATGTATCTCTGACATTTTAATCCATTTGACTGTATACAAGTTCTTGAATAGCTTTGTCATTAAACCCTGAAATTCAGCTATTTGATATACTTACATATAGATCTGGGATGTAGATTTAGGCAGCCAGTTCAGGATATGTAATTCTGCTGAGTTAGCAGTATTTAAAGAAAAAAGAATAAGTTTATTAAACATAAGAATTAATTTATTAAACCCACAGACTGGTGGTAGGTAAAACTTTAAACATGTATATATAAAAATAAGAAAAATATCTTTTTCAGTCAAGGGTTTCCAAAACCGCACAGCTACGTGGAGGTAGGCTTTCTTCTGAACTATGCTCATTTGCAGGAATTACCTTCAGTTTTACTATTTTTTTTATAATAAGAAATATATAAAAATATATTCATCACATTTGGAATTGAAATCCAGAAATGTTTGACTAGAATCATCCCTTCTGAGTGTAAATAATACTAATTTTGTTGCTTGTTTCTTGATCTAAGACTGTGTAAAGATGTTGATAAATTGTTTGTATATTGCAGAATAAGCAACATTTTTCCTTAAAAAGAAGGAATATTTCTTGAACTTAGGTAAATTTGTTCTTGCTTTCATTAACCTTTTGATTTATATGCCTCTTCTTTGTTTTTACTTGTCAGCTTGAGCAGATGGAACTTGAAGTTCGAGAGATCCCGCCTCAAAGCCGAGGGATGTACAGCAGTCGAATGAGAAGCTACAAACAAGAAATGGGAAAACTCGAAGCTGATTTCGTGAGTTTTTAACATATTACATAAAGAAGACATCTCTAAGAATTTTTTAAAATAAAACAATGCAGTTGTTCAGGCAAATGAGAGGGTATTTTTGACCAGTGTGAGAGATGAGTTCTGCGTGTATCTTGCTATATATGTGGACAGATGAAAACCAAACTGAGGAAGAGAAGCTTTTCTTTTAGCAGCAGTCCCATACCAATATTCCCGTTGCTAGCCTCCTGTCCCTTTACCCTGGAACTCTGTTGTTTCTCTGTCATTAAACATTGTGAGTGTTCATGATGTATGCAAAATAGTCAGCTTTTAATCCTATTTCTCAAGGAATGACAGCTTGTAGTAATGTGGGCAGTAACATGAAAAGCAGTATAATCTCCAATCCGTGGAATTTTTGAATGTGGTTTATCTCCTGTGCACTTCATTTGTTAGTCACTGTGTTTTCTTTTCCATTGCACTTAGAGTCTTCTTGGCTTTTGTACAAATTGTTTATAAATACTACATTTTTTTGAGTAATGGATGCAAACTAACAAGATTCCCTTGACTAGGGGCTTCTGCCACAGTTATCAGTCCTTTTTGTGTGACTGGGATTTGCGCTGAATAGATTTACATAGAGACAAAACTGTTTCCTGTAAAATCCTGAAAAAGTTCAAAGGGATTGCAAAGTGTACGAAAATGCTATGTTAATTGGCAGCAGCTCCGTTCCTCCAGGATAGGGAGAAAGAAATAACTAGTGGCAGTATTTTCCATTCACTGGAGAACTGTGAATTTCCTCAGGTTGCTGGCAGCAGTTTAATCCTTCAGGGGAGGGGATTCAATGTTTATACCTGCAGCCAAGAAATCCAGCTGACTGTCACTCCTGCCAAGTTGAGCAGTTGCACAAAAATGTATTAGAAGATGGTTGCAGTTTGTAAAGTTTGAGGAATGTTAGAATAAAAAGACTTGCATCAAAATTTTGAGGCAGTCTCATCTGTTCCCCTGTAGGAATTGCGTGTGGCCAAACAGTGACTTCCCAGAGAGAGCAATTTCTGGACCAATCGTGAATGCTGTTTATCTTCTCAGATGTGGGAGAATTTGCTGTCAGTGTATATTTGTTCCTGGCCTATTTCTATATGTAGGTAGATGGTGGAATTCATACTTTCATATTCCCAGGCAAGTGAAAATGAGAGAGTTCAGAACTGGACACTGTATGGAGGAGGAGAAATGAGTGCAAGGAAATGCATCGTAGCCCTGGGAGTTACATGATCACAAGGACATAAGTTTGTGCTCAGAGTGGAGAAGCAAAAACAACCTGAGAAAAAGGAAGGAACATATTGTAATAATGGGTAGAAACAACAGCCCCAAAGCCAAGGATCTTCAGCAGAAGATCAAGGAAAGAAAATGATGTGAAGGATGGAGCAAAGTACTGGAAGAAAACAGCTATGCTTGAAAAAAATCTCACTTATATAGCAAATAGTGGTGTTACAACTAAATGCCTTATGTAGTTCCAGTTTCTAAGTACTAATATTTTTCTAATTCTGTATGTGAGGATTTAAGACTCTTTTTGGATTATTATTCCGTTAAATAGCAACTTGTTGGAAACTATAGAACAGTTGTGAGTTCAAAGAGGGAAGAGGAGGAGGAAAAGAAATGTTACTTTGACTCTATAAGCTCCAGGGCTGTCAAAGGTAGAAAGTTGAAGTATTTGCTGAAATGGAAGTGCTTTTGATTGTTCTTGTTTAATTTTAAAGAAATTAGGTCTGTGAAATTAATTACAAAAATTACATACCTCAGTGCATGGTCTTTTTCATTAAGTTCTCTATTTCAAACATAAAATGAATGCAGAACAAGCACTAGTAGTTTTCTTTTAGATTCATTAATAATGTAAGATTTGATCTTGAGGTTTGTGGACTGTCTGCTTGTCCACTCTGCTGGCAGAATAGACAACATTAAGGTTTATTTGTGACATTTAATATGTAACTGGTCAGTTTATTTTATCTAGAGCAGTGTGTATAATAATGACAAAATGCCATCACCGTAATATTATTTATTATGTGCTGTGGCATCTTTATGAGTATATAGGGGTTTTTTTTCCATACACTTTACTATGTTGAAGTATATTCTGAAAAACACAGATTAAAGCTCTGTTGAGCTGTACTCAGAAAAGTTACTCCAAACATGGGTTTTCGTCTCTAATTTTGTAATCAAATAGGAACAAGTTGCAGATAGATTTATTTCCTCTCGTTGCTAATCCTTGTTGTTCTGAGACCTGATGTCAGGTGTCAGTGCTCTGCAGTCCAGGGGTGTGTGAAGGCAAAGACGTCTGTTCCATGCACTGTATTGCACATGCATGCTTGATAACACACTAATTGCAGTAAATCGTATCTAAGGAGAAAAAACCACCTTTCCCTGTCTTGACCCTCTCTCTTGAAGGGGAACAATGATAATGAAAAAAAGAATAGCACAATTTTGTCTTTAAAACTACTCGGAAAGCATAGCACTGTGAATACCGATGGGGAAAATGAACAGAGCGAGCACTGCCCCTCAGCTTTAGGCAGGGGCGGTTTCTGATGCTCACCTCAGTGCTCTGCAGTCTTCCTTGGGGAGAAATATCAGAACAGGGCAAGCACGAAGTGATGCTTCTCTGCAGAAAAGCTCCACACATCTCAAAAGGTCAACTTTCAGGCTTACGATAAACATACTGAAACAGAATGTTTGATAGGACTTAGGCTGTCTTTTTTATTTGCAGATGTGAATCTTGGGTTTATTATCTCATTTTCAATAGCACATCCCAGGCCCTTCATTTCTGTGGGGTGTTTTGTCCCCGTCGGGTCAGGGAAGGCGTGGTGGGACCTGCGGGGCTCGGCCGGCTGCGGGGCCCGTGTACGCGCTGGTGGCTCTATCTTGTGGCCCCAAGTGGAGTTGCACATCACAGTCTTGTGCTTTCCGGGCTGCTCCAGGGCTTGGGACCACCCGCGAAAGAGTTCCCGAAGCTGAAAACGATCTTCCTGTCAGCAGGTCTTTCTCCTGCATCTACCGATGCGCCATTTTGCGCTTTAAGCTTGTACATGGTTTTTTTTTTCTGGCTGTTTCAGATGTAGAATGTCCATGATGCTTGCCTGCTTGAATAAGTTCTGACTGCAAAGAAAAGTCTTTTAAGTACATGGACTACAGCTGTTGTTTATTCATACAAATAAAGCATTTTATGTTAATTGTTACCTGAAAGTAGCCAGTTATCTTTAAACAGTGGGGATATACAGTGGTAAAAGGCTTCCAGATTTTATAAACATAACTTTGAGCTAAATCTATCCCAGTCCATGTGAAAATGTGACTATATAAACCTAGGAAATATGTGGTTATTTGCTAGCATTTGTATCCATCCCCAGGGTTCCGTGTACTGGCTCAATGTCAGGGCACCATAAAATAGAAAAAAACAAAGGCAGGCCTTTATTTTCCTGAAAAGCTTACTGCTGACGTATAAGGTATTCAAATAGATGAGGAAATATAAAAATCCAGTAAGACCACACTATACAGTAATATTCATATTACAGAAATGGATATTGCACAATCAATATTGAAAATTAGAGGAGTATATTGAGCAAGAAGGAATAGCCATCAAATAAAGGAGGCAACATAGGAACTGTTTTTATTCTATCAGCAGCACAGAGGTAAATTTTGCAGGTAGCATTTGTTATCAGTTCAGGAGACAGTGCTCATTCATTTTAAATTCTCAGAATTGGTACTGATTTTGGTAATTCTGACTTTCAGAATAACTTTTAAAAGAAAAAAAAAGGGGGGGGGGTGAAATTGCAGATACATAGATACATTGTATAAAGCTTGAGAAAACATGTAAATATTTTTGGCATTTAACAATAGGTCAGTCCATAGTGAAGATACGTATTTACAGTTTATACCTCCTGCAGGTTCTGTTTAAGATCATTGTTAAGATTTCTACTGCTGTTAAGCTTTAAGAACATTTAAGGAGATAGGCAATGGAATTTCATTGGATAAAGTTAGCTCTCTTGTATGACTCTCAAATACCACCTGAGTCCAGAAGCTCACCGGAACAATTCACACAGCTGTGTCTGTTATGTTCTGGCTGTGTTTTGCAAATACCACTACCCCCATTTCAGGTTCAGTCACCTACCCAGACAAATAATCATATGGCTGTAAGCATAATGAACTTCATTTGTCAAATGACAAATTACTGGCTGTATCTTTATGGCCAGTTTTCCCTAGGTCTCCAGTTTGAACTAAAACTTCAGAGACTCAACTGTTGCTGCTGGATTATTTTGATTTATAAAGCAAATAGTGCGATGATGCTTTGTAGTTACAAAAATTATGAGCCATGTGTGGGACTGCTGTGTGTCTGCCTTCATTGTTGTATCCCAACAGTGTTCTAAAAAACAAGGAATCTGTCATGCCAACACGTCATGTGTGCACAAGAACCTTGCCTGGGCAGGTACATGTGCCTTCAGTGAAACCCGATCTTGTTGACACATTTGAAACTTCTGAAATCAGATTAGTTTTCACTATGTGAGTAATACAGCTCTTTTGAATGGGGCTGTGGAGGATTTGTTTTAATGCACACAAGATTGAACTAAGTTTCAGAAGAAAGAATTTGAATTATCTGGCCATGTACTTTGACAATCTAATTTTGAAAAAGCATATTGTGAACAAAAATTCCTTCACTGCCATTTTTATAGATACTGTCACCATCTTGAGATAAGTAATCACTCCTCTACATTGTACTCAAACTGCTCCTTACAGAGGTACTGGGTTTTTTCCTCTGTTACCTTTCTAATAACTTCTGATATGATATTTGTCTGCCTGACTGTGGCTGAGCATTAGGCCAACTTCTTTCCTATAGAAGCAAATTCCACATTGTCTTCAGCTTGTTTTCACTTGTGTCCCCACCCTGGTGGGTTTGTGGTAGAAGAAGGTGGAGGCATTTGACCTTTTGCAATTACTTGATTTATAATACTGCTATTTTAAATGGGGGAGAAGTGATACAGGAAAGAATGTTCTTTTTTTTTTTTTTTTTTTTGTAACATTCAAGGCCTAAACTGATGAAATAGTAGGAAGTGGTATAACTTAGAACCCCTGTAGAAAATTTTCCATTATTTATGTCTTAAATTTATTTTTATTGTTTTGCATGGAAGTATGAAAATGGAAGTAAATTTGATTCGTAATGGAATTAACTAGTGATGAGATGCTTTTCTGTGGAGGAAAGTGTGAAAGATGGGAGTTAACATGCTTAATTTGTGATTAACTTAAAGGGTTATGATCTCTTAGCTGGGATTCCTGAGAGGCCAGACCAGTGAAACACACCTTACCTCCTGGGCTTTGTAATTCTATAGGTATTGCTTGCAAAGATTCATCCCGTGTTTGACCAGTAAATGTGTTATGCATCTCATAACTCCATGTGTGAAGAGATAGTATGCTGGGTGAGGGCAACCAAGCAGCAAATTTTTAATGTCAGTAAAGCTAATTCCTTAACTAGACTCTTCTCTCAACCAACTCCACCTTGACCCTCACAGGAAATTCTGTGTCTGTCTCGTCTGTTAACATGTAGGGCTAAGACTGGTGAGTTTCGTGGCATCTCTTTGTTGGCCCTTCAGCAAGTTGTGGTGGGGGTGATGCACATGATTTTAAGAAAAACCAGTTTGTGTAGCTTAGACTTGGCTGACTGATTACAAATAAAGGTGTTTTCAGGAAGTGGTTTGGTGAGTCTGATAACTCTTGTGTGTGGCTGGGGGCTGTGAATGGAAGGCGTATGACTCATGCAGGGTGCTGTAAGCATTCATGTCTCATTCCTTTCTCCCTTCACACACACAAAATGTTTCTGTACTAAATTAAGCTGAAAAGTGGTCTGCGGCAGAATGAAATCTTTCTGTGAAATGTGTTTTAAGACGTAGTAGAAATTAAGCATGATATCAGCTCTGCCTTTTTCACTAAACAATCTTTCTCACCTGACAGTTTGTAGACATGTTGGGATTTCAGTCCCAGCAGCCTTTCCCAAGGAGAGAACTGCAATTTCTCTGTTTATCATGGAGTTTGTTCTTATGTTAAAACTTCTCAAAATAGTAGAATTAAGTATGTTGGCTGTTCTTTCTAAAAGAGAGTGGAAGAAGCCGTGTTCACTCAAAATTACTTATAACCAACTGATGAGTAAAGTGACTTCATATACAGAAGATGAATGCTGGTTTTGGGGGTGTGGGGCCCACAAGGGGGAAGGCTTTATTGTTTCCCACTTCCTTAGTGATTTCTTATTCTACTCAAGTGACACTCCCCTACCTGTTGTGCAAAAAGAAGCAGCTGTCACTGTCCTCCTTTTGACAGCAGCAGTAATAAAGGTCCTGTAGTTGAACATAGGTGTGGGAGGCAATGATGAATTAAGAAAACAGAGTGTACTTCACACTCACTTCGTTGTATTGCTCACCTGCATTCATTTAAGTAGAAGTCTGATTTTGTTTCTATCACGAGTTAGAAACATAAAGATTACAAAAACAAAACAAAAAAAAAGTCAGACCAATTGAGCAAAACCCCCACCATTTGAACGTGTTTGCTTTTCAGGCTAGAACTGCACTCTCGAGTTCCTTAACGTGTTACTACGTTTTTTCTTGTCTTTTCTTTTCTTTTCTTTTTTTTCTGGATGCTAGACCGAGGCTAGTTTGCATTTCAGTGCCGAATAGGGAGAGACATGTGCTACTGGTAAATCATAAAAAATAGAGAGAAGGTTCGTTTTGACACGGGAAGAATTAATTCCAGTCGTTCCCGGTGTGTTGTCCATGGAGTGACGCTGGGTGGCGCTGTTTGTTTGCAAAGCAAGTGGCGGTTCCCCCCCCCCCCCCCCCCCCCTCTTTNTTTTTTCCCTTTTTTTTTTTTTTTTTTTTTTTTTTTTTTTTTTTTTGCTTTGGTAGTAACTGAAATTACTGTTTCATGAATAAAATATTTCTGGTGGGATTTGCATTTCTATATTGGCTGAAGATACTGTGTTGAATGTTTTATTAACCAGCCCAGTGCAACTGTCAGCCTATTAAAGAGATCCAATGGACCCTGTTTAGCTAAATAAACTAAATAAATCCAATTCGTCAAATTGTGTTCCTGGCTGTTTATTTTCCATTCTTTTGATGTACAGTTTATTTTAAGTTAAAGCCACATAGATTTAAAAATTAATGTGAAAATAGAATTTAGTGTTTGAAACGTGAGAAGACTAATTGCCATGGTCAAAAATAGCTTCCCTTTATAGTGAAGTTGCCATCTGGTAAATGGTGAACTTTTTATTTGTGACTGATTAACTGTCCCATGTCAAAAATTAGTTGGCAAACGAGTGGTTAATAGCTTTTTTTGCCAGCTTGGTTTTGTTGCTTCCATGAAGAGAACCTTGAAATAGAAGCACTGCTGTTAAAAATAACTATTTCTACCCAACTTCAAGAGGTTTGTTCTTTATCTTGATATTTTCTCAATCAGAATTCAAGGAGAAAATTTTATGTGGTCATTACATATTAAATGCTTGTTGAAATTCTCATTGCATAATAAGCAAATATTAGAGCTTAAAAATAACCTCTTTGCATAACTGAATATATTGTATGTCTGGTTGTCAAACAGTTGTCAAACATTACAAATACTAGCATTCATTATATTCCGCTAGAACTAATAATATTTTAGTTACCTTGTTTCTGCTGAAAACCTTTGCCACAGAATAGCAGGAGACAGACTGATTTATGGTAATGTTACTGGGATAGTACAAATTTTTCTGTGCCAGTTGCAAATTCTTGTAAATGAAAATAAATTCTAGATTTGTTAATAAGAGAGATGAAGAAACAGTGATGGACGTATTTGCTCTTTCTCTCTGATACTTTCCATGGCACTGATTTCGTGATGTTACATGTTAACTTCTGTGTGTTTTACAAGAAATCAGAGTTGCCAGGTATCGTGTTTTGCATAGTTTTGTTTTTATGATCTTGAGTTTCCGAAAGTTGAATACGGAAATTTAGTGCAATAGAAATACAGTTCAATTAAATTGCATTTCTGGCTCTTTTCTCAAGAAGTCCACTATAATCGATTAGGAAGCCTTTGTGAAAAGCTAATGTCTTAGATGAATTTGAAAGTGTCAGGGGTTCTTAAGAAAAATCATTTAATCAAGTAATTCCGCCTTTTTTCTTACCAATTTTTCTTACTAACCAAAATGGTAAATTTTTGTTGCCACCTCTCCCCCACATTCTAACCCAAGAACAAAGTAGATATTTAGGCAGATGTCATCAGTGTTGGATAGAGTGCTGTTCCCTTCTGTAGGAAGGAAGTTGGTAGGACTTTAATTTGTACTGAAAATTATTACATTTCTTTAATATTTTCTAGCTGCAATTGTTTTTAAATGGTATTTAAAAACTAAACCACACAATGTTTTGTCTCAGAAAAAAACCATCCCATTTTGTGCTCTAGGCTGGTTCTTTTTAACATACCAGTAATAAACACAGAAGGAACTTTATGATTCTGTAAAACTGGCTAGCAGAGGTAAAAAAAAGATGGACTTTTTTAGAAGTGGAGATGTCATCTTGTTTCTGGTTTAAGACTTAGTGAGGAAGGAATATGAAGTACAAAAAATGGAGCTGGAAGTATATTAGAATGATTCTGCCTCTTCCTAGTAATGTTCTTTACTATGTGAAACATATGGAAAAAGTGTGAATATCTCTGTTCTTTTGTTTGGTAGCTTTTTATTTTTACTCTGCAGTCGTTTAGTAGCCTGTCCCAAGTACAGCCAGTTTCCCTTAAAGCTGCTGTACAAACCTCAACAAAAAGTGGTTCTTGGCCACAAAGTCTATATAAACTTGCTGTTCTCACTCAGAGAAGAAATCCCTGCAAAGGCTAGAGGATCTAAAGTTGTACATTTGACAATTTAATGCTTGTATACATTTATAATAAGTGGATCAAATACAGCACCTCCCTTACTTTTCATTTGCTTTTTATAAACTGCCTTTAGGGTGCCAGTGCTAGGAAAATAGGCCTTTTCCAATATTTAATGAATACTACAGAGGTTTCACTCCTAAAAAGGGTGATCAATGAAAATTAGAGTAGAAATATAAAGATTACAGATAGTAAAAAGGAATATAGCAGGTGGCTTCAGGGATCAGCAGTAGAACAGAATAATTTTTCCCTCTATAGTAACATTTAACCATTTCAGATGGGCATAATGAAAAAAGGGTTGTGCTAACTAAATATTTGGTGCCTGGCGTATAAAGAGAAAGCAAATGGAGAGTGTGTGTGTGGGCTCTGCATGTTTCCCATTGAGTGGCATTTGTGCTTACTTTCGGAACCCCCACAACTTTCCAACATGTCCTTAGTTTGGTTTTTTTTATTTTCCAAGAAGTTAAGACTAGAATGAATAAGGGTAGTGTTTGCCAATTTACCCTCCTGGCCAGCGTGGAAAACACTGAATTGCAATTGCAGGCTTTGTACCTGTTCACTAAAGATTCAAATGTGAATTCTGTCAAGTCAAAGAAAAGCTTGTATTGTGTCTGGTGGGTCTTGGCTTGGGCCTTAGTTAGAAAATGCTCCTGCATTATAAATTTAACACCTTCCTTTTCACTGATTCCTGAGTAGAAGATTTGAGCCATTATTAAATCGAGCTGTAACTTTTGCTAGGTTTTGTCACCAACCAGGAAAAAAAGTGTTATTTAGTATTTCATTTAAGAGAGAATAACTGCATTAATATCAAAGCAAATTCTCTTCTTTCAAAATCTGGAAATTTACTTTCCATTTTGGTGGTTGGTATTTTGGGACACGTAACTGCAGATATTTTGTCACAGGGATCCCCGTTTGTGGAGTGCCTAGCACAAAAGGATTTCTCACCCTCGACTACAGCTCTTTGGCACTGTAATGAGTATTAACTAAATAGAGCTATGCAAAGGACTGAGTTATGTTAATGTGTTTCTTGTGATTATTTTTATTTGTTTAAGAAATATAGGTTAATGTCAGTATTATAGATTGTTCCATTAGCAGCTGTCTTTGAAACTACAGGTTTTCATGTTATGTGTTTCTGTTAAAATTTCTAGCATCCTTAAAAAAGGAGAAGCATTTATGTAGGATTAATGTGGTTGGGAGTAAAACTAATAATGCTAAGACAGGGTCTTAACCACAGTGCTAGGACTTTTTTAATCAAAAGAAAATGTTTGGTTTGTAATGACTGTTTTGTATAGTTTCATAATTCGTTGTCATTTATACACCCAAGTGACCATGTGATTCCCTCTTCTTTCTGCCCAGTCTTCAGGAGAAATCAGACTCTCTGGTTCAGTTGTGTAAGCTTCCCACAAAGTTAGTTCAGTCAACTAAATCAAGGTAAAAAGTTACAGAAAGGTCAGGATTAAGTTAGGGGTTGCTAACCTGAATTGCTTTCCCAGCCTTTTTAAGCCCTTAGTGCTCCTTTTGTCTTTTTCTTACCTTCTGTCATGTTGTCCTCCTGTTAGATCTTTATTTCAGTTTAAGGCACCTGGGCTGCATCTTTCTCCTGACCCATACTTGGAGTCACTTTCAAACGTGTTATTAAGTCCCTTTTTTCCATTCATGAGCTACATGTCTGGCATTCAGCAATGCAGATCGGTGGCTCAGCACTTGTGCCCTGTAGAGAGCTTGGTTTAAAATGCATGTATTTTAGAAAGAGCATAAGGAAAATTTGCTCCTCTCTCTCCTCATTTTCCCTTTTCCTTTTTTTGTTTCTCTTTCTGGGGCAAATGTTAAAAGTTTTTACTTTTAATTTGTACCTAAAAAGTACTCTGTTGCCAAGGTCAGAGCTGCTGAGTTCCCTTCTCTGATGATATGGGACCAGTTTCCAAGCCATTTGTACGTTTTAAAAAATGTCTTAGCTAAGGATTTTTCTCCCATCTGGGGCTTCTTGTACAGTGGTGGTGTTTGCTTGGACAAAATCCCCCAGTTTTCCTCACTTACTGCATGTGAGTCTGAACAGAATTGCTTTTTCAGGAAAATGAGCTGGAAACTCCATTTCGGGTGTGCACCGAACAGACATTAGGGTCTGAACAAAATACTGGTGTTTCAGGCAGCTTTGAACCATGTTGAAGGGAAGATGTTTGATCTAAGAACTGGGCCAAATCTATTCTGCAATAAAACCTGAAATCATGTACACTACAGAAAAAATCGTGGAAGAACTCCAACCTGCTCCTGATGTAGATAAATGTATTCTTTTGGAGCAAGACTTCCTTTTGAGGTCCTTCCTTCCTTTGTGAAAAATTTGGGCCCTGTGAAAGTTTCCATTCCCTTTCTTGTACCCTGTATCAGACAAAGGAAACCAGGACAGGTATTTCTGTAGCCTGAAATATCATAGAATCACAGAAGGGTTTGGATTGGAAGGGACCTTCAGGATCATCTAGTTCCAGCACCCCTTCTGTTGGGCAGGGACATCTTCCACTAGACCAGGTTGCTCAAAGCCCGTCCATTCTGGCCTTGAACACTCTCAGGGATGGGCCTGGATAGTCCTATGGCTAATAAGCATAACTAAATATGGTTATTAATAAATTTGGACTACTTTTCATTTTTGGAAATTGTCTTTTCAGTGAGTTTGTTTAGTATATAAAGATCACTTGTGGTGGATCACGTGTCAGTTCTTTCACCTCCTTAGAGGTTAGAACAGAAAAGAAAAGCCTCTGTTTTTCAATTATGTCCAATCCGCTTTCAAGGTCTTCAGCCCTAAATTTCTGATAGCAACAAAGGATTAGTGGCTGATACTTCTGATATTCCATACCTGAGTCCCAATCTGTACTCACTGCATTTGTGATTCTGATGCAGAAGTGACATGAATTAGTAAAATCCCACAAAAATTAGCAGCACGAAATCCAGATCAGGTCTTTGAGGGCACATTTAGCATGTCTGGTGAATTTTAAGAAAACACTATCGTTATCCCTGCCAGGTATGTTTTACAGACTAGTTAGGAGGCTGGGCTGGGCCATGCTGTGGTTCATGATGTCCATAGTATCAAATTTAGTATGAGCTTGGTTGTATGATAGTAAATTCTTCACTGTATCCTATCCTGAGATGTAGAGTCAGACTGGCTGAAGAAAAGCTTTTTCAAGAAAAGCTTTTTCCAGCAAGGAGAGCTGTCCATTGTCTGGTCCCCCTGCCTTTAAACATTTCTGTGCCTCTGGCTGTTACTTGGCCTGGGTGTGGCTTGGGCAGGAGTGTTTGAACTAATCTATACAATGGAGTTTATCCTTGCATTCAGATAAAGGCCCTTTTTTCCCCTGTAGAGTAAGCTGCTGCATTCTGGCTGGAGTGACTCACTGATGAGGTGTTTGGCTGTTTAGTGGTAGGGGGGCTGAAATTTTTGAAACGAGGCCGTGCTGCCTTCTTGTTCCATTTTTGGGGGAAGTATCTAGAAAGAAGTGAGAACAGGTTGTTCTCCTGACATAAACAAAGAAGGTGGACCTTTGGTAGTAGCAATCTTCTTGAGGGAATTGAATTAAGCACCTCCTGTGGAAAGTGGAAACAAATGTATTGCTTTGCTCAACTTTGGAGTTGTATTCAAAATTTCTTTTGCCTTATATTTTACCTTTTATGAGGCTTACTATATTTTAGAAAAAGAAATCTTAGGCATATGTTTAAATATAGGTGAACAAATCTGTGTGTTTGTGTTCATTTATTGGGTTTTTTTTAATATTAACAAAGTCCTTTCCCCTGGCCCAAAGAGTCAAAGTGAAATTCAGATTCTCCAGGATATATAGTCTGTCTGCAAACTTTGCTATTGGACACATCACTTCAAAGATAGCCATATGAAGAAAAATGTGTGATGCACTTATTGACAGAGAAAAGCCAATAAATCTAATTTGATTCAGGAAGCAGAGAAATATTTTAATAACTTTCTGACGTTTTCCTGTAGTCCTTATTTACCTTATCAATAGTTATGGTGACATATGATTGTCAACTTTTTATATTAAACCAAACTAATAAATTAAACATGTTGTGTTTATACCTGATGAAAGCTGACGTTTTGGAAAGGTGTTAAAATATACTGACAGGTCTTGTTCATAAACTCCTTTGGTATAAATATGTAGATGACATCTTTAGATATTGTTTGTACATAGGCTGATAGGCAAGAAACGTTGACAACGTAACAAATGCAAATGTCAACCCCACAATTTAACCTTTCTGTGTAGGAAAAGATGTTAGTTTTAAGTTACATGTATCTTTTAACTTTATTTTCAAAGTTTTTTTTGAGCCTGCTATCATTGCTGTTTCATGTGCCACTGAAAGTAACACTGCAATAAGGAAGATTTGCACTTAAGAGCTTTTCTCTGTGGTGTTCCTACTTAAATGACTGCAGCTGAGAGGGTGTTTTTTTCTTTTAATTCTTTTATTTTTCGTATTTGCCTTGCACCTTCTGAATCTTTCTGCAATATTATCTGTTCATTCCTTACTTGCCAGTGATTCAGGGCTTGTCTGACTCAAGGGCAGTAAACCAGTAACACTATTCTAAAATGTTAGAGCAGTTTCTTGTAACAACAGACAGATGTCCTTGGCCTTAACCTGGATCAGGGTTGCTTTGTATGCTGGATATTTCTGATTTGAAATTTGTCTTCTCCATGGTGATGTAAATCCATTATGTGTTCTCTGCTTGGCGTTTTTTCTGCATTCTCCACAAGCTGTGATTAATATCAAATCTTACAAAAGTTACGGCCAATTCTGAGTGGCCGGGGCCCTCAGGGCACCAGCAGCCCTCAGTGGCCCTGAGCAGCCTCCGCAGCCCACCCATGGCCCAGGGCTCTGTTTCAGGGCTGTTTTTCCCTGCTCGGGGGATGCTGTAGGATGCTGCTCTCCAGCTCCCCATGGCCCTGCCCAGCTGTGGTCCCTGCTGAGCTGCACCCTGAGAAAATTCTGGCATGAACTTGCAGGAGCTGGGAGCTGTGCAGCTCTGCCAGCTGTCCACGGCACATGAGAGTTCAAGGGCCTTGGCCTTTCTGACTTTTAAAACTACTTGATTGGAACAGCTCCAGGGATGCTTTTCTGTCCCCTACCTGGGCACCTCTGCCTGAGGTCTGGAGTCTGGGTGAGCAGTGTGGGGTCTTTTGTGTCCCAGTGTGCAGGACTTGTGGTGGGATTTCATGGTGCTGACCTAGAGCGTGCACTGAAATACCGAGTACTTTGCACTGCCTTCAGAATGGGAACGCCCATCTTGATCCTGATGGCTGCAAGCAGAGTTCCTACTGACACCTGTAGCCTGTCTGAATTGTGTCTCTCAATTTCCCGTTTTAGACTTGTGAGGAGCTTGAAGAAGAAGAACTTTGACACTGTCCTCTTTACACACAGGCTTTACATTCTGTCTTTGGTGTCCGATTTCACAATTCAGATGAACTTTCCCATAGTGATCTTGCTGCTGTTTCATGCAGGTCTTCATTTGTCACAATTGAAAGTGCACTGGAAAATTGGAAATGTGTTGGTAGATACCTCATGATGTTTCACACAACTCCTACAGAGTGGTTTGAATATAACTCTATAATACCTAAGGATGTATCTGTGAATCTCATTGAGGAGGATCCATCCCTTCCCCACACCTCATTGAATGTGCTGTACTCTGTGTGTTGGATAGAGAAGTTAAGCAGAAATACAGAAATTTGGGAAGGAGAGGTTGGTGTTAATTGGCGTGTGATGCTGCAGCGTTGGAATCAAAGCTGTTGCTCTTGTGGCAGGAATTACAGTATGCTAAATTTTAGTAGTGGTAAAGGAAGTTGCTACTGGTTTTGTTGTTTTTCCCTTGTTATAAATGAGTTAAAGAATGTCCATGGTCACAACTCAACTTCTGTTATGTACAAACAGTTTTGGTGTTCTCTAAGTGCCTACAGAGGTAGTTAATGAAAGTCAAGGTAGTGGGAGGTTGGTGCAGGCATATAAAATTTTAATAGTCTTGGAAGGCTTCAGGTGCATTAAAAGTAACTCTTTTCCAGGATAATTAACTACTTTAACTTGGTATTGAATCAATCAGGCAATTATTGCGGTTCTGTTTTGTATTGTGGAAACTTTTGTAGCACATTGATGAACACCAACCTTTTAAGCAGATATTTCTGCAGTTAGACTGACCTATATATTATGTATTACTTAAAGATAGCTCTGAAGAGTGTTTTTCAGCTGTATATTGTTTTCTTTTTGTTAGATAGATGGACAGATTTGGGATGTATATCTGTGATACCGTATAATTGACAGAAAACCCTCTGGTATTTGACTGTCCAAAGAACATGAAAGGTATAATTCACTTTGCAAGAATCATATTCTGTCAGATGGTTGCATTGACTTTCTGAAACAGTTGGAGAAAATTGATATGACTTAATGTAAATGAAACTGTTACATTTGATTCTTACCTCATGTTACCTCCCTGTGGTATCAAGCAGTTCCCAATCGTGCAGTAAGCATGTTTTGTATGGCTTTTATTCCAAATCTTTCCCTGGGGAAATCACTGGAAGTTGTGGGACAATGCTCTTTCATGTGCTGTTTAACTGCCATTGACTTAGTTTCCTGAGTTATCTAGAGAAGTGGCTTCATTTAATCCACTTCCTTTGTACAGATTACAAATTGCTGCCTTTTATCAGTAAATTTAAAAGTATATAGCAGTAGAACGGACCATTATTTTGCCTGAAAAAAAACCCAAACCAAACCCTTTGTTTCTAAACGGTTATCTGGGAACATAGTTTTGAGATTCTGAATAACTCTGGCAGAGCCTGGGCACCATAGCTGCAGTGCACTTCTGGAAGTTGCCTTAATTAGCATTCTGGTTCTTTAGCTTTGTTTAGCAGCTTTTCTGTTCAGTGTAATACCAGCTCTCTCTTTCTTCCCCTAGGTTTTGTGTTGTTGTGCATTTCCTGCTTAACAAAATGTTTGTTTAAGTAGATATAAGTGCAGTGAATTTCCTGAAAGTTACTCATTGGGGAAATTGAAATGAAATTTTAAAATATCATTAGGAATGCAAACAATAAATTCTTTCATTTGCTGTAGGCGTCTTTAGGTTGGAATGACTAGAAAAGGTTCTGGTTAATTAGAAGTAATTTGTTAGAAACCTGAATCCTTTTTTTTTATTTCCTAGATTAAAACTCAGTTCCCAGCTGGATGCTTATAAGTGCAGGAAATGTAATTGTGAGATGATTAACTGCAAAAAGATGGATAATTGGAGTTCATATGCTATGTCAAATATGGCTAAACCAAAAGGTTTTCTGCATGTTGAAAGAGATTGGCTGAAGTCTAGATTGCAGAATATTGAGCAAGGAGTGTTTTTAGAGATTAATAGTCACAGATTGCTGCAAGACGATGAGGCAGAGCTTGACTGTAAAGAGCTAACACCTCCCAGCCCTTTCCTATATCTTCAGGTTTTAATTAGCATGGGTTTGGTTTTGTCCTCTTCCTTTTATTGCTGTTATGTGAATTGGAGATTAGGAAACACAGTAAACATCATACATCTAACACCAATGCTCAGAGACAAAGATATCTCCTCCTCTCCACCAGGAAAGGCTCAGCCTACCATAGGATAAATTATTTGAGTCTCCTATGTTATTCCCTCCCCAGTGTCTTGCCTTACAATCAGCATTGTTTTTTCAATAGTTTTTTTAATGTTTGTAAAATTTGCTTTGAGTCTTTTTTTTTTTTAACTGTACTGTAATAATAAATTAAAAGGTGATACATACAGTATAAACTGCATCAGTGCCATTTTGCTTTCATTATCCCTCATAGATGTTTAGCAAAACAGTGCCTGGTGTTTTAAATTACTTCTGCTTTACTTTAAAATGAGAACTTCTGTTTGAATAGCCTATTGTTCTGTTAGCTACTACATTGCACTTCAAACTGCAGAGTGTTATTAGAGTCACTGTATTTTGGGATCATATAAAATATTTGTTCTCTCCCTGCTCCCAACCTATAAACTTCATATCTCGATAAGGAGTTTCTAACCCTTGGAAATACTGCTTTACAAATTCAGCTAATGACCCAAATACAGCTTGTTTGTTGTGTATGAGTTGTATTAAAATAACATACTCTATGTGTATTGTCATTAATGATATGCTCATTTTGATAATGGAGCTGCAGTCTCTTAGTATGTAGTCCTTGGGGAGATGCTGCATTTTTTTAACTAAGTATTGTTCTGGCTCCTTTCCTTGATTGGCCCAGAAATAGCAATCAGCTGGGGAGCAGGATGACATGCCTCTTAGCGATCCCTTTTATCTTTGAGATGAGTATCAACATTGTATGCTTCCTAATGGAAGTGTAATTTAATGAAATCTATTGGGTAAACATACTTCAGATGTTCAAAGGAGGTGACAAAATTTTTGCTGGCAGCCAGGACCTGGCTGGTTTCCAGCTTGCCTTTAGCTGCTATGCATATAGCATTGAGAGAGGCACTTAAAATAGGAGCACAAAGTATTGTTTCTGTTGTGGTTTTGGTTGTGGATTTTTTTTCTCTCTGTTTTCTTTTCCTTAATTTTATTTTTGTGGTATTTGTACTGGTGGCCTCTGACTTCCAGGCTTTTCTAGTAAAATGCTGTGTGAGGTCAGGTTTCCCCTCTCCCCCCCAAAACAGAGATGACAGTGTTAAACTCAGGGGAGATGGTTGGCACAGAATGTGCTGCATATTGGGGAGGGGGGGGGTGGGGGGTGAGTGATCCAGGCTTCTGTTAGTCAGTAACTCTGTGAAAGAATAAGTTCCTCTCTAGACTGATAAAATTAAGTATCCTGTTTTAAAGATTGTGTCAGAGCACTTTTGTTTTATCAATAATAGTTGCTGATGTATAGAACTGTCCTCACTGAGGTTTTATAACAGATGGCTGGGAGTGGAAGAAAAGCTGCTCAGCCTTCCACCTCCTCAGCTAGAAACAAGATTGCTAAAAGGAGACAGTTGTCCCTCTTACCATTGCTCCCTCCTCATTACAGAGCACAGTGATCCCAACACGCACACGCACTCTTTGTGGTAGCAAACTTGGCAGAAAGACTGGAAAGATCATATCAGCAATGTTGTCCCTTTTAGTGGATGTTTAATGGGACAGCTGATGGATCTTATTGCTCAGATACTAATGGTTTGGCAAACTGTAGGAGAGTGTTTGAGAGGAAATACATTAACATTTAGACACATTTGAATATAATGGATATGTCTGTGGAACATGGGGTTTTCTTCTTCTTTACATGGGAAGTCTAGAGGAGGTATTTTTAATTTGAAGACTTCCACAGTGGGTGTAGCTGGGGAATGAAGGACGTGTCCAGAGAAAGATAAATGCATCATTGGCCTTTTGTTCTTTCAGGTATTAGTGGCTAAATCTGAGCTTTTCATTGTGGCCCACTTTATTTCCTGCTTGATCCTGTAAGGAAGTCCCTTTCCCAAGTTTATGTTGTCTCTCTCCTATGAATATGTGACATGGTGCATTTGAGCCTTGTGGTTTTACTCCAGTAACAAGTGAGTTCTTTGGACTGCTCATGGTCTACCAACAGGGAGCTTCTTTGGGTACAAAGGCAGAGTCAAGCAGCTGTCTCTTTTTGTAGTGTTGTTAAGCTTGTGTTCCATGTGGGGACAGTAACTAAGGACCAGAATGCAGTAAGATGTAAAATGGAGTGAAGTGTATGGCTTGTTTACAAATAATGGAACAAAATGTGAAAGATTGAGGAACAAAATTCAGGATACGTCAACATACCTGGTATTTCTATAACTGTAAGCTATAATAATGATACAAAATAAATTGCAATTGTATTGAACTGTCTTTATTCAACATGTCTTTGGTTCCTCAGCCAAACTGTACATTATGTTAATGCTACTCTATTTTTCAAGCTTTCTAGTGTTGCCCAAAGTCTATGCAAGATCCAGGTGTATACTTTGTGTGTGTCTTTATGCATGTGCAGTGTTTGCTGTATATGGAATACACTGCTGCCAGTTTAGCTTGTGGCAGCTGTGGGACAATTAAAACTATATATAATTTAAAACTATTGAATATATAAACACGTTCTATTTAATTTTGTCCTTGCATTGCTTCTGGAGACTAGTGAGGAGAGGCAGGAAATGGGCAAAATTACAGGCAGCACCAAAGTTTGTGACTCTATGTTGTGAACCCAAAATAATTAAATGATTCACCAGGCTTTCAACTCAAGAAAACGGATAAAGCTTCAGACCAAAACATTTTCAAAAATATAAAGTTTGGTGAAATTGTAAAATGTTCTGGCTTTAGATCTGCTTCTTTGAAACTAACCTTCATGTGAAGTACTCCTTTAAAGTGAAAAGTTTTTCTATACCTTTTGTGGACCAGTTAGAACTGTAAATTGGTGATTTTACTTCCTGTGTCTGTTTCCTGGTGAAATTGGCCTTGAGGAAGCCAAGCATTATTGGATCATTTAGTTTGGTTCCCCTTCACATAATTATCAGTTGAGAGTCCAAGGGAAGGGAAGTAAGTGCAGTAGGTTGGTAAGGTGGTATTTATCAGCTTCAAATCCCCTCTTTGCATTTAGGGAAAAGATGTGGACTTAAAGCTTTTTTCATCTTGATAATTCTCTGAGTTTCTCTTCCACCAAGGACATGATTAGATGGTAGCCTGCTTTTTCTGTTTTCCTTCATTTTATTCCTCCCGATTTGTTTCTTCTTTTATGGCAGTGCACGCTGCAGCTGCTTCGTGCCCCAGTGCAGGCGATTAAGCTGCTTCTGAGGCCACCATCAAAAGCTGCTTTCTCACTAGGTCTGCAGGAAGATGCAGAAGCATTACCTCCGACCACTGCCATTGCCATCTTTATCATCTTTTTTTCCCCATTGTCAAGCCATCGTTTGTAGCTGCTGTAAGCTTTTACCTGTGGCAGCTTAAAAGATATAGGTTGAGATTTTTTCAGAAAGGACCCTGAAGGAGTCAGTGCTCAATCCTCAATGGCTTTCAGAGCTGAGCAGCTTAGACCTCTTAAAAATTCTAGTCTTATGTCTTTTCAGGTGGGATTTTCAGATTCTCATGAGTAACCTGTGAAAGGAAGATATGTAGAAACCTGAACCTCATTTCATGGTTCAGGAGGGCTTGTTTTTTTCAGATTATATAAGTGCTTTTGAAATTTCATCCTTTGACATGATCTTGTCGCAAGAAACATGTTTCAGTCTTAGCAAGGTAGCGCTTGAACAGCTATGAATTCAGAAAGAATCACTTGCCATTTGGAGAATTTCATTGATATGTTTTCTTTCATGTGAATTTCCAGTATGGTCCAGCAACCAGGATATCCAGAGGCCTTTCGTGTGGGTGAATATACCAGCTGAAGCAATGAAATCAGAAACTTATATATAGCAAATCTAATCCTTAAGTCATTGAAGAAGGGTACAGAAGTACCTCAAAGATTTTGAAGTGTTGGTTGTTGCAAAGAAAGAAATGCAAGAAATTCTGTAATGTTACCTGGACAAAGTCTTTCTTTGAGGAATGATCATATTTTTCTGTGGCATGATGCAAGATGACTCTGCAATCCCTGAGAATGTTTGTCCTTATACAGCTCCTATTGAAAAAAAAAAATTACCACCAAAACCCCACCTCTTATTCCATCTTTACTAAAAGAAATTATTTTTCCTCTTTAATAACATTATGGGGTAGACACATAACAGGATTGAAGTGGAACTAAGTTATAGCTGCAGGAAAGATACAATTATACAACACACTATTGAGGTTAATATTATCTATGCTGCAGGTGATTCAGTTAGCAAAGAACAGCTGTAAAATTTTCCTATAGTAATGTATTGCTAAAAATGAGAGAGGTAGGGTAGCTTAGAGAAGTCAATAGAGTTGTACATCACATTTGAAACCTCAGTCAAACACTTGCCATTAGTATGTTTCCAGCTGCCACAAGAACGAGTGTGTTAGGTTGGACCAAATAGCTTCATGTTATTTCTCTGTGAGTGAGTAAAAGATGGCTGCAGAAGAGTGCAGGGGTAAAGCAGGTGTGTACTGTTGTTACTCTTAAACTCTTCCAGCCTTTCTCAATTGGGGCTGAGAGATTCCTGAGTCAGCAGTGGTTTTTCAACCTAGAACTACATCACCAGAACAGGAATTAGTTATCAAAGTTGTGGCTCAAGATCAGGGAAGCTAAAAAATCAGAGTAGAACTTTTGCGGAAGGTGAGTCAGTTGTGTTTTGCCCTAAACTCAGAGAATGGTGAAGTAGGATGCAAATGTGGAAATGGTGTTTCTTCTCATTAATGTTTTGTCATTGCTCCAGTGTGAAAGTGTAATAACTGAACTGGAAACTAGTAGGGTCAAAAAATATTAGGGCTGGGTATGAAGGCAGGAGAAGGGGATGGTCCCACCATGAGCAGCCTTCTGCTTTGGGCCTGTTCCCAGACTCTCTGTCAAGCTGTGGGAGGAGTGGGGGTGCACAGACCCTGGAAAATGATTAAATAAAACTATATAACTTTTGTTATATTAGAATTCCTTCATTTTGTTTAATTTGTTTCAGTCTATGTAATTGGATGATTTTATTCTGTGGGTAGAAGGAGGTCCTTCTCCAGTAATATTAGTAGCAAAGCTTCCTGTTTAGTAAGTTATCAGGGCTCTGAAGTTATGTAATGTTTTTTGCATTGCATGGATTTTTATTTTAATTTTTATTCTTAAGGCTATTATCTACTAAGTGTTGAGCAGATGTTTGAAATTATACAAATGAGAGTTATCTGTATCCAAAGATGTAATTTTAGGAAATACTTCATTATGCTTGTAGCTGGCACTTCTGTTTACTTTGTGAGTGTGCGGGGTTTTATGCATCTGAGTGCCATCTCTTTTCTATCTGGATAAACTTTTCATTTTGGGCTCTAAAATATCATCTGTAGGGCCTCCACAAAGATGGTAAGAAGTGCAATTAATCATTTATCTGCTAGGTGTCAGCAAAGGTTCTCTTTAAGATAAATAAATTAAAAACTGTATGCGTTCATACACTAGATCTTGAGGCTGTGTGGCTCAAATCTGTTTGGAGGCTGAAAAGGAATTTATAAGGAAATATTCAGGGAAATAGATACTAGTCAGTGTCTAGAAGAGACAGCTGCACTTCATACCCTTCATTTAATTAATTCAATCCATTGCATTTTTCTTGACGTGTGCAACTTTGAGCCTCTCTTTAATTAAGTAAAATTAAGAAGTTTATTATTTGTGGAGAAGATTTCACAGATTTTCATTCAGCCGAGGTTTTTTCAAAAAATTAAGTTACTGTGTGGGGCATTAGAGAAGACACTTTCATAAAACAAGTAAAAAAGGCTAAGAAAAAATGGTCAATTTTCACAGTGGAGGAAGCTCATTAGTGGTGTCCCACAACTTCCTATTTGTGTTGTTCAACATATTTTTGATGGTCTTAATATTAAAAAGGAAAGAATTGACGAAGTTACTGGTGATGCTAAAATATGCAGGACAGTAAAAGTGAAAGTTGAATGAATTATTTCAGGAGTAGAGTTCTGAGTGGTTAAGCATTAAACTCAGAGGTGAAGCTTATTGTTGGTAAGTGAAAAGAAATGCACCTGTCAGGAAAACAGTTCTGAGCTGACATTCCCAATGACGGGCAAGAGTTATGTTGGTAAAAATATAATAAAAAGTCCAAACTCGATAGTGTTCAGAAAAGAAAATTGCACTGAAGGAATTACTAGGAAAGGAATAGTGATTGAGACAAACCATCTCTCTACCTATGTACATTTATGACTCTTTGTGTGATTATAATTCCCTGTTCCCCAAAAATGCAGTAGCAGAACATAGTTCTGCTGCTGATAATGAAAGCTCTGGAGCAGCTCAGTGCAAGGAACTGGGTAATGGGCAGAATTTTTTCAGGTAGGGTCAAGAGGGAAGTTATATTTAGAGAGATGATTATGTAGGTGGAGTGGCATATAGAGAAGGTGCAGTGTCAAGAAGTTGTTCACCACTGCCCATAACACGCATCAGGTGGCATCAAATTAATTTACTGAATGAGAGATGAAAATGCAAGAGAGGAGAGGGCATCACAGTTGGGAAGTGCCTGATCTGTGGTCCACCACAAGGTGAGTGAGGAAAGAGGGTGTAGTAGACAGGGGTCATGCACTTTGACCACTTCTCTGGGTTTCTGGTATTGGTACTTCCCTGGGTTCTGCACGTTAGACTGGATAGACCTTTGGTCTGAATTAGCATGGCCAGTCAGCTTTAGAAATTGTATTTTTTCCTGACCACAGGTGACATAGAAGGGGATGCAGTCATTTCTACAGTATTGTGCCCAGGTTAGGTATAAATGGTGTGTCTGAGCTTCCTGGCTCCCAGAACGGTGAAAATTTTGCTTAGATGAGTGGTGGTTGTTATTCCAAACTGAAAGTTTGGGAACATAGCAGGCATGTGTTGGTTTGCTTGGGGTGATAGATCAATATATTTAGCTTCAGCCTATGCAGAAAATAATTAAGACTTCCTTTGTTCTGGTGTGATCCTAGTTCTGGAAATAGTATAACTTAAGTGGGGAAAACACCACAGCTATTTATTTGGGAATAGAAACAAATTCCATCTGTTTCTACATCTCTGTCTCCTTCACTTAATAGGAACATTCTCAGGAAAAGCTCTGTAAATGGAAATATTTTTGAGTTTGTACACTTTGGATTTATATGCCTCCTTAAAGATAATGCAAACATTAGGCTGTACTTTTTTGAGTTATTGTTTACACATAACTTATCCAGCTGGGAATCAGACCATTACCACTTCACATTTATTTTTAAAATGTAGCACTTAAATTATATGCAACAACCACCTAGCAAAGTATCTGGAAATGGAGAGATTGTGTTGAAGGAGGTACTTTAAAATTTTTTTAAACCAGTTTGTGGAAGTTTGAGCACAAAACCTGCGTTTAAGAAATAGTTACACACTTCTCAGGCCTGTATAAAGTCTCATGTTTGTCATTAAATATTACATACAATTTAAGAGTTCATGTGAACGATTACTGTTTTTTACTTAGATACAATTTTTTATAAAGTGCTCTGTTAGTAGTGCAGGGTTTTTTGTGTGAAGCAGTATTTTGTGGACTATTGAGTGTGACAATGCAGTTCACTCAGACTGCTAATTTTTTTAATATAGCTATGTAACTGCAGAGCAGGCACAGTATTTCCCCCTTAGCACTTCTATTAATGAGAAACAGTGTTGTCTAATATTACTGTGTTACTGGTAATTCAGTAGGTCTCAAATAACTCCCTCAGGCCTGGTGGCCATACTGTGACAGATGCTTTAAAGTCAGAAAGATGTCCTCTCTGCACAAAGAACTTCAGTATCTGACCTTTGCATTGGCTTTGCTAGTGGCAGATATGCCCACATTGATATCAGGTTTGTGCAACAACACAGTTGTTGTACTTCTTTTAAAATAAGGCAGTATTTTATTTTACTATGTTATGCTCCTAATAATTAAATTTAAAAACTTTAAAACTGAAGTGCTTGATCTTTAGACTTTCAGCTCTGTGAATTGCTGTGTCAAAGAGTGTATTGATGCAGCCACATAGCTGGTGTTCATATATTTCCTGCTCATTCAATAGGAAAATATGATAGGAATGCTGTCCCTGTGCAGTGAGAAAAGTTTGATATTTTCCCCAAATCAAGTCTCATTAGAAAGAACTTCAGCCACTGAGATTTGAAAGGATTTGTATTATTAAGTTCTATCTTGCCAGGGAAGGTGCTTTCTTACATTTTCTGTTTAAAAAGTAATCAATTGATCAATCTGTTCCCATCTCCCTCGTATATTTGCTCACCAAAGGGTTTCATCCCATGCCAATTTTACAAAATTCAAGTCAAAAGATGCAGGTAGATCTTGTGTACTTATGCTTCAGCTTCTGAATTCCACATAAAAGAGTCATAACCCCACAAAGAAAGTATTAAAACTTCAGATCTTGGCAGAATGGTATTTTTCCCAGTGTATGAGAAAAAGACAATGACCGCAGGAAGCAGGTAGCTGTGTGCTTCTGTACATTGTATAGCTTCCATCAATACAGTTTATATAGTCTTCCACAACACACAGCTTTTACTCTAAAGACATGTTAGGGTTTTTTTAAGTTCATGTATTGATTGTAAATCAGACAGGTATAGATTGAATAGCAAATAATCCCCATCACCATCATAATTTTAAATCAATTTTGTAACAATGTGAAAAAATTGCTCAACTACCAAATGCTTTATTTAATGTCACAGGAAGTAATGAAATCATCGTTCAAAATTACATTAGTTTTGCTTTCTTTCATCTTCCCTTTACTAAGCAGGACCAGAATGACATGTATTTATCTGTGCAGGTATATTGCCTGTATTATGTATGTTATCTTTCATTTTGATCTGTAAATATTTACTTCCCTTTCTAGACTTGTTCTCTAATGTGGTCATACAGAGAGTTGACTCTAATATAAGCAGGGACAAGGGCTGGCATCACCTCTGTGTGCTGCCCATCACACTAACATGTGTATAGGATTTAGAGAGCAAGGGGGAAGAGCGGAATATCCTACATTTATGCTTACTCCTGCAAGATAGGAAATACAGCCGTCAAGATTTTAGGATAATCATGGCAGCATTCAACAAAACCCCATCATGATTGTATGGTGTGAGGGCCAGGGCTGAGATGCTGAGTATCTGAAGCTGCTCAAAGTTCAATGAAACCCGTTTATCATCTCTCTATATTTTTAAAAGTAAACTGGAAAGTGGCTGCTCTGTATTTTCTACAAAACTATGCTGTCACCATTTTAGTTAGTATTAATTATTTGATTAATGCCTTACAGTTATACCATTATATACAAACTAATTTATTAAGATAAAGGTTGCGTTATAGGCCCTTATTGTTCCACTGCTCGCTTTTTTTATGCTAGTTCTGTGTAAAGTTTCTCTGGAATGTCTTAAAATGTTGGGAAGAGGTGGTTTCCCTGTAGTTTTAAAATCACTATATACATTGTACAGATAATGGAATTGTCCAACAGAAATTAAATTAAAATATTTTTCTGCTTGCAGCTTTACTTTTCTAGTATTGCTTGTTCGCTAAAAGTGTATTATGGAGGCATTTTTTATAAATTTTGCCAGGAGATGACTTTCAAGAAGATAAATATTTCTTTACTTGTTACTTAATTTTGTTTACTCTTTCTCTCATTGTAGTTATTGGTGGTATTTTTTTTTTCATTGGCGTGGTGGTATTTTTATATAATTTTATGCCTACCAGTGCTCAATGTTACATTTCACATTATTTCACATATATTATTTCACATTGCTTTTTTGGCATCATAATTTCTAAGGTAAGAAATTACAGAGTCGCAAAGACAAGATTGGAAGTCGTTTTATTTGTCAGGGTAGGAGATAGAATATAAGTGAACGTGCTGAGTTTTTCAACAGAGTTAAAAACCAAAATGAACCCCCAAAAACATTGCAAACAGCAGAAAAAGAAACAGAAAAAATTATTTAGACAAATTTCATTCCAATTAGCTTGTAGATGAAAGTTTCTTTCTTAAGTGCTATAATCCATAAAAGAAAAATAATTCCTAGTTCAAATGCTAAGGTCTGTGTAGCACACTACCAAGTTTCAGAGGGAAAGTGTTTTCAAGGTCTTTTCATAAATGGTGTGTTATGGAATGGGGTCACTCGAAAAGGAATAATTACAGAGTGATCAGAAGATTTCTTTGAAAAGATTGTGTTAGACCTTCTGTGTGGTTTGTGGAAGAACTGAAATAAGTTTTGCTCCTAGGGTGGGCTAACAAAATGTATTGTGTTTTTGCAGCTACTTCTGTCTTTGCCCAAAAGATGCATGCATCACCTCGCAGTGCACTCAGCTCTGTAAGGTCATTGCCTCGAAAGCAGATCTGGGAGTTGTTAGAAGTACAACACACTGCTGCACTGTTTGACCAACTGCAAAAGTTTAGTTTTGAACTCTAATGAGTCTTTGCTCATCTCCTGTCTTAGCACTACCATTTGTTAAATAATTAATTCCTCTTTGATTGTACCTCTTTATGTGCTTTTATAAACTTATTTGTATTATTTTGTGTTCTATTTTATTTGTACTCAGCCTCTTTTTGTTTCAGAGCACGGAGTTACCAGAAAGAATTAATTTGAGGAACATTTTTCCACCCTTTGTGTAGTGCTCATACTGAGGATCTGTGATCTACAGTAATTCTTATTCATTTGGAATATAGTAATTTGTTCCTGTCAGCACAGGGGCTGGTTTGTTGTTTTAAATTGCTGACTTTTGTTTTTGCTGGCATGCTCCCCAATACAAATTGAACATCTGACAAAAATCTATTTGTATGACAATTCAGTCAAGATAGGTGCTCTGTGTTGCCTAACAGTACAATTTGGGGTCCCCAAGATAGAAGTTGACTGAATGCCAGGATTCTAGTAGAGCTTGTTTTTGCAGATATCAGAGGTAATCCATATTCCTCAGGTCTGTAAATCAAACAGACAAAGGAGAAATATGTATGTGCACCTTTCTCTTTGAGATAGTGGACTGGTAGTTTCTTCTTAATAACGATGGGGACTATCCAACCCCTGAGAAAAATGGGACACTGACACCAGGGGTGTCCCCACATGAAATTAGAGTGATTGGGAGAGACTTAGAATGCTTCCCCCCTGTAGCAGATAGTGTTAGATAAATTATTCCATGGATCTGGTTTGTGACTTTGTAGCAATTTCTATGCTTAAGTGGTTTTGTCTGTTTAGACAAAGTTGATCCATAATACACTGGAAGAGGAAATCCAACCTCTAGGTCTTGACAGTTTTTCCCAGAGCAATACAAACAAATGTGTCAGCTTTAGTGGCCATCTATGGAAATACTGTTTGGGGGAAACACATACTGGTTCCTGCTGATCCCCTGCAATGATTCTTTCAGGATATAATGAATGACTGAAATATCCTCTTTTTGATGAGGTGTTTAGATCCGAAATGTGAAATACAAACTAGGAATCCCAATGGCCCAGCAAACACTTTCTGATAGAATATTTTTTAAGGTGCAATAATAGCTCTTCATCGTCAAGTGAAAATATACTTCTAGTCAGCTGTGTGCAACTACGCTTTCCATTTTCCTGCTTAAATGTGCAATCACTTACATTTCGGAGTTAATGCTGAAGTATCAATCTTGTGGTGTACTGCAGGATCCTGTATTATCAGGTATATACATCTTGTTTTAAGGAAAAAAAGTATAAGCTTTCACCCAACAATGTTCTAAACTTTTTCTGTGAGGCCACTACTGCAGAAATCTTTGAAGCCTGTTGTGATCCTGTCATAAAGGTTGTCATTGTCCTGTAGAACCGTAAAGCTCCTCGTAGTTGCAGTGGACAGTGATAATGGATAACTGACACTTCCAGATGACCACTCCTGTTCATTGTGCAGTGTATGATGCTGTGGGGAATTTGGGAGAGGGAATTTAGGCGAGGACCCAAATATCAGAGTGGAGGAGAACCAGTAGGAAATGGCAAAATGGGTGGTGGGAAAGGGAACAAAATATGATGTTTCATCATTCACACTTTGTGCTAGAAAAAGGTCCTGGAGCCAGCATGTTGGGGTAATTGGGATAAGAAGATACAAACTGTGAAAGGTGTAAGATAGAAAATTGTTGAATGATGGGGAAAGAGTGGCAGGTCTATCGTCTGAGATTTTAGTGGAACAGTTGTTATCACTCTCTAGCTTTGTGAGAGTTCATTTTTAGGTTGAAATTTTAACCTGGGATTATTGTATAAATTTGAGTCTGTCCTTGAATGCTCAGGAATCAAAAACCCAGATATGTGCTACACAATGGGATTTTTTTTTTTCCTTTAGTTCCTTATATTCTTTCCACATTGGTTTTGCATATCAGGTTCATGAGTTGGTGTTGAAACTATTATGTTTGCCATATGCTATCAAACTTTGTTTGGCTTTGTATCAGATCATCTGTATTTGAGGCTAACAGCTTTGTTATACCAGAAGTTTCTATGCTGTGCCATGCAAGAACAGCTGCTGGGGTGGAGGGACAGATGTTTGGTCAAATGGTACTGGGCCTTTCTTGCACTTCAAAGGAGCTGAGCAGAGATATAATATGACTGTAGAGTATAGTTCTGTTTTTCTAATATGAATAATTTGAATATTTGCTATACTTTGTTAAGAGATTGGGAGAGCAACTGACTTTTTTGAGCCGAAATTGGAAAGTAATTCATTAGGTAGTCTTTCTCTTACTCTGGAGTTTACCATGTGAAGATGAGATCCTCAGGGTTAAATTCTTATTGCCAAAATGTGCTCCATGGAAGTGATGTTACAACACTCTGTGATACAAATTAATTGCTTTTGATACTTTAATTGTTAGCTTCTTTGGAATTTCTCTTCAGTTTTTTCAAATGAAATGTGGGATAACTTTTGAATTTAGTCTTTGTCCTAATACTGAGATCTGAACATCTTTCTTCTTGTGCATGAATGCCTGTTCTTCAGTTGCTATTTAAATAAAAGAAGTATTATGTAAGCAGTAACCACCAAGGTTTATTAAGTGTAAAGCTCTTAGATATACCTCAAACTCCCTGAGCTGCTGATCAACAGAAACAGGCAGCATTTACTGAAATGAGAATAATTCCATCCCTGCTCTGTTTCTTAAGATTTCCCCTTATTATCCATTAATGGCCACTATAGGAGGCAGTACAAGTTCTGGACTAATTGAAGCTGTGACTGATATAACAGTCTTTATGCAGTCGTACATCAAGTGAGACTTTCCTTAAGGTTCACACTGCATTGTCTTGACAGTGAAAATATAGGCAGCTATAAACAAGATCAATAGAAATGTGTAAGCACTGTTAGTGACAACATAGGAACGGGGACAAAACAGAAATACTCAGTGAATTTTTAGAGTTTGGGCATGAGTATTTATTGTGAAATGAGCCACTGCCAGTATTGGTGTTGCTCATTATTCTTTGTGTGGTACACTGGTCCACTTGGAGGCAGAATTCCTGACTGTGCTAGAGGTAACAGGAAAAACAAGAAGTTAGATGAACCTTGTCTATCAGAAAGACACTTTAAATACCAAATATATGTAAATATCAGTATTTTCTATAAATATACTGCCTTTCCCTTACACTGTATTATAAGGCTTAAGACTTAAGTTCTGAAGAAATGAACAAAGTAGGGTGTGGGTTGGTATGGCTATTTTTCATACAGATATGTGCATTATAATAATATTTTTTCATCCATTTAGAAATGAATATTTTAATAAGTATTTTCACTGGATGGGGAGACTGAAAAATGGAGAGGCAGTACAAAAAGGAGGAGGACTTTGGTTTGATAAATTAGAGGTAGTAGATTTTTGATAAATTAGAGGTAGTGGATTAGTTACTGACTTTTATCTCAGGTAGTGTAAAGCAAGAACTGCTCATCATCAGCTTGTGATAAAACTAGAAAATGCCATGTCTGAACATCGGGCTAGTATTTTACCATATTAGCTATTGATTTAACACAGCATGAAACAACTGGTGCTGTCCCAGTAGTGCCTGGTGGGGAGCAGTGAAAGTACAGATTTACTCCCCCATCAATCTGCTGCAAACTTCAAAGCCAAATTGTGGCCACTTAACTACTAAAATTACTAAACTCAGACAATTTTTATCTTTTTCAGGCAAGGTAACATGTCTGTCTGCAAGTACATATGTTCTAGAAGGAAGGAAAGGAATCCCAGCTAAATCACATCAGGGCAAAAATAATAAGTTCAGGAAGCATGAACAGCAAGATCCAAAAATTAGTTTTGATAGGGCTATGTTATACACAAAGTATTTTTCCTTTTCCTTCTCATTAATCAATAGTTTGAGCTAATGTGCTTATGGTTCAGAACGTTTGCAGTGAAGTAGACAGGATGAGAAATTTGTGGGTGCATTTGTATGCAAACTGCCGTAATTACACCTTGTGTCTATTTATTTGTTTTTTGCATCAAGCGTTGTTTTATTTCATTTAGTGGTGAAGTCAGAAATTATCCCCTGCTACTCTCATGGAATAGGGTTCTTCATATTGTGATTGATATTCTTAGGGATCAATTGAAAATTTCTTATTCTGTGTATTATTTTCAGAAATTAAAGAACATATATCGATACATGAGGGGGAAGATTCTGCTGAGAGAGAGTGTGTTTGCTGAGTGAAAAAAAGGGCAGTGTCTAAAAATAGATTTTTATGGACTAAAAAGTATTTTTGGAAAGGTTTGCTAAAGTTTCTTTGATTTAAAATAGATCCTATCAGAGTAGCACAAGTGTAGGTGGGACAATTCAGCTGCCTTAGAAACATCTCATTCTCCCTGCCCTCATTCTGGGTGTCCGAAATGAGATCTGTCTTTATGGCTTCATTTTGGTTTTTACACATGGAGTTCACAGTGGACAAAATGTATAATTTATTAAGAGAACTGAGCTCTGTAGGAAAATTGGACTTTTAGTTGGAAAGCCTAAAAAAATACCATCTTTCCTGGGCTTTACCTACTGTTAGAAATCCAGGGAGTGGGAGAACTGAAAGAGATGATGGTAGTGTTCAAAAATGGCAACTGGTTCAGCCCAATTACAGGTTTTCATTTACAGTTGCTGATCTCTGTAGTGTGAGGCCAGAAAATGTAGGTACAGACTGATAAAGGCAATTAAGTAGAGGAAGGAAGTAAAACTTGGATGCTTTTTTTCTGGGAAACGAAGGAGCTGGTGGAATGTACCAGCAGGTGTCTTGTTACTGTTAGCAATGGGAACCTGGGCTCCAGATGGAGATAAAGGCTGAAACAAAGATATTTTAATGAACATTTAATGTTTTGGTTTATCTGAGATGTTTATCATCCTTCACCATGAGCTAATTAGTGTGAACTAATTAGTTAGAAAATCTTGAGCCTCCTTAAGATTTTTTTCCTCCCTGCTTTTCTGTCTTTGGGACCACTCTCTTTAAAAGTTGTCATTCTTATTAAACTTCTTCCCTTGGAGGAAAATGGCTCCGTATTTTTATTTTCTCAGTTCATCTGTCTGTTGGTCCAACACACTGGAGTTTATCTTCCATCTCCAAGGTTTAGAAAACATTTATGTTAATTACACACCACACAGCATAAAGTCTTTGGACCACAAAACAGGCTAAAGTACATGATCCTGATGTGTAGTTGCTCCTTGTCCCCTAAATAGTATTAGCTGGATAAATGAAGCTGTGTGGTAGTAGACTTTATTAAAAAAGGCACAAAACCAAGCTCATAGTAATAAAAGAAACCACTAAAATACATGACTTAGGTCATTACAGCAAGGAGATGAGTTGAGATGACCAATAAAAATTTCATAAAAGAAACATAAGCTTTGTAGTGTGCTTCTAAAAGGCATTAGGAGTTCTCCATTCCACCATTATCTTTAACAATTTTCCCTAAAATAGTTTTGCAGAGAAACTTGTAATTCTTACATGTATATTTTATATTTCAAAGACCTGCTGTAGTTAAACCATTCTCAAAATAAGCTTATTTTTGTAGCCTAGTTCTGCTGATCTTTAAATTGAAGTTATTCAGGTCTCACAGAGACTTCTGCAGAAAAACAGCAGCCTGTATGATATTAGTGACTGCCTTCCAATGCCTCATGTGACTTTTTAAAATCTGTTTTAGGGGTGAGAGTCTTCTAGGATTTGACATAGTGACTGAATTGTTTCAAGTGATCATATTGACATCCTTAAGTATTTCTGCAGGTTAGCCTGAACATGAATTGAGGATCAATTTATCTGTCAAGAATACTGGCTTGATTTTGGCTGTTGCTATTCTTTGCATACAGATGGGGTTTTTTGAGGCCACAGTCTGGATGTGTCCCTTTTTGCTTCAAGACCAATTGTGAACCTATGCTCTAAACAGCAGAATTTATCCCACTTAGTCGTCCTACACCCAAATTAATTGTCAATGTGTGGATTGCTTTGAACCTGTATCAGGTGTGGTCTTTCACCTGAGGTATCTTTATTATCAAACTGTTGTCTGAGTTGGGAAGAGAGGGTGTTGCCCCCTCTCCAGCCTTGCTCTTACCTTTTATTCCAGCACTGATGATAGAAATGGCCGTGGTAAAGAAGAGTCTGCAAGTTGCTAAACCTTTGTCAGCAAATTAGCCAATATATGTGTGTGCTATATGTATCAAGGCAAAAGGCACAACAACCAGCTTTTAATTTAACAATCTAAATTGTCAGACTGGTCTTTGAGCATGCACAGGGTGGTTACAAGGAAGCAATAGGCTTTTCACGAAGGTGGATCTGAGAAGGAATGAATTTGAGTGATCTCATGCACAATTTAAAGGAATTTCCACTGACTGAATAGGGAAGTTGGTTGACTCAGCCAGCTAAGTAGATGTGTAAAGATGGGCTTTGTAATGAAAGATGATAGTTTAATAATGGTCATTTGAAGGAATCCATGGAAGGGGGTTGGATGAAATACTGAAATTACAGTACTGAAAAGCACATTACAGGAACAGACTGTGAGCTGTGGGTAACAGTGGATAGTGGAATAACTGCAAGTCAGCAGTGCAGAGGTCACTCATCACTGTTGGCCTACAGAGATGTTACAGTTAAATTTACGGATATACCCAGTCTTCCTTCCTACAGTAGCTGATACCTGGCATATTTTGAGATTATGGCACATGAGTAAAAAGGCTGGCAAACTGCTGTGCAGAACAGCCCAGCACTGAAGGCACCTTGGAGAAACTAAATTCTGATGAAAGAATAAAATGCTGTATGTGGAGGGACCAAGGTTTGGAATTAGTATGTGGTAATTCAAACAAGCAAAGATGAGTGGTTATAATAAAAAGAAAAATAAAATTGATTTACATGCCTAAGGGGAGTTATTCCTTGTTATGTTTGGAGACTACTATTCAAGCCCAAGAAATACTCACCTGAAGTTTTCTATGCTTGGATTTATAATTCTCGTATTGCATTGTATTAGGTTTCCTTAGATGTTTCCATAGATTTCTATAGTGGTGATAGTAAATATTTGTGCATTCTCTTAAAACAGAATGAGGCAGAGGTCAGTGAGTTCCAACCTTCTGAATTTTGAAAAATCGTTCCATTTCTGGGTTAAGTTTAAAAGTCTGAGTTCAGGTAAATAAAAGCTGCTTTTCTAAGTACAACTGGTTTTTTTTCACAGTAGGAATCATCCCCTGTTACTCCATAAATCCACAGAAGCAGTGAATTTCAGTTCTCTCTCAGGTCACCTGTTTCTGTCCCTACCCACGGCAGGTGCAATGCAGCAGTTTTAGCATCTGCCTTGTTGGTGGCATACATGGTCCACTGGCCATGAGTTTGAGGTGGAAGCAGTTTTGTGGGCAGAAGCTGCCTTTTTCTCAACCAGGATAACAGTGTTGTGTCCTCATGGGGGTTTGCTTGACCTTCCTCCCTGCCCTCACCCCATAATGAAACTAAAAGTGTGTTTGATGAGGATTATTGAAAAGAAGATTTATGGACCTGTGACATCTATTTAAGATGGGTGATAGTATCTCTGCATTAATTTCACATTAGCACTTGAAGTTTGATTTCTCTCTGCTGTTGCAGGAAGCTGTTGACATTTGGCAGAGTGGCAGAGCACAGGGTTTGAGTTGTGTTTCTCTTTCGGAGTTGCCTGCAGCCTCTTCTCTGCGTGTGCGGGGAGGGAGGCAAGACTGGGGGTGGCTGAGACATTGACTTTTGCCAGCTGACACGTACTGTTAAATTGATTCTTTCAATCAGAAGTTTCAGTGGATTTGTAGAATAGTTTTTGTTTACTTTTGGATAGGAATGTATCCATTTGCTTGGGTTTTTTTCAGTTTTCTTAAGGAAATGCTTGGAAGTCCAGCATTACATCAGGTTGTACATTAGCACAATTTTTCTGCTTCTTGCACCCAATTGCTGAAAATTCAGCTACTCAGGAACAGGAAAACCCCTTTGGAATTGCAGTCTGAAGTGTCTAGTCTATTGTTCTTTGATCACCTTTGCAGAGAAATATAGAAGTTCTGAAAACTGAAGTTTGAACACAATTTTTCAAATTGAAAAGGAATTTCAGTTTCTTTTATTTAATAAGTCAGTTTGTGTTTCTGTTTCAATATAAGCTTTAAGATTGTTAAGTAGGGCCACTTTTCCTCTAAATTTGGTAAACTGTGTCTTTTCCACTTCTGCTCAGCAAAAATAATAAATACCTATTCCAAAAGGCAGAGATGAAAGTGTATATTCTGCAGTATTTAGCTGTCCATTTGGGGATCAGGTCACTTTTTTCACCTTGCTTTTAGCAAGAGCAATGGCAGAAGTGACTACTCTCAAAGAGCACAAAATAAAATTGATTTATTCCCACAAATTATTTCTGGTTATGTTAATCTGAAGTATTTATTTACATTTAGAGCAGGGCCAAACTCTGAAACAGATGCCTGGAGATTTAAAAAAAACATTTATATATACTTGGAAATTCTAATAAATTTTGTATGAAAACAGATGTTTGTGGATAAATAAGCCTTTTTGTTGTTTACGCATATTCCACCAAAAAAATCTGTTTAATCTGTTCTTAAAACATTGAGCCTGGAAAATGGAGAGGTTGGGATGAAAGGATCTGCTGGTTCTTTTGTCTGAAATGCACCTAGGTTTGCTCATCTGTTCGGGGACTGCTTAGCATTTAGGAGGGGGAAACCTTTTCTTTAGTTCATGTATGAAAATGTACAATACTTTATATCAATTATTTGGCTGATTGCTGGAAGTGCGTTGGAGTGAGGGGGCACTGGCTAGTTCTGGCCTTCACTAATGGGAACATTTCAGAATGTGGATGGTAATTAAAGTATAGAATGCGGAAAATTAAGCCATAATTGAATAGAAATGAATAAGTATGTGTTCTGTTGTGCAGATGTTGGAAATAGATTATTTTGGATACCCCTTTCTATCTACATCTTATTTGGTTACCATGTAAAATTCGGTCATACACCATGTAGATTGTTTCTCTTCCCATTACCTTTTCTGTTTTTATGTTGTGATGTATCTGTATAGGTAGTAATTTAGCAAAATATCCTGTCTGCCAGGTGTGGGAACTAGCTGATTGTATTGTAATACCAGATCATTACTTAATTCATATGCAACCTAGCCTAGCACATGGAAAGCATTATAAATCTATTTACAGTGTGGCTGGTCTGATGATAACATTGTATTAAATTCCCAGGTGAGGCAATTTAAGCAATTGCTTTGCCATGTGTAGGCCATGGAAATTAACTTCTCATATGCTTTAGTAATAGACGAACTTCATTGGTATGCTCAGATTAGTGGTATAGCAGAATTCTTACAGTCTGGTTACGTGTACCCTGCTTCACATGTAGAATCATACAGGGGGGTGGTACTGCAGATCACAGATCTTAATTAGTTTAAGCTGAGTTAATTCATTTCAATTCTAATTTAGCTGGGCTTGCCTATGAACACATTCAGTTCTATTGGGAAATGTTAAGGCTTGGGTCAAGTAGACAGATTGTTTAAAGCCAAATTGCCAGACAGAACTGAGCAACTGTATCTGTTTGAACAGGGCTTTAAGGAAATCACCCAATCAGTATGCAAAAATCCTGTTCATAAACCAAGAGAGATCTGCCTGGAATCAGAAATTCTTCCTTGTCAGAAGGTCTGGGTACTGTAGTACATTTAAAGCAGCCCCTGAAACTTTCTGAGTGCTGAAGTTCTTGTAGAAAGTAGCTTAACCCTTTTGTGTCTCTGTGTTTGGGCACATGCTGCGCTCAAGTGCAAACACATTCACTGAGCAAAACCACTTGTGTGCTTAGACTTTTTGTCTAGGTAAACACAAGAAATATGAAATACAAGGAAACTTCTATATATGACAGACCTTTGCAGACAAAAAACTGCACACAGAACCTCTTAAACCTATATTGAGCTGCCCAGAAATGCCTTGGATTACAAACTCTGTAAAGCTTCTGTCTTTTCTAGAAACATACATATAAAGTACCAGTAGACAGTGGTAACTGACAACTAAGACTAAAAATGTTGACAATTTCTTGATTTGCCTGGTTAGCTTATGTATAGAAGTCATTAACTATTTATAAAATGCATTATGAATTGGGTTCCTTCAAACTGTAGCAGAGTGTGTGACATTTCCAGCTCAAACTATCATTCTTGCATTTGGCTAAAGTATATATTTATAAACAGCTGATGGTTATGAACTAAAAAATAAAAAATAATTATTTAATTATTGAGTTCAGACAAGTTGAACTGATTTTGATAGCCACATTTAAAAGTGTTAGCCAATAATACTTAATTAAAATAAGAATAGTATTTCAAGATATTGATAGTTGGACAAATCCTGAAAGAATAAATGAACACTTTAGTTCAAAGACCTTTCCTTTTATATTATTGATTCATTTGGTAGTGAAATTGTGATCAAAAGTAGTATCAAATTATTAATTGATTATGGCAAAGAGTTATACCTTATTTTAGCCAAAGCGTTATTTCTTTTAATAAAATTTCTGATTTTCAGATCATTGCAATAGACAGATTATTGCAATAAAAGAACAATGATACAAATATATTTATTAAGTTCAGTGGTGAGGATATAAAAGACTGTACAGGGCCTCTAAAAATTTTATTGCTATTAACATTTATTTCTTTCTCATGAAGTATCTTCTTTTTCCTTTCACCCATGCAGGCTCTTAAGAATGAGAATATCATTCAGTTAAATGTTTCAAATAAATGATGTGTAATCAAGGACTATCTCAGTCCCTACATGTTCTTAGGCAGCTTGTTCACTGGAGAACAAGCTCATGAAGCATTGTGCTCCTCATCTCAGTCTAATAATGATAAATACATTCAACACTAACAGGATCAATGGGGCTGAGTCATTTTGTGAAATTGGGAGAAACGGTACAGTTGAACTACTAGACCTCAAATGAGGTCATAAGATTGAATCTTAATCAGAAAAGAAGATTAGATATTTATTGGTATCTATTTGTAATTTTCTTCCTTGTTTGATGTGTATCAAATAAAAATAGGAAAATAATATAATTGAGCAATCTATGCCAATTTGTTGGCTTTTTGGTGAGAAAAGAGAAAAACAAAACCTATCTCCATATGATATTCTTGCATACTGTGGAGTGTTTTAGTCCCCCATAGTGATGAAATGAATAATTTAAACAGGCAGCTCTGATACCACAGCCTGTTTAAAGGTTCTCATTTCCTTTAATGCTGTAGACTACTTCAGCTTGGTTATTATGAAACTGTGACAGCTGAGATCTCCAAAAGATTTGGCACAATTCACCTCTTGCCATGGGTCCATGGTCTATGGCTTTGTCCTTCCTACTTATATCTGTAGCTTTAGGATATAATCTAGATTTGAATGCTGGCAAGTGAATCACAAATGTGTAAACATTTTAACGATGATGTTGGTAATAAAGGGGAGCTACACAGAATAAAGAGCTAAAATGTTTTGCTCTGAGGTGACCCATACGAGGCTTACTCCACTGCTAGGTCCCTTGCATAAAGGGTGACCCACTTCCAAACCTCTTTGGTGCGAAGGTGATGAATTTCCCTGTGCTCAGTTTAATTTCTAGTGGTTATTTCCTGTGCCTCAGTCCCAAGCACAAGTTTTGGCATGATGGCCCAAGCAGGGACGGTTTGAGGAGGGATTCGTTTTTTCTGAGTTCCTCCTGGTAGTCACTGCCGTGGCAGGGTGTGAGGGAAGCCCCCATCAATAAAGGAAGGCCCTACAGCTTTGTTCTTGCCACTCTTGGGTTTCTTCCTCTGATGAAGTGTAAAAATTATCATAACTGCTCTCAAAAAGAAAAAAATATTAGATAATATGTTAAAAATTCTATCTCTCTTTTAATGGTAAATGTGGGAATATTAACTGAGTAATAGCCGGTTATTTGGCTAACAGAGAAATTGAAAGCTGGGCTGATGTTCTCGTTATGGACTTCCCCATTGCTCCATTGAATCCTGTGCTACGTTGGTAATCATCACACATTTTCTTCCATTGCTTGGCACTTGTTCTAGTTTAGAATCAACATAATTATCAGTTCAAGTGCAAATCTGGTGCTCATAAGCTGTGAATGTACTTAATATCCTGTCTGTCATAACAATCCCATGGATGACTGTCTCAGTTTTGTGGTGTTTCCGTGAACTGCTGAAAACCTATGTTTCCTTGTGCTGTTGTTTTCTCTCCTTTCTTTTGCCCTTTAGTTTCTGATCCTTTCCCAGCAGCCTTAGCAGCATAGGAAACGCTTGTTAATTTTCTACATCTTTAAATTGAATTGGATATGTCACATTTGTGTTGTTCAGGTTTGGTTTTGGTTTTTTTTTTAATGTGGGAAAAGCTCAGTCTTCCTTTTCTGTCTAGTGGCATCACTGCAGTGATGCTGAGTTCTGTGACTTGCTAGCAAGTGTTCTTCAGAAAAATGCATTTGGTTCCTGCACTAGCATTTCTCCAATGCTTCTGCTATTAGTGTATATTGCTTCACATGTTATGTATCTTGAGCTTCACAGAAACTGCTTTCATTGCTGCGATGTTGAGGGTGTGACTGTCTTAGAAATACTACAGTTTTGCCATGCAGATTTGTTAAGATACATCAGTTGAAGAACTTTGTAATAACTTTTACTTGCATTTTTTTTTTTTTTTAAATCAAATAGGTATCCATTAGGGGGCTCTCGAGGTTTAAGATGATCAGCCTTGATACCAATGGCTTCGGAGCTTTACTTCCTAACCCTTTTTTCTTTTTGTTTTACAGAAAAGGTCACGAATCGCCTACAGTGATGAGGTGCGGAATGAGCTCCTAGGGGATGACGGGAATTCCTCAGAGAACCAGGTAGGATGCTAATCAAGAAGCCCTAGTGGGTGGCTGGAGGGTGAAGGAGGTCACTGGCACACTGGGCTTCTCAAGCTGCTCCTTAACAGCATTAGCAACAACTCATGTGGAAGTGATACTGTTTAATGCAAAGCTGGGGTCTTAATCAACTTCAAAATGTTTCTTGGAGATCTTACATTTAACCCTTTAACTTGTGATCACTGTCTGCTATCTCAAAAAAAATCTTTTCTTCTCTTTTCTTTATTATTTAGTACTTAAGAAATAACTTGAAACACGCTGTTTGCCGACAAAGCCAAGGTCTTCACCTCAAACACATGTAAAAGGAATAAAAAAGTACATAATGCAGCTTTGATAATAATGCAGTATAATTAAATCAACACTGGCAGGCAAAACAAATGAAAGTGCGCTCTCAGAATTAGGCAGTATCCCACTCAGTTTCCTTGTGTGATTCCTTCCCTAAACAGATTTTCTCTCCTTGTACCAAAAACACAAGTTGTACTAATAAGAGCGTGCTTTCATAATGCATGTTGTACTAGGATGCAGAGTGCTATCCACCTCTTTTAATGAATGAAAGCTTGATAATCCTGAGGCTTTTTTAAAATCTTGTACCCGTATTGTTGTTCTGCATACTACAGTGAGGATCCTGCTAGACTACTGAAAATTGTAAAGGCACCGTTTTATTCAGGAGTCTTTGACCCACCTGTAAATATTTCTTTTTGGGATGAAACTTGTTTGACACTCTGAAAGGAGAATATTTCTTTTCTTTCTGAAATTTATGTTATCGAAGTCTTGTATTTTGAGTTAGAAGTTAGCTGGAAGTTTTCCTACATGTCATATTTTCTCTTCTGACCAGAGAGAGAATCCAAATTATTTTGCTAATGAAAGTAAAAATTGTTTAAATGTTCACTTGGTAAATGTGATATTAAATAAGGAAATGGATCAGAACAATGTTCTGGAATTTTTTTTTATCTTCTACACTCTGTATAGGCTCAGCTCCACTAAGGACGGAAAAAATAAAGACTTGGAGACTTACCTGGTACAATGACTTTCAAAACACAGACCCCAACCCTTAATCTCATACACTATTTTAAACATGCTCTGTAAATTTTAAACTCTGTAATAGACTTTAATTCATACATGAATGAAATTATACACAGGATAAAATTTATCTGAAGATATAAGGCTGGAGTATAGTAGCTCTGATATCTGTGTGAAGACTTAAATTTAAAGGACATTAATCTTCATATTTATGTATGATAGAAAGGGGAGATTCCAAAATTTGAGTAAAACAAAGAGGGGGTTTTATACCTAAATAATGAATTTATGGAGAAGATGATTTTAGGGAGAAGAGTTTCATAGTCTGCATGTTGTGATTGTAAATGCAGTCCTGTGAAAGTGTTAAGATTCTCATTTTATTTTTTCTTAAGGTGCTGCTACTTTTACATTTCAAGAAAAAAAAAGTGTGAATTCAGACATAAAAGGGCAATTGTGATAAGAAGCTTTACTTATAACAGAATATCTTATGTGTAGGGATGAGATAAAATACTTTATTTTTACTTTTTAAAGAATGTTTAAATAACTGGTTCATATGTGCACTTTTTGTGACTGATGATCTTTTTTACCAAACTTGGTGAAAGAGACATGTTCTCCTCTCCAGGAAGTAAATGATACCTTCAACCATTTGTCAACTTGAGGGCTTTTTCTTCCAAATGACCACTATTTAAATGGGAGAAAATTTTGACTGCTGAAGGACTCTTGCATAGTCTTTTAGGCAATCAAAATCGTCTTCTATAGCCCAACTTGAAATTATTACCTCTGGACCTTTTAAAGTTCTTCATTCCTTTCTGGAAAAATAATGAAATAGCACCATAAAAGAGTCACCTAATTTCTTTTAAATATGTGAATGCCAATATTTTAAAAATATGTTATTTATTGTTTTGTTTCAATAGTAAATATCACATTCTCTTTTCCTTAATACATGTTTTTACTTATACCTGGACTTATTTACATGTAGCTATGAGTGCAAGCAGTCAGTGCAAATACTTCAGCTGGTATTGAGCCTATTAGAATGTACAGCTTTCAAAATCAAGCGTAAGGCTTGGGTACTTACCAGATACTGAACATGAGACATTGTCGTGTTTAACTCAGTAATTTTCACTCCTATACATTATTATATTAATAGAAAACTTGGACTAAATGATGAAAGGATGCTCAAGTATAACTTAAAGCCATATAAAATATTTGAAGATGTTTCAAATGCTTGCTTTCATTTTGTCTGATGGAAGTACATATAGGTACATGGACTGATCCCGACCCTATTGTAGGATTTTTAATTCTCAGTCAGTTTGGATTAGGTTAAATTAATTTAACTGAAAAATGGTGGGTTTATTTTCCCCAGTTCAGTCGCCAAACTGTGAAAGGGGAGAGAAAGTATTCCTTTTCTGACAGAGGAGGTGTTGAAAAAAGTTGCCAGCTCAGAATTGCTCCTGTACCAAACCACAAACACTGGTAAAATCTGCCAATAGAAATATTGAATATCTGTGTAGTCAGGGTTGTTACCCAGAGGCAAACAAGAGGTATGAGTTGATGGTCTTTGTCATTGTGATAAACATTTGCATAATGTCTTTGGTGGAGAGAGAAGACAAAAGGAACTTAACGCTTGCTGGCTAGTATGACCATATTAAAAAGCTAGAAATAAAACAGGTCACTATTGGAAAAATAAATGATCTGGATCTTTTCCTCATTCAGCTTCTGTTTTTTTAGTTGAGTTTCAAAGTACAATTACAGCAAACCACAGCCAAGTTATAAGCTGTAATGAATAGGATGATAGGTATGAGTTTCCAGTTGCTCTCTCAGGAAGGAAGATTGAGGTACAAAGAACAGATTGAAGAATGAGCTAATGGTGATTTATCTTTTGTCTTCTTCATTTTCCCAGCATGTCTCTCAGAAGTAGCAGCCATCGTGTCTAGATGACACTTACAGAGTAACTTGGAATACAATTCCCTTATAGTGATTATACCAAGATTTAACTACTTTTACTAGATACAGCATATAGAAATTTCCAGTAAGAAGTTGTAAGAATTATGGAATTCTGCTATTGAAAGTTTCTTTCGAAATAAATGCAACTTTGTTTCATGAGACAGGTAGTGATATAGTGCTCTTAATGCACCTAGAGTTTAGTAAAGTCACTGCTTAACATATGTTAATTTCTTCTTAATTTGAATCATGAGAATGTAGTCAGATGAGGCACTCAGAGGTTGAAAATCAAGAAATGTCCCTTCTTGCATCAAAAAAAAACCCACCTCACAAACCCAATTCCAAAAAATTACTGTGTGCATTGGGTTGTTATTTATTTTCCAAGAATGGTCTTAAACAGGCTCTGTTGCTTTCAAGTCTTGTTTGTCATCCTGGCCACCAACATTTAGCAAATCCCTTGAAAGTTTTGTGGTTTTCAGTGCAGTGATACACTACCTAAAGTTGTAGCTTCACTTTAATAATAATAGAACTGTTTTATGTAGCAATTGGTATGTTTTTGAGGAAGTATATGTTGGGTTAAATAAGAAATCCCTCTCAACCAAAATAATGTGAAGTTCAGTATTATCAACTTTCTTGAGGTGTAACAGTGTCCCTTTCTCTTTTGCAGCTATGTTCGTTAGTAAGTTTAAATAAATTCACGTTGGGTTAAACTGCATATCCGTATACCCATACATTCTATATGTGATTTGTGGTGAACAAATATTTTGTGTCTACTTAATTTCTGACTACAAAGTTGTGATAATATTAGATTTGGGCTTGCTGTGCATAAAGTGTGTCAAACTTCAGCTACAGACCAGGGGGTGAAGTTGGTCAATTTAATTCGCCAAGATCTAAAGAAGGTCGGTATCATTTCATATAGCCCTGGCAGAGCAGATCATTACCAGACACAAATCTGTTCGTTACATGCCGAGGGTTTATAGCAAAATAAATAGACTGTCATCATAAGTTCAGAAAATTGTGTGTTCGACCCACGATAATGTGTAAAGGGCGTTTAATAGAGTTCAGCATTTATTCGTTATCTATATGCGGACAGAGACGGCAGAGGCGTTATCAGCTTTTTAAAAAAAATTCGGTAGTTTTCTGTGTCACATGACGAGCCTCACGGCCACACGCGTGCGCGCACACACACACATCCCATCGCGCTCCCTCGCTCTCTGTGGTGCAGTTTTGATTTTAGTCACAGCAGAAGGCTTAGCCACAAGAGATTCCACTGGTTCAAACCAGCGTAAACCAGATTTTTTTTTTTTAGCCTACAAAGGAACAGATTACCTCTTGTATCGAATTCTGTATTGCAAAAAAAAAAAAAAAAAAAAAAAGAAAAAAAAAAAATCTTTGTTTCAAAAATATGCTGATTATCATAACCTAAAATGGTGGCTGCGCACGGCTTAACGCTGTTTACAGTTCAGGAGTGAGCATAATAAAAATAATGTTTCAAAATAGAAATGTAAAGGTAACACATTTTCATCAAGAGCATTGTTAAATGGGGGAAAAATACATCTTTTGTTAATTCGAATGAATATCTTTCAGCCAACGTTAAAAAAACCCCATCCCTCTCCCATTACTTAGCTTAGCTGCAAATCCCATGCAGAGCTTAAATTCAGCCATGCAGCACAAACAAGATAGAACATTTTTGTTTGGGACCTATTGAAAAAACAAATGTGCAGCATTTTAAAACTCTCATTGATTATAGCAGGGTGGCATGCCCGGACGGGCTCTATTGCGGGAGAGTCGTTTTAAACTTTGGCCCTTTAAGTATCATAGTCAACTGAAGAATGGTGGCCTCAGAAAGAAAAGATAGCTATGTGATCAACTCCCAGATCGTCTCTTTCTAAAGAGCCTTAATGTTTGCCTTTTTGGGGAGAAAAGGGGGGGAAGAGCTGGAGAAAGAGACCAATTTATGATAGGCCAAGCACTTGAATTTAAGCGCTGGTTTGGCCGACGATGCAGTTTTCTTTATACCAAATTCTAGCGAAGTTCCTTTAGCTCAGTGCAGAAGAGCTGGCCCAGTTCAAGTCGGGGTGGTGTAGGAGTCCTCCTAATTACATCTCGTTAGAGCCTCTTGTCCCTTTTGGTAACGGGGTGAGGTGAACCTTCAGTTTTAGACAAGCCATATAAAACAATAGAGAGTAATGGAGGTTCTTTTGTTTCCTTCATGCTGGTGAGACTTTATCAGTAGTAAACATTCTCAGCTTACACATGTGTTGAAAATTAGTGTTATGGAACTGTAGGTGAAGTATCAGCATAAACTGAGATAATTATGTAGCTGTTGTAATTTCGAATTCAACTGGAATTGGTGAGAGAACTGTAATTTTTTGTAAAGAGCCATTCTTGTGCAGATATTTGTTGTGAGTAATTATACATTTTGTTCCAGTACAAATAATTTATCTGTCTCTCTAAGGGGAGGGTATATTACAACATAGCTTGATAATCAGGCTGGGGTTTTATTTAGTTCTATAGTAAAGCTGCCAGAGCATTATTATTAGTGTTAGTGTTAGATTGTGTTGATTTACAAGCATAAACAAATAAATAAAAATTTATATACTATATAAGCATACACACACAATGTGTGTATATGTATACACACTGTATAGTGGTCTGGATCAGGAACCTGGAATGGATCATTTCTGAGGGAAATACATTTCATGTTGTTCCCTATTCCTTTGTCTATTTTTATATATGCTATTCAATAAATCATAGTTCTGAGCCATTTAACTAAGCTGCTTCATTTTTTTTTTTACCTGGCAAAAACCCTCAGTATGAAGTTCAATAATAAAATTAAATAATATAGTTACAGTAGAACTCAGGTATATAAAAATTGAAATACTGAAATACATGCTATAAAGATGCAGTCATCTATTAATAAGTTAGATCTGCTAGTAAAATAAGAAATCAGTTGTCACAACTAAAATATACAGAAAACATTCTGAAAACTTGTATATACAAAACCACTTCAGCTGTACAATCTTCGAAGAGAGGAATAGTAAACTTGTTTTTTTCTTTATAATATAGACTTCTATGAAGTCATTCCCCTTTATTTCATGATGGTGTCTTAGATGTGGTTTAAAAGAGAATTTCACACTATTCTCTTTGTTTAATGTGACAGTGTGAGAAAGTGATCTTTATTCGTTCAAAAAACTCTGCATGTAGTCTATGTTTAGGTTCTTTTAATGTGTTTGTCTGTGATTTTTAAATGCTAAACATGTAAACAGATAAATTGTCAATGTTAATTCTGTATCCTGTCACACAACTGATCTTTCTTTCCTGCCATTTCTTTCCTTTTTATCTTTTTTGTGCGTTCATGTTGCAGTTGATAAAATTACGTGAAGAGGTGAGTACTTTCTTGCTTTTTGTTGTCTAGCTTTCCCTTTAAAGCTGAGTTTCTAAATCTGAAGTAGATCTTTTTGTTCATTGTTGCAGGGAAATCTACACAAAGCAAAAATATTGATTACATTGCTTTAAAATATTCACTGTTGTGCCTCTTTTTCCCTAATAATTGTATACTTACATAGGAATCTCTAGATCAAACCTTAGAAATTAACATTCTTTGATAGTGGAATTTTTTTTAAAAGGCACTAGAAAAAGAGGGGTGGAAAAAAACTCTTTTTATTTGATCTCTCCAAGAATACCATGATCAAATCAGGTACAGTAATAATCATGTTTGCATCACAAAATCTTTGATAGGGGAAGTACATTTATACACTGGTATTGAAAGTGAAAGCATTGCTTTAGTATAAACCTTTGCTGAAACATTTTAAAAATTACACAGTATTTCACAGTGTTTTGAGTATGGTGTGAGGTATTCAAATAGCTTATGTATTATATTGGATATTTTACACCCACTGAAAATACAGGTAGATAGACCTACACAGATATCAATATTTATTATTTATTTGTGAGTGCTGTAGGTCTGTAGGTGTAACACTAGAGATCAGTATTCCAGAACACCTTTCTTCCAGTTATAAAATGACTCATAAATATTTAGAAAGAAGCCTGTTTTAATGGTCAGTTCCTCAAATGTTTCAGTGTATTTTCTGAAATTAATCTCTGCTTTGGCTTACTGTTGTAGCAAAGCAGGTATTTGAACTGCTATTTTTTTTACTATTTCCTAGTAGCCACTGAAAAGAAGGTCTGAGTATAGTCAAGTTTACTTACAGGTCAGATTTCTGAAGGGTTTCATACGGAGCGCTTGGACCAGTGAAGTATTTGAATAAATACATTTAGAAGCACGAGTATTTTAACATCACATATTTTTCTGGTATCTTCTTTGTGGAACATGTGTGCCCAGTAATGTATCAGTAATATATACTGAACTCTGCAGGAAAGGATTTGTAAGTTTTAGAAATGGTGATGACTAAGAATTGTAAAGTAACCAGATTAAGCACAATTACAGAGAATTCTTAAAAGCAGGTAGATATTTATGATACAAAGATTCTTCACTAGTTGCCCGAATGCTTTATTTTCCCCCTCTTCTCATAGAGCTGATATTAATATGTAAAAGCTACAGAGTAAGAGTTAACAAAAAAAATTAAATAAAATAAACATGTAACCACATGAAAGCCTTCCCACCACTGCTGAGCTCCCCTCCCCAATAGTCTCAGTATTTAAACAGATGACAGTATTGTTGCAAGGGTTTCTATAGCCTGATTTCTGAGGTTTTTCAGAAGAGCAAGGTTCATTTTCTCATCCCTTTAACAGCACCTGCATGTCTGCCCCTGTGCTTTTGCAAAGAGTGCAGCAGGATCATTTTTGTTTGCAAACATAAGATTATAGTTTTATAATGATTCCTAATTTTTAAATTCACTCTGAAAATTTAATCATACGTAAAGAACAAAGCTGTCACTTATCTGCTTTTCTTTTTGAAATAGCTATGAAAGCAAGTTAGAAAATTCAGGGTGTTATTGCAAAGGGCTGCAACTTGGGAGCTATACTGAACTCAGTTATACCTTTTGGGTTTTATAAATCCTCTGTGTTAGTCACCTAAAAAAA
>VWZW01005520.1:678817-774076 GCA_013397115.1 Edolisoma coerulescens
AACATTTTCAGTTCATCTTTGAGCTGACTCCTCAGACCATGTCTTGCCTCTATTATTACTTTTGTTGCATAAAGAGCTACACAGCACTGGTGAGGCCACTTTTGTAGTGCTGTCTCTATGTCTGGGCTCCCCTGTACAAGAAAGACATTGACTTACTGGAGTGAGTCCAGGAAAGGCCCATGAACAGAATTAAGGGACTGGAGCATCTTTCATGTGAGGAGAGGCTGAGAAAGAAGACAGTGTTCAGTCTGGAGAAGAGAAGGCTCAGGAGGACTTTATCAATGTGTACAAACAGCTGATGGGTTGGAATGAAGAAGAGGGAGCCAGACTCCTCTCAGTAATACCCAGTGACAGGACAAGACGCATGAATTACAACCTGTGAAATTCTGTGAGAACATGAGAAAATAATTTTTTACTGTGGGAATGGTCAAACACTGAAATAGGTAGCTCAGAGTGATTGTCAAGTCTCCATGTCTGAAGATACTCAAAATCCAGGTGAGCACAGTCTTGGCTCTGGGTGACCCTAGGGCAGAGTGTTGGACAAGGTGATCTCAAGAGGTGATGTTCCCACCTCAGCCATTCTGTGATTCTATGAGGTGGATGTGACAGCCCTTAAGTATCTGTTCTACTTTATTTATGAGGGGTCTTTTCACAATTGTGGATATATATGTTGTGTACTGTAATGAAGCTGGATGATTTTCACCTCTGGAATAAGTCTCATTTGGGTCTTTTTTATTACCTTAATCAGCAAAAATACATATATTATTTTAACCTGCCCCTGTGATCATCTAGGGATTAATCTGACATCACATAACTAATTTTATGCAATTTCACATTACAATTCCTGAAACTTACCATGATAAATTAGAAGCTTTTTTTCCTGTTTGCATCTCTAAATTGATAAGCCCTTTCATCTTATGTACAGTTGTTCATACAAGCTGAGATCTGTTGGAAGGTCTGACTTCCTTCTTTGAGCAGTGTCATTGATTCATGGCTTCAGTGGTGTCTGAACAGGATGCCACTTACATCACCATCTCTAAGGCAATCGAGCACTGCCAAGCTTTCATAGTTTGTCTGCAGTCGTTTGTTGATGCTGAGGATGTTTAAAACCCCCTGAAGGACTACACAAAGCCTTTAGTGTATGGCAACCAGTTCTGGAGTACTCAAGGCCTACTGTAAGCAGAGGAACATTATTCTAAATTTTTGTAGGGGTGTGTTACAAATTTAACAGGTGTTTGAGTAGCTGATTTGGTACACCTGTGAGTTAATCAGAACATTTGCTTTTAAATTGCCTGAATTTTATGGCAAAAACACGAGGGAAATCTCTCAAGACATACAGAGAAACCATCAGCTGTTTGAATCTCAAAGGTGTCCATTGTTTGTACCAAGTTGGGGAAGTTTTTAATAATGGCTGATAACACCACAAAGTGCACTCATCTGCTTTTTAAATCCAAAACACTGTTTTAAAGAATATTTCTTCTTGTTATTTTTCTGGTTTTATGTTCTTATCTGCTTTGCTTGTGAGAAAGAGACAAATAAGTTTGCAGCCTTGTAAGTAGGCATTTCCAACACCACTCATTATTTGCAACTTGACAACTCAGTTTTCTTAATTTCAGGCCATTTAGTCTGACCATAGAGCTGCAGAATATGAGAAAGATTTTAAGAATGCATGAAAATTGCTGTTTTCAGTCAAAAGGAGAGCTCGTCAAATTAAGTCTGATTAATCACAAAATTCTTCCTATTTTTGAGAGAGCCTAATTCTATTCCCCATGCTCAGATTTCCACAGTACCAAAATGAATTCTAGAACTTCCTTATTTTGTCTGCAGAAGTTAGCATAATAAGGTATAGCTTTCTTGAGTTTTTATGTTGAGTCTTAGATTTTGCTCAGACAGAAGTATTTTGAATGAGGAATAGTTTAAAATGCTTCATTCATCTTCAGAGATTAAGTTGGCATGGAACTATAAAACACTGTCAAGGAGAAGAAGAGCACACCATGTTGTAGAGGACCATTGTCCACTGCAGTTGAATTGCTTTCACTAAGTTCTCAACTGCCAGATACTTTCCAGGAAAGAAAAATCCTGGTGTTTGTGTAATGTAGGTTTCGCCTTGTCTTATGACAGTGTAAGAGAGAGAGATCCAACCACTGAATGCTGTCCAGGATTTCATGGCAAAACTATGTTGCAGGTGTTTACTTTTTTTCCTTCATCACTCTTAGATATTTCTTTAGCTTTCAGTGCATGTGATTTGAGAAGAAATGTTGAGCTTGCCTCTGAGTGATGATTATTGAATATTATACTATTGCTCTGAATCTCTAAAATATCTGTGCTACTAGAAGAGTTTGTGGATAATATATCTATTCTTTGTACTTAATCTTTAAAATTTTGTCTTGGCTTCTGTTTTTATACCCCTTTTGTAGCATGTAAACATGGTGTTTTAGAAGTAAAGTAATTAAAGGAAGAAAAAGTCTCCTGTTCCATATACAGAACATTATTCTGAATCTTGACTTGAGGTTGCTTAAAACAATTTTTTTTTCAATCCTCCTTACTCATTGGGAATCTCAGGAATATGTAACTGAAATAGTTAAAGGAGAAATATCTCTCACCAAGAGACACAACAGCTTATTTTCCACCCTTGTGTGACATGAATAATTCTTGTTACTAAGGGATCCAAGCAAATTTCAGTGCCTTTCACCTGTTGTAATGAACTACAGTCAAACCTCCTTTTCTGGACTGGGCCATAAATACATGGTGTAATGTTGTGGTAGCCTACAGGCAGATGGTCAGACCTACCTCAAAGCATCGGCAGCCTACTTGCTGGGAAGCAGAGAGGAATCTCTTTAGACAAAGATGTGTGCTTGTTCTGTATGAAATACTATTAGTTATTGTCTTACCTGGTGTAGCACTGAGTGAAAGTGCAGTGAACAGATCAGTGAAAGTATGTTAACAAATGTTTATAAGGTGCTTCTGAAGGCTGGAGTCTTCAAGCTCAATGACTTTAGCATGAAAAGGGAACTGTTTTAACACAACTCCAGGAGGTGTCGTGCCAGATGTGAGTAATGGAATTTGAGGTACAAGTCCATTGTCCACAGCAGCATGTGGACACAGATTTGTATTTCTGACTCCTTTACTGATGGAACAATCTGAGTCCCTGGCAGCTGCGCTGAAGGACCTTCTCCCTCCATATTCCACAGGGTGGTTGTGCTGGTCAGGTGTCATAAATGAGATGCACACCAAAACTGGCATAAAATATGTGAAACCATTAAAATTAAAATAAGTATATTGACTAAACTGTTTCCATTCCATTACGGTTGCAAGAGCTGGAGTTTACTTTACAGGTGCAATAGAATTAAAAAGTGTTTGCTCAGCTGAGAAAAAATTTAAATGGCTCTAACATCCAATGTTAATATAACAAAATAACAAACCCTAATGTTCATACATATAGGGCTACATTAGACTAGTGGAAAGGTTGCTGTTTCTTCTATGTCGTAATTTTGTATGCTTAGTAATTTACTTGCATTAGTTAATATCTCTTGGACCTTCACACTCTTGTACTGTCTTCAGGTGCACACATATTCTGATTACATTTGAGCTCCAAATAACTAAGAGTGTGGAATGGAAACCAAGTTTTGAAAATCAGGACCTTGCTTCTAGTGCCCCTTGCTTTAAATAAAAAAAGGCTATTCCTGTCCTAGATATTTACACTTAATAGCTACCTATTTCATCTCTAATGAATTATTCATACATGTATATGTGAATACTGCGTGTAAAACCTTTCATTAGAGAAAGAGGGCTTCTGAGTTCTGGAGCATATACCAATATCTACTCCTCAGGTGTTTCTTTGATATGCCAGAACATCTTTCTACTGAAATCTTAATCCAAAGTTTCTATAGTGAAATGAGTTTTTATGCAGTTTCCAGTCACCATCAGAGAGAGCTTTTTCATGATCTCTGTTTCTTCTGCTAGCAGCAGTATTTCATGTTTCATATATAATTTTTTTTCTTTTCTGGCTGATTTCTATTAAAATCTGTTTATTGTTTCAGAAATTCATTTTGAAGTGGCATATTGCATTCCTACATCTCTAAGCCCTCTGCCCTTCTTCGTAGTCTGGGCTTTAAAGTGGTGAGGAGGAAGAAATAGGGAGAGATTTTTGTCTCTGGGGATGTCAGGCCTCAGGAGTATCCCAGCTGCACGGTCATGGGGGGGAATCATGTTTGGGTACTGCTGCTGCCTTGTAACAAACAGAAGCAGCACTGAGAGGGCATGGAGAGACCAAACTACTCAGTTTCCATTCCTTAGTGTTTTACCATGCAGTTGTTGATACCAGAGAAGGGCTTTTTACACCTCCAGTGTGAATATTTCCTGCTGGTTCCTTGCTTGTCCAGTCACAGAGCTGCTCCCTATGGCTTCCTATTGCCGCCTCCTCCCTCCTGGCCCTCCCTCTCACCAGCCTTCCCAGCTCTGACCTTCCCAATTCTAGCTCTTTAATACCTTTTCTTTGTATTCAGATATTCCTTTGCATATTAATTCAAATTCTGGCACTATCCCAATTTTCCTTAGCTCTGTGTTTCATCTTAAGGATTTGATACAGCAGCAGTTTGGGTCTTGCACCTTTGTGGTCATGAAAAGTTTATACAGTAACTCACCCAACATTGCCTAGTGGTATTCAAAGTCTGTTCCCTCTGCTCCAGGGCCCTCTGCATTTCCATGTGTTCTTTCAAACGCAGGATATAGATTATTTTAGCATTTTCTTGTGTTTTTAAATACATAAAGAGCTTACCATAAAATAAGGAAATTGTGAATTTTCATTAATTTTCAGAGTACTGTCCTCTGACTGCTACCAAAAAAACCCCTTTCCAACTACTTTTTTTGAAGAGATGAGGAAGAACTTACTTAATAGAGTTGTAAGACCATTTCTGTTAAAAGATTATCTTTTGGGTACTCAGCACCTTTCAACCGGATTTCCAATAAAAAGAGGGCTTATCTTTCACCTCAGTAGGTTTGGGATTATATCATTAATGCAGCAAATAAGGAATGTCAAATCTGTTCAGTAGTACAGATCTGCTAAGTTACAGTGGGAAAAAATAGTGATCCAAATTTGACCATTTTGCCCTCTGTTTTGGAAGAAGTCACTGGTTGTTTTACTTGTGCAGGAATTCATTATTGTGTCACACATCATGGGACAACTTAACTTCAGTCTTGTTAGGAACTCGCATCCAGCTGAAGTAAGTTTGCTTAAGACTGATTTTTGGATGAGCAAACATTGCAATAACCTTATAAAGATGCTTTATTATATGTAATAGAAACATAGTTTTGTGAATTTTTATTCCATGCTAGAATGATGAAAACTTTTTTTTCAGTTATAGGAAACTTTATGTTTAAGTACTTCCCATGTGTATGCCAGAAAAATAATCATACAGGCTAAAATCTGTGTACCTTTTCACAAATACCTTGCATTTGTCATGGAATACCTGTGAATAAAATTAATATCTGAATTATAAGATGAACTCAAAAGATAACATTAAAGCATTTTTTACAAGCACTCTGTTGGACCACCTCTACTGTGTAGACTGTTCTGTAGGAAATAACCTCTAACTGAATCACTGAAAACAACATTACAGCGTCATTTTCTTTGGTGCTGACCCTCTTTCTTTAATGTATTTATTCGTATAGAATGATGTTTATTGATGAAGGTATTCATTGTAGCTTATTCCTAAGTCTGTAGTGAAGCTTTTGAAGACTTTTTGTCCTAATATGAATGTGAGGATTTCAAGTCAAGGTATATGGTTAAGCAACTTATACTACCTGCTTCTTTCAATTTTGCATTTAGCCTCAGGGAGCTTTCCCCTCTGTGATAACATTTCAGAGTTAGTTGTCTGGTTCTGAGCAGGTAAGGCAAATAAAAGAAAGAAGGATAAAAATGAAAAGATAAATGAGCAGTATCTGTTGTTTCTAGCAGTGAGTAAACTCTCCAAACTAACTTGGTTTCAGAAAGAGATAATGGAAAAAGCCACCAGTTTGTCTGTCCTCCATATATATATTTATGTTGTCTTTCCTTATCTGCACAACACTCTCAGCCACCATGCTTAGGTGTCTTCAGGAGATGTCAGAATTTCATCTAACATAGGTTGTCCAGAAAACCCATTTCAACAGGTGGACAAAAAAAGTCAAGTCTATAGCAAGTAAATGTTCAACTTGTGTCGGCCTGAGAAGGTCTCTTGATCAGGTTGCATATTCTCCCTGAGGAAAATGAATTGTAGAAAACTTGTCCAGAAAGTTTCAGATAGTTGGGAACTGCTGGTTAATCTTTAATGGATAGAACTCAAATTCTGATATATTGTCCCTAAACACTGTTCCCATTTACTTAAGATGTGTTCTCTCCCTCCCGTCCTATACACCACTAGCACTCCTTTTGAACTTTCACCAAGTGAAAGGAATTGATTCCAAGTGATACTGACTTGGCAGTGACAGTCAGTCTGTTGCAACTTTTGAAAGAGCACAGTTGAATGGAATTACCAGTCCACCTTTTGACCTTCAAATGTATTAATACACTGCTAATTTAATGACTTCATTTGGTGATTTCATTCTCCACAGAACATCAGCTGTGTGTTTCATTAAAAAAGCAGACTTTGGTGAATTGTTATTTCTGGTATTTAAGTAAACAACGGGTTTTTCAATAGTTTTTTAACAGATTTTTCACTACATGGGCACAGCTGAATTTGCACAGCATGAGGTCTTTGCTTGGCAAAGACTTTTTATATTACAACTTACATCAAGAAGAAAAGTTGATGAGCTTAGACTTGACAAAGCTCACTTGGGTTTTGGGGATTTTTTTTTATATTTCTTGTTTGCAGCTTTCTGCCTCTTCTTCCTGACAGGCTAACATTGTTTTCCTCCAAACACACTAAAGAATGAAGTTTAGCATTAAAAAATATATCTGTACTGAACATGCTTTTCTAGGTAAAGACAATATCAAAAGGTTTTTCATGGTAGAACATCTTTCAAGCACAGTATTTTGCCCTTTTACATCTTAGGACTGAAGAGTTACAGTTACACAAATAGCTTTTTTTTTTTTTTTGGGTGAGGGGGGGAGGATTGTGGAAGTGTAGGGGCAGAGGGGAAGCCCAAACTACTGTCCTGACCCAGCATATACAAGCACAGAATTTAAAAACTTCTTTCTATCCCAATATGGAATGATGGAAGAGCACCTTATCTAGGTATATCTTCATACTGTTCGAGTCACACCATACTGCTTTATGATAATGATATTATTACACTGCTTATAGAGTTTATTTTCTCCTGTAATTACTGACATTTATGGTCCAAAAAATTATCTGAGTTTTGCATGAGCAAGCAGTCAGGTTTGAGAACCTTAATCCAGTTAGAGTTGAAATGTCAGCTTGTGTAATGTGTGTCAGCTGAGAACATAACCTCTGATTTGTGCAAATACTGCTGACCATCCAAATCTCTATTTCTAAATCAAAACTTAGAAAGACTCAGGAGTTCCATGTTGGAAGCTGTTTACTGACTGGCTTGATTTCATCCTGTCAGTGTGAGTGGAACTGCTTATCTGCAGTACCGGTCATGTCTCTGAACTAGCAGTATGAACTAGAACTGTGATTTTCTTTGAGTTGTTGCAGTCTTGTTTTGAGAAACTACTGCTGGTTATTGGCTACTAGCTTTTGTGAGGAACTGTAGACCAACAAAATTTTTGTTCATGGTTTTGAAAATACAAATACACTATTTAATATCAGTCTGTCATAGGCCACTTATGCACATCTGTACATTCTTGATTCTCTGTATCTTTTCTTGGCTCAAGAGAACCTTTTTGTGTTCTTCTGTGATTTTGTGCATCTTCCATATTTTGCAAGCTTTTTACTTGCTCCTAATTCCGAGTATCAGCTGTCTGTCACACTGTGGGTTTTTTTCTGCCGTTTTCTCTTTACCTCATCATGTTTCGCTACCTCCAAAAATGTAAATGTAAATTTTGATAAGGAATTTTATACTCTTGGCCTAATCCTAACAAATGTAATAAATGATCATGGTTATAAACATGCCCAGGTATTGGCAGAGCATAAATATTTACATATTAAATTGCAAGTGTGTGTGTGCACATGCACTGATGTGCATGCTGGGGAAGAATCAGAACCATAGAAAATACTGATCTGGAAGGGATCCATAAGAATCATCGAGTTCGTCGAGTCCAGCTCCTGGCCCTGCATAGGATACCCCAAGAGTCACACCATGTCCCTGAGAGCATTGTCCAAATGCTTCTTGAGCTCTGTCAGCCTTGGTGCTGTGACCACTTCCCCGGGGAGCCCATTCAATGCTCAACCACCCTCTGGGTGAAGAACGTTTTTCTAATATCCCACCTAAACCTCCCCTGACACAGCTTCAGGCCATTCTATCACTGGTCACCAGACAACCTCTCTCTGTTCTGCTTAGTACATTTCCAAAAAGATTTGCAAGATAAGAATTTGTTTCCATCAGGGAGGTCAAGTTCTGTCTAATGATCTCCAAATCGAAGGATCAGGAATAGCTACTTTGTTGTGGTTTGCATTTTTGTGAAGTAAATTCCTCAATTTACATTGCATATCATGCAAACATAAACATGGTGCAAAGGTAATCTCTTGCATCTGCTTGGCTGGTCTCTACTGTGATTAATTTTTTCATGTTTTATGGAGTCTGTGACTATAAAACTGAAGTTTTTAAGTGTTCATGTGTTTAGGATTTGGCTCCTGTTTAACTCTCTTGGAGGATCTAGAGAGCCAACATGTAAAACAGTTGGATGGAGAAGATTGTTCAGTTTTTGATTTTTCATTGTTCACAGAGATGCAATAATTCCGTGTTTTCATTACAGATGTCTTGAATGTATTAATTTGATTTTTTGTAATTGAGTGTTGTAAGATTTCCATTTGTTGAATGCTTTGGCACTTGCCTACTATAATAATTGTCTGGAATGCCATCTTGAGAAATTTCCTGAAAATTATTATATTTGCTTTACTCCGTATGTAAGTGATTTTTCTGTTTTAGTGCCCTGTTTTTCAGTAGTGAAATATGAGGTATAGAAGTGTTAAGAATGAAACATAGAGACCACATTATTTTTTTTCCATTATTTCATTATTTTTTTAAAATTAACTGCTTTCAGTTTTATGGAGAGGATGTATTTTAAATCCAGTCTAGAAACAATGATATTTTCTCAAATGAGTTTAAAATGGCAAGTCAGAGTATTGCTCAAATGTTAATGACTCAAGTGGAGGGTTTTTTATTGCATACCCATAAAATCTTCTACACAACAAGAATTTTAGCATAAGCTTTATAAATATGTCATGAACTAGATTAAGTATTTACTGTATTTATAACAGAACAAATGTTAATTTTAACATTTTAAGATTAATCTTTGGAGAAAACATTTACAAATGCTTTTTAAAACCTGGCCCACAGAAATGGAAATGACACTAAATTTGTGGAATAAATTAATCATTTGTAAATGTAAAATATCCTTTGATAAACTTTCGTGTTTTCCCTATGTTGATGACATTTTTTTAGTTATTTTATTCAGCTATTAAAACAACAAAACAATGTTTGTAATCTCCTTTTTCCAAGAAAGTTTCTTCAAATTCAAAATTAAAATAAATTGAGTCACAAAACAAATAAGAATATGCTGTAACCTACGTAGCTCTTAAAGAAATACATGGAGGTATGCATGTTCTCCTGACCACCCAGGGGGGACAAAACTGAGTTTGAAAGGTTTTCTTTTCCTTTGGTGGAAATTGCCATGTTTAGCAGCTATGCAGAAACAGAGACTGAATGTTTAATTAAGCAAGTAATTTTAACTAGTGGTTCAAAATAATGACAGTTCTGTCTAAAAAACTGTCTGCAGTTTTTTACTTCTAAATTAAGTCAGTTATGTATTTGTGTATGTTTTGAAGAACAATGCTTACTATTTTACTTCATTTTCCTGTTAGATACATAGATAGTTATTTCAATAATTATATTTCTTGAAACATTTAAAAAACTTAGACCATTTGTAACTGAACCTTTTATTCATTTGTAATGCTCTGCATAGCACGCTTGCACCATTATATGTACGTTTTGTCTGGGAACTACTATGTTTTGGTAACAAATGAGTGTATTAAATATTTTCCTTGTAAATTTATGAAATTTGAAGCAAAACATTGATACAGAAAAGTAAAATAGTGAATTAACAATGAAAATAGCTTTCTGTGGTGTCCTATTAAATCTTTGCTTGCTCAAGCACTCAGGGAGAGGTCCTGGTGCCAAGAGGCAGATGACCCATATTTCACTCATTTCTACTACACAGGTCAGGAGTCGGTGTATTAACAGTTTTAGTTCTGTACCATTTGTGGACTGTCAGTTTTTCTGTTAGAGCTTATTCATGCATAAAATAACATTTTCTGCTTTGCATAATGATAGAAAGTTCCTGAATTGTGAAGTTCTGCAAATGTGATGAAAATTATTAAAGTTCTGTAGTATCATTTTTAGCCAGTTTAAATGCTTGCCACACTGTGCCTCGTTTGTGCTGTAAGTTTAATAGTATCTCTTCACACAAATACAATTCCTTACAAAGCTAATATGTAACTTCCATATTTTGAGATGTTATGCTATTGACATTTGTTCCAGTGGAGCTGCAAAAATCCCCATAAGAGGTTGGCATTTCTGAAATTTATTACCTTCCCTGTCATTTTCCAAAAGTGTGCTACACCTTCATTGATATTTTTCAGAGTAATTTATCAGGAGACTAATTGCTCACTTCTAGTTTTTCTTTAGACATATTAATGCTTGGGTAACAAACTGCAGAAGAAGACTTCATGTGATTTTACAAGGGCCCAATCCAGAATTCGCTGAAGGCAGTAGGAAAGTTTCTCTTGAGATCACGTTGAAAAGCATGGGGAATAAGCAAAATCAAAAACACCACAACGGTTATTCAGCTATTATTTTTTTGTGAGTTTCATTCTAGTTTGGTAAAATATGTTGGTGTCCTTTGATATTGAGTAGTCTCTAAAATGGTTTCATTTTTGGTGTGGGGAAATAACACAATGATTGACCATTCTGTACTTGGGAGATGTTAAGTTCAGAGCTGAAGATACAGTTCATGAAGATAGTACTTTTATATTGTAAGGTTTTAAGTGTTTGAGAGCTGTCTGAAAATGATCCAGGTAGACTCTGTTCTTAAGTTTTAATGTTTTGGGGAGTTTGTATCCTGTCAAATACAGTGCTTTCTTATCTCCAAAGATGAAATTTTCCCATTTTGCCTATATAATATTTATATATGGACAGGAAATAGAAGTCAGAATCCACTTATGTTGACCCCTGAGATATAATATTGACCTCAGTGAGTATTAACTGCTCAGATCAATAAATGCTGTTATTGACCTCAAAGAAAAATCAATAGCAGCTTGTTAATTTGCAAACTATGACTGCAAGAAAATGGTACACATTTTGTTCTTCATTATCACCTATTTATATCTATATTTTAATGCTTTCAGTATTGCCACCTAAAGATCATCATGTCAAAACATTTCAATCCCAGCTGTTAGAAGGCTGGGGATACAGACATTATACATTATGGAATAATTGAGGAGCAGTACAGGTTAGTTCCCATATGTCATGAAAATAATACACTGAACAGTTATATTTCACCTGTGTTGGTTTTTTTTGGGGGGTAGTCCAGTTCATTTCATTTCATTTCCTCTGGTGTGCTTCATCAAAACATTGCATAAAAGTACTGTATTTTACGTGCCAGAAAAGATTTCTACATGAATAATAAGGGGGATGAAAATCTGACTACTGGAAACGAGAAGACTGAAAGTGATCACTACAAAAAATCATAATTAATATACAGCAGATTTTTCCTATTTACATAAGGATGACAGGTTTCTAGGCAATAGTATGTTCTGAAATGTTACTGTGTGACTATATAACAAAGAAGAAAGTTTTAAATGACAAAGTGTTGGTGGAGAGGTGTTGTTTTGTATCATAGCAGGTTTTGTATATGAACACTGAAATGTCAGGTTTTACAGAGTTTGAAATGCCTAAAAAATGCCTATTGCTGAAATTCAAATGTCAACAGTTCTTCTGCATATATACCACTTTGATATTTAAACTTAAAAACCTCATCAATGATTTAGTATTACTTTGGCCTTGTTATGATTTGACTGCCAAAAAATGAAATGCCAAATCAGAGGCTGATTTGGTCTGGAGAGTGGTGTCTTCATGCACAGAAGACAAAGCACGAGTCTTTCAGCCTTTTACAGTCACTAATTCTGTCTGATACATCTGCAGTGATCTTGGCAAACAGATGACTGTGTTTAGAAAACTTTTCCATCATTAAATGACAGTATGAGAGGTATTTAAATGCAAAAATAAGGCCATACTTGCATTTTTACAACTGAAGTTGCTGCAATTTTTTTGCCAGTTTGACGGCTATGCGGTTTTGCTCTTTAATACCATGGGCTCCCAGAACTTCATTTATGCATCCATGTAATCCTCTTGAGAAACAGAAACAATGATATTCTACTCATTCTGTTGATAGACCAAAGGAAGAAGGCAGCACCAAGCTAGATTTGTATCTGAGGTTCAGAAAAATGAGGCCTTTAAAGATCTGGAAAGATGTTTGTGGTTATTATGAGTATCTTTTCTGTCTTACAGGTGTCCTGAATGGTCAGGAAGGGTGGTGTCTTTAAGCCTATATAGACATCCCAAATAGTAGGAGCATTTTCCTTGATTCTCTGTGTTGTTTTGAGTTATGTCTGAGTAATCAAGTTTGGATCCTTCTACAAGAGACCAAAACAGAAATGGTGCAGGAGGGTGGCAGATTTGGGGAGGAAGGAAAGTTCAAAGTCACACTGCAGGAGGAGAGAGATAATCTCGGTTTTACAGTTTAAGTTTATCTCTTTTCAGCCTACACAGATCTCAGGGCAGCACCCAGGTATTCAAAGTGTCAGATTGTCCATTCCAGCAGATTTTTGTAGTAGAACTGGGAACAAAGTCTGGGGCAACCAGACAAACTGTTGATTGTGAGCCAAATGTAGCTCCTTGATTCTGCAGACCATTTATTTTTCAAGACAGAAGTTACCTACTCTGCTCAGGAACACAGCGCTGCAGTGCCTGGATCTCAATGTGACCCCAGGTCTCAGGATTTCAGGATATTTCTCATGATGTCTTAATGGCTGGCTGGTACCTGGGGAATTTTCTGCTCTGGAAGCATTGTCTTTAAGGTGTACTGAAGTTCAAGAAAAAGCCTTATGAATTCAAAATGCCAGTCCTCATTTTTGAACATCTAATGCTTTATTTTCTTTTCTGTTCTCCGTAATCGCTAGAACTGTTCACTTAACTGATGAGAAACTCTTAGGACTGATTCCATGTCTAACTTACCCAAAGGAGACGGAAATATAAAATAATCCACAATGTTTTAATTTTTAAAAAGTCTTGTTCAGAATGCAGTTTATGCAGTACATCAGAAGGAGTTCAGTTTATAACCAAAAATCACTGAATTTAACTTCTTAATAGATGTCACTGATGGCAGACTTACTGATTTCCATAACTAAAATGTTTTGAAATTTTGCACTAGTGGTCAGTGGGGCACAAGCTAGTAATGTTATGAGATAAGATGTTCTGCTTAGCCTCTTTGTGAATGACTTTTACTCTCCACATTTTCCTTTATTAAGGGAATTTTCCATTTACTTCCTATTTGGGGAAAAAGTCTCTACATTATTAAAGTATATAAAATATTTGATGCCGTAAAATGGATCTATTTTAGTTTGATAAACTAGAAATATCCTGCACTGTGAGGGTCATAGCTTATAATACATACTGTTAGTACTTTTTCATTTTTCTATATTAGGAGATTAGTGAAAAATAAGCTCTATCAATTAAGTTTTATTGCAAAATTATCTTCAGATGTACAGCAGTGAAGATGATATTGAGTGATAACAGTAGAGTGGATTTTGTATAAAGCAATTACGACTTGAAAACCACAATCTGAATGAAAATATTACTTAGGGTTTTTTGTAATCTAGCATTAATACCAAAAAACTCTTCCTTTGGAAAGTGCTTAAATTACCTCTATTAAACACAAGACATTCCTAAGGTGTTCATGTGTGCTATTGACTGAAAAATACTTATATCTGGTTTCACTGCTCATGCTTTGTCAAATCTGTAAAGTACATACGAGTATATAGTTCCAGTTCATAAGATGTTTGTTTAGTAATACCATGTTTTCATGAAAATATTAATTTTTATGTGGATAGTGGAGTTCTTAATTCAGAAATTATGTTATGTAGATGCAATTTGATGCTATGAAATTCTCTGCATTCCTAAAAGCAGTGATCTGCCCTGAGAGAAGTAGCAAGCCTTTTCCTCATGTCGTGCAATACGTATAGTCACATATGTTTACTTGACGTGTTATTCTGGAGTTGAAAGTGCATTGAGCTTTGCAAAATGAATTCCAAGAACTTCAGAAGTGAATTGTTTAATTCTGCTGATAATGAATGAAATCTATCCGAATGCTCAAATCATTCCTTTCGTAGTGTTCCATTCTGACATTACACCTTTGGTGTGACAGGCAGTGCCTCAAAACACATAAAGGAATCTGTTAATTTAACAAAACAAAGCCAATTGTTCAAGAGCTACAAAGCACTTCAGCCCCTTTTCGTGACACAGGGAATTTTGCTTGTGGCATTCACTACCCATTTTGGAACAGCATACTTCAAAATGGTTTTTTGAGTGCAGGTACAAGAGAAGTTGCTCTGTAAAACACCCAGTTTGTAATAAACTGAACAGCACCTAAGAAGGATCAAATAATTTCAGAAGTGTATTGGTTGTACTCCATTGTTTCATTGTAGATGAATAGTTTGTGTCTCTGACCAAATCTCCAGTGATGCCAGCATGACTCAAGACAACTGAGTCAAGTGGTTACAGGTTCCCAACCTTTCAAATTGATCAAATTGAAATAGCCCATTAGGAATTGATTTAAATCAGTTTAGATAAGCTCAGTCTTAGTCCTGGCCCTTGAGGCTTTGGCTACTGAAAGTTCACTTGAAGCTGGACATACACCAGCTCCACAGGCCATCAACTTTATTAGCGTGGAGATAAGCTGATTAGATCTTGTCAATCAAAGGTGCCAATATCTCAATTGAGTGTCTCTCCCAGTCTTTCTCTCCTTCTTTGTTGCCCGCTTCAATGCCTTAAAAAAAAAAAAAGAGAGAGCAAGCAAGAGAGAGATGTATGTGTGTGTGCGTCCCCCTGGTTGTCACCAAGCAGGGTGCAAGGGCACTGTGATGATGTGATGACTATATTAAAGAGGACATCAATTTGTTTTAAAGTGTTTTGATTTTTTATGGTGGCATTAAGAGAGAGAACATTGTGGTTGCAGCTTTACTAGAAAGCAAAGAGTTCTAGAAGGGAAAAAAAAAAAAAAAAAGAAGTGTTTCTTTGAAACCTACCGGGTCTTTGAGTCTTGCTGTGCCAATGGGCGCTTAAGTGCTCCTGTAACTGGCATACTCTGATCCACCACCAGCTTAAGTACTATTCTTCTCTCCAAATTATTCACTTACATAAAATAAAATTATTTGTGGATGTTTAATCCTTGCAGAAATAATTTTAAACATTTGTTAAATATAGCCTGCTTGGGGAGTGTTTGGTTATGCCAGTAATGAGTGTGGTGTAGCAGTCTGGGAAATTACTGCATAAATTAAGGTCAGGTTAGAACATATACACTGACCCTCTCTCTGGAAATGAAGCTATGCATGCACTGAATAAGTACATGCAGGTATTTGCATCTCTGCTTTGTAGAGGTAAAAAACAGATAAAGAGAACATCAGCTGTAAAAATGGAATAGCACAGTGTTTCAGCTTTAGGCTTCATCATATAGTTAAAGATGGTATAGAGGAAAACTGGGCTTTTGTTCTTCACATCTGAAGTTTGCTCACACCATGTCTCCCTCATACTTCAAATGCAAACAACAGAAGCCTGTCCTTTTCTTCCATCACCCTACACTCACCACCCAATGAAGGCTGAAGCTACAGCGCTGCAGAACTACATTGCCACACTGGATTATCTCTTTATCAGTTATTCTTCCCTCCACTGTATCAATTTTGTGCTAACCAATCAGGCACTCCTCTTAGAAAAGACTGTTTGACTATTTCTTCTAGATAAATGTATTTATAGCTACACGGATCCACACAGGCAACTCGTGCTACATCTTGGGGAGAGAAAGGGAATTATTTGCTCCTTCCGGGAGACTTCTGGTTAATGCTGCTATTTGGGGATATTCCAGGGGAAAAAAATCTAGCAATTGTGTGCAGATCCTAATTATTCACTTGGGTACTGGAGTTCAGGTATAACTCTCGTTTCCGTGGCAAACTGCAGCACCATGTATTTACACAGAACAGAATGATGCTCTTCTCTGATCTCACCTTTCTTTCCTTCCAGTCTCACCAGCTCCCTGTTCAGGCTGAAGTTGGAGAGGGATGGCCAACTTTAGCACAACGAGGATATAACACTGAGCTGTCTAAATTATTTGAGTAGGAGTTTTCTTTTGCCCCCCTCCCGGAAAAGATAATAGGTTCCAAACGGATTTAAAGACCTTTACATGGAAGAAATTGTAGGGGAGAGCAGCCTTATTGCCTTATTGTTGCTAATTAGAACTCCTCTGTGTTTAGATGGGGTTATTGAGCTGTATTTTTTTTTCATGTTTAATACACAGTTAACAGCTCTGATGCTGCAGCTACAGTCAATTGGAAGCAAATGTTCTTTTAAGAAGTTATTGAAGAAAATCTATCTAACAGACCACTAGTCAAATGATGCACTTTTTTCCTCTGGCTACTTTCCCATACTGAAATCACTCACTCATTGTTGAAAATCTTATTTTGAAGGCTAAAAAGAAATGTGTTGGAGTTCCAGCTTGCCCTTTAATTGATCTGCCTTACCATCATTAGTCATATTTTTTCACACTGATGTTTGTTGTAATGCAGTCATCTTTGAAAACACTTTTTTTTTTTTCCAGTTGTGTGGAACTGCACAGCATAGAACTGAATCATCAGTCAAAAAACGTGGTGATAATATTTGATAGATTCTAGTGTTTCATGATAAGACTGGGTAGTATGATCATGACTTCCAAAATAATTTGTACATTATTAAAAATATGGTGCACTCAACTTGAAATTATAGATAGATGGAACATATGTTTTGTCTTGACTATTCCAAGAGTGTTAAATAACATTTTTATCTCTTCTTTCATACTACTTCCAAGTGGAGGAGCTGAGTTCTGTCTTGATGGCTGAGTCTAATGTAGTTTCATAGAACCATAAAATTTATTGCTGTGTTTATTTCAGCAGGCTCTTCAGTTAGCACTTATATCCAGCTTAATATAAGGGCACAGATGTCAGTAAATGCAATTTCTAGAAAGATGTGTTAGCCAAATAAGCAGGCATTTTTGGCAAGTTTTTACTTCAGGGCTACAACTGCTACTGAAGTTATTTGAAGTTTGCATCGTATGTGTACTCTGTTTGGGTTGAGTATGCCTAATGAAAATTATATATGCTTGTAAACATCCTCCCATTGTTATTTAATAAAAGCAAATCTAGAACATTGCCGGAAGGACTTGTATGCTAAGGCTCTCTTTGACAGCAGATTTGTAATGTTCTAATTGAGAGTGCTTAAAAGTCATTTAAGGAGCATCTGTAACTTTGAGGCCACCATCTTGAGGGAATGGTTTCAATGTAGTGACTCCAGTTCGGACATAAATAAAAAAATACTGTCAAGTGCTTAGGGTTTTCTTCCTTTGGAAGTGTTATTGTTGAGCAACCAAGACATGGTTGCTCATGAACCATTTGGTTCATGTTACAGCTTAGATTTGAAAGCTTGAAAAAATCATCAGTACACTCTTTTCCATTGTGTTAGTTTCTTTTTATTTTTTATTATTTTTTTTTAGAAAAACTACTTTTTAGCACTGTTTTTTTCCTAATCAGCTCATAAATGTGTTTTGGTGAGGTAATGTAAATTTAAAAAAATATGTAAAGTAAGGACTGGAATGAATTACTCTGTGTACCTGGACTTCATTCTCCAAGTTCCCCAAGCCACCTTCTAGAGATAATATTTACTGACTAGCTCTGTGCTGATTGCTGTGCAGAAATGTGTGGCATATATGGCACTGGATGCCCTGTTAGAGGTATCCTCTGTGAGCTATCAAACACAGAAGCAAAGATGTTTTAGTATTAAAAAAAAGATAAAATCAATATTTCTTTTATGTTCTTCCTTGGAGGTTAGTCCATCTTCAAGCATTAGAGGGCCACAAGCATTCATTTTCCCTGTTTACCCTGCAGCTTGCCAGTTTTCTAACCGGGAGAAATGTAAGTGAATATTGGAAAATAAAATTGTGTTTGCCTAAGCTTCCTGTCCAGAAGACTTTTGTTTTTAATGAATTTGACAGAAAATGTAATTCAGAAAATGTCCGCACTTTTTACTTTTTAAAATCATAATCTTGAATTGTGAGGTAACACAACTGTTCTCCTTTTAGAACAACATTCATATGTCTTTGATCTCTACATTTGGGGAATTCTTATTAGCTTAACACATTCATGTTCAGGAAAAGTCCTACAAGGAGGAAGAATTTTTCTTAAATGGGGGGAAAAAAGGAAAACAAAAAAGGGAGAGAGAGAGAGAGAAGAAAAATCTTTTCCTGTTTCTTCCCTGAGGCTGAACTGTTTATCACTCCATCCTTGTTCGATAGAAGTGAATTTTATAATAAAATTTTCCCTAATCGGGCTCTGTCAGTGAGGTGTCTTATCATGGGGAGGAAAATGACACCGATCCTATCGAAAAACAGAGACGATGTCACAGTGTCCGCAATCACAGCTACTCAGCCTCCATATCTACCTTCTCCACAAACACCAAGCACTGCTTTTTCATAAGAACATCAAAACCTAGCGAAGTCATTAAAATTGCACCCGCGTAGAGTTGCAGGGATCAGCCGCACTAGCGCAAAATGGGATGTGGGAAAACAGACTCTCTAAATGTGCTAATTCCATTGTCACGTGTTTACGGCTTAATTTTAATCAGTTAAAAAAGCCACACATTGCAATAAATTGGCATTATCTTCTGTGACACCAGAGGACACAGTTGGTTCAAGGATTTAGAGGGTCGCTGGCAACAGTATATAGTGTTACAGACAAAGTATTTTTACGCTTGAACTACGGTAGCTAAGGTGCAATCCCCAGTTAAGACTGCAAACAAAGACTATAACCCACACAGTACTAAGTTCAACATGCAGACCACCTTCAGCCTGGAGACAGTGTAGAATGCTAAACTGAATAGTGCTGAAGAACATTTTCTAATTTAATGGTTAAAGGTAATTTACTGGCCGGTATAATTGAGGTTGCAGTTCAGTAGCGTTCTCTTATGTGTCCTGTACCATAATGAAGAAAGATCTATTGGAAAAATCCCTTTGCAGTGTTTGCATTCAGTTTCTAAACTGATGGTGCTTGTTTACAATGTGCCATTAGATTTCTTCCTCAAAACTACGCATTGCATTTCCTGTTTTTCTACTCATGGAAATGTAGGTAAATCAGCCAAAACAGACTGAAATGGGATAGTAGGAATACTGCTGCTTCCAATGAAAGGTTTATGGAAACTTTAGGTTTTCTAATTAGGTAGTACCACAGGTCACAGGAGAATTGTGCATGGTATCCGTCTCTACTCCTCCCATTTTCTTTCTTTTCCTTTCCCCCTCCCCTTTAGACTTGTTCTTTCGCTTGAATATGGCTGATCAAAATGTTTATAAGCAGCAGGAGAATTATTTTCTTTAGAGCAGTATGATCTAACTAATAAACATCCATTTCAATAAAACCATGTCTATAAAGGTTGTCTAGTTTTATTTCAGTGGATCAAACATGAAAAATGTGTGTGACCAGTTTAATTCTAGAATGAGCAAACAGCAACCAAAGAAACAGTTGGAGTAGGAATTTAACTTTTACGGAATAAATATCTCTTTTCAGGCTATGAGTATGTCCATAGCCAAACACAAATGTGTATTTGAATCAGCACTAAAGAGCACTGCTAAATAAATGCACAAAGCCATTACTGCAAAAAACAAGATGTGTTCAGTGTAGGATGCAGATTGTCATTCTGCTGTTTCCCACATTTGATTTTTTGACTTGGACAGTTTAGTGACAAGTATGTGGTTGATCATTTCCATGCAGTCTAAGCACAACAAGCTCTTCTAAAATAAACTTGAAAATGGCCAGAGAAACTATTAACAGTCAGCAATGAACAGCATTAGTAAATAAAGTGAGATTACTGTATGGATTTGTTTTGCATATAAAGAAATAGGAGCATTTGACCTATTTGTAAACAAACCTGCAAAACTGTTTCAGATGGAACACAAAGGGACAGCATTATCCAAGCTTGAGTTAAATCCAGGAATTTTTCATTAATTGCATGTTTAAAAAAAAAAAGAGGTGCTAACAATGAAAAAGAGAAATTCCTTAAATATCTAGAAGAGGTTTTTCACTCCTCAAATTAACTTATGCAAAAGTTTTTTTGAATTTAATATATATTTTTATTTATTTATATAAATTACCTGGTTTTTTTCTGAATTTAATATATATTTCTGTGCTGGCAGCTTTCTTACTTATTTGGGTTTGTAACATGATGCAAGCCATGTTATTTGCACTTCTTACCTGCTTAAACAGCTTGAGTAAATATGCAGGGTCATTTTATTAGAATAATAGGAAAAAAAAGAATGGAGTGTAAATATAAGACACTGCTCTTTTCTATGTCTGGATTAGCAGCGAACTCTGCATGACAAAAAAAAGACTTCTTTATGTCGGTATACTTGGCTTTATAAAACCATTATGACTTTGTTCCCTAAACCAAAATACAAATATCTGATAGTTAAAAAGATTTTATTTGAGAGTTTTGTCTCTGCATTTCTATGGATATGTGCTTATATTCTGTTAGGAAGAAAGTGACATACATTTTTTTTTTAAAAAAGGCTTTTTATTTTTATTTAGAATCTGTCAAATTAACTAGGGGAGTGTTTCTTTGACTAAACAAACTGCACTGCTTGCAGGTCTCCCCAGTTAAGACCCCCTAAGATTGTTCAGCTCACTCAGAACAAGTGATACAGGTCATGACATGTCAGAGCCAGGTATTGGACACCCACTTGGAATGAAAAAACTGGTATTTTTCACCAGTCTGAAAATTATTATCCGGTTATTTAGAGGCGTGAGCTGAGCAGTCCCTGTGTTTTTCACGCCTTCTCTCTCCCCAATTTTTACAGTTCACACTTAGATCCTGTGCTGTAACTAGTTTGTGATCATATTTAAGTGGAATTACTGAATTTGGTTGCTTTGAACTGAGTGAGGGTTGTGGTGGGGAAGTGGGAAAGCTAATTCATGTTAAATGCATATATAGGAGGCGAGTATTTGTTTGTGCTTTGCATCCTTCTGTGCTACAATGCTCAGCTTATAGCTGTAAGCTAAGAATTTACTCATGACTTGTATCAGAGTAGTAAAACATTTCACACTGGATACATCGCTTTGAAAATGAAGGTGTAGATCTAAGTAGGTATTTTGTATCTGAAAATAAGAACACAAACCAAGCAGTATTAATGTACCCAAATATGCATTTTAAAGTTGGTGAGGTGAAATTGAGTTATATATACATATAGATTTACATTCTGCAGTATCTTTTTAGTAAAAGTTAAGTGAAAATCATTGCTTCAGATCTAGTCCTACAGAGAAATATCCAAATAAATAATACTTATTTATTAATTCTGCACAGAATCACTTGAATTTCATGTTTTATATCGTCAAAAATTTCATTAATTTAGGTCTGTAAGTATGCATATTGTATTAAAATAGTCCTTCATTTATGCAGATCATCACTTTTGGAAATTGTAGGTGTGTTTGATTATCTAAATGCAACAAAACCAGAGGGTTGGCACTCATTTCTAAAACCAGAAACTTGCTGTGTTCTACTTTTGCACACATAGGCTGCGCCATTGAGCCACCAGTCAGATAAAACTGCTTTCTGACTTGATATTGTGTAATGGGTGGAACTAAAGATGTACTTAACAGAACTGGATATCAGCATCTTTTTGTGTTTGTTACCATAATGGAATTTGGGGAAAACGCAGCATGTTTCTAAGTACCTACTTGTAATGTTAGTCAGTGTCTTATAAGTTTGACCCTATTAGGATTTTTTGTATCCATAAATATGCCATAGTTACTTTTTAATACAGTGCTTATAACATAGTTATTTGTTCTTTTGAAATGTATATCAATTTCCTATTAAACATTTATCTGCATACCAGGGATATTAATAATAAATTTACCAAAAAAAGCATATAGCTGTATTTGAGTAAGAGTTAAAAATACAGTGTTAATAATATGCAAGTTTTTCCTGAACAGGATTTAAACTTAATTAATTTCAAAAAGATGTATGTTATTCTAATTAAAATAACTTTTTCAAAAAGTGCAAAGATACTTTTTATATATAAATATATATATATATATATATATGTATGTTTTTCTATCTGTCTATACACATGCATTTAATTTAGGTATTGAATTTTATCCATATTCTAAGATCAACCAATTAACCTCTCTATCTGTGAAAGGGATTTTAGAACTCAAAGTGAATATTGTTACTGCTCATCTAATTGAAGATGTAAAATGTCCTGTAAGTCTAGGCAAAAGATTATTCTGTTCTGCTTAATTTGTAATACACATTAGTAATACATTTGCATAAACATTAACCACATCTAATGGGGGGGAGTAGGATTTCTGAACAGAGTGTTTAGTATTTTTAGTTTCATGGGGTTTGTTTTCCTTCAGTGTTAGATATTTGGTATTTTTACTTCCTGAATCAGAAGAATGTAAGCACATTTCTATGAAACTAACAGTCACTTAATGATATGAAGGTATTAGAAAAANGATGTGTTCAGTGTAGGATGCAGATTGTCATTCTGCTGTTTCCCACATTTGATTTTTTGACTTGGACAGTTTAGTGACAAGTATGTGGTTGATCATTTCCATGCAGTCTAAGCACAACAAGCTCTTCTAAAATAAACTTGAAAATGGCCAGAGAAACTATTAACAGTCAGCAATGAACAGCATTAGTAAATAAAGTGAGATTACTGTATGGATTTGTTTTGCATATAAAGAAATAGGAGCATTTGACCTATTTGTAAACAAACCTGCAAAACTGTTTCAGATGGAACACAAAGGGACAGCATTATCCAAGCTTGAGTTAAATCCAGGAATTTTTCATTAATTGCATGTTTAAAAAAAAAAAGAGGTGCTAACAATGAAAAAGAGAAATTCCTTAAATATCTAGAAGAGATTTTTCACTCCTCAAATTAACTTATGCAAAAGTTTTTTTGAATTTAATATATATTTTTATTTATTTATATAAATTACCTGGTTTTTTTCTGAATTTAATATATATTTCTGTGCTGGCAGCTTTCTTACTTATTTGGGTTTGTAACATGATGCAAGCCATGTTATTTGCACTTCTTACCTGCTTAAACAGCTTGAGTAAATATGCAGGGTCATTTTATTAGAATAATAGGAAAAAAAAGAATGGAGTGTAAATATAAGACACTGCTCTTTTCTATGTCTGGATTAGCAGCGAACTCTGCATGACAAAAAAAAGACTTCTTTATGTCGGTATACTTGGCTTTATAAAACCATTATGACTTTGTTCCCTAAACCAAAATACAAATATCTGATAGTTAAAAAGATTTTATTTGAGAGTTTTGTCTCTGCATTTCTATGGATATGTGCTTATATTCTGTTAGGAAGAAAGTGACATACATTTTTTTTTTAAAAAAGGCTTTTTATTTTTATTTAGAATCTGTCAAATTAACTAGGGGAGTGTTTCTTTGACTAAACAAACTGCACTGCTTGCAGGTCTCCCCAGTTAAGACCCCCTAAGATTGTTCAGCTCACTCAGAACAAGTGATACAGGTCATGACATGTCAGAGCCAGGTATTGGACACCCACTTGGAATGAAAAAACTGGTATTTTTCACCAGTCTGAAAATTATTATCCGGTTATTTAGAGGCGTGAGCTGAGCAGTCCCTGTGTTTTTCACGCCTTCTCTCTCCCCAATTTTTACAGTTCACACTTAGATCCTGTGCTGTAACTAGTTTGTGATCATATTTAAGTGGAATTACTGAATTTGGTTGCTTTGAACTGAGTGAGGGTTGTGGTGGGGAAGTGGGAAAGCTAATTCATGTTAAATGCATATATAGGAGGCGAGTATTTGTTTGTGCTTTGCATCCTTCTGTGCTACAATGCTCAGCTTATAGCTGTAAGCTAAGAATTTACTCATGACTTGTATCAGAGTAGTAAAACATTTCACACTGGATACATCGCTTTGAAAATGAAGGTGTAGATCTAAGTAGGTATTTTGTATCTGAAAATAAGAACACAAACCAAGCAGTATTAATGTACCCAAATATGCATTTTAAAGTTGGTGAGGTGAAATTGAGTTATATATACATATAGATTTACATTCTGCAGTATCTTTTTAGTAAAAGTTAAGTGAAAATCATTGCTTCAGATCTAGTCCTACAGAGAAATATCCAAATAAATAATACTTATTTATTAATTCTGCACAGAATCACTTGAATTTCATGTTTTATATCGTCAAAAATTTCATTAATTTAGGTCTGTAAGTATGCATATTGTATTAAAATAGTCCTTCATTTATGCAGATCATCACTTTTGGAAATTGTAGGTGTGTTTGATTATCTAAATGCAACAAAACCAGAGGGTTGGCACTCATTTCTAAAACCAGAAACTTGCTGTGTTCTACTTTTGCACACATAGGCTGCGCCATTGAGCCACCAGTCAGATAAAACTGCTTTCTGACTTGATATTGTGTAATGGGTGGAACTAAAGATGTACTTAACAGAACTGGATATCAGCATCTTTTTGTGTTTGTTACCATAATGGAATTTGGGGAAAACGCAGCATGTTTCTAAGTACCTACTTGTAATGTTAGTCAGTGCCTTATAAGTTTGACCCTATTAGGATTTTTTGTATCCATAAATATGCCATAGTTACTTTTTAATACAGTGCTTATAACATAGTTATTTGTTCTTTTGAAATGTATATCAATTTCCTATTAAACATTTATCTGCATACCAGGGATATTAATAATAAATTTACCAAAAAAAGCATATAGCTGTATTTGAGTAAGAGTTAAAAATACAGTGTTAATAATATGCAAGTTTTTCCTGAACAGGATTTAAACTTAATTAATTTCAAAAAGATGTATGTTATTCTAATTAAAATAACTTTTTCAAAAAGTGCAAAGATACTTTTTATATATAAATATATATATATATATATATATGTATGTTTTTCTATCTGTCTATACACATGCATTTAATTTAGGTATTGAATTTTATCCATATTCTAAGATCAACCAATTAACCTCTCTATCTGTGAAAGGGATTTTAGAACTCAAAGTGAATATTGTTACTGCTCATCTAATTGAAGATGTAAAATGTCCTGTAAGTCTAGGCAAAAGATTATTCTGTTCTGCTTAATTTGTAATACACATTAGTAATACATTTGCATAAACATTAACCACATCTAATGGGGGGGAGTAGGATTTCTGAACAGAGTGTTTAGTATTTTTAGTTTCATGGGGTTTGTTTTCCTTCAGTGTTAGATATTTGGTATTTTTACTTCCTGAATCAGAAGAATGTAAGCACATTTCTATGAAACTAACAGTCACTTAATGATATGAAGGTATTAGAAAAATAGGGAATCACCTTCCCTTATGGAACTATTAAACCTTTACTTAATCACTGATTAGTGAAATAAACTTCATACTGTGTAGATCTGTGATGCACTGTTAAAGATACTCCATCTTTTTCATAAAACCTTCTGTTTAGAAATGTGTGTGGTTTATTTTTGAGTGCCAGTTTGGTTTATGTAGATAGTCTCTGTTTTTTCTGACTTTTGTCATTAAAACTGGTATTGCAATGGTGGCTGTGTGTCTCTGTGTGTGCTCTGTTTATGAAGNATGGAACTATTAAACCTTTACTTAATCACTGATTAGTGAAATAAACTTCATACTGTGTAGATCTGTGATGCACTGTTAAAGATACTCCATCTTTTTCATAAAACCTTCTGTTTAGAAATGTGTGTGGTTTATTTTTGAGTGCCAGTTTGGTTTATGTAGATAGTCTCTGTTTTTTCTGACTTTTGTCATTAAAACTGGTATTGCAATGGTGGCTGTGTGTCTCTGTGTGTGCTCTGTTTATGAAGGTTTGTGAGGAAAACAGGGTTGGGAGGGTGTTACATGTGTTCTTAAATAATAATTTGCATCCTTGAAATCTTGTTTTCTATTCCTGTGGCTTTTTTCTTTCTTGTGTTACCAATTTCAAGATCCAACTTACCTGAAACACAGAATCTTTATGGTCAGTCTAAGATCCCTTTTTATGAAACAAAATACATTTTTAAATGTTCATTTTCAAAACTCTTTAATATTAATTTCAAATGCTATAATAATATAGATTAATTTTATTTTAATGTGATACTCTCAGGGTATTATTCTGGCTTTTTTGTAAGTTTAGATGTTGTGATGTCGAAGTTTTTCGTTACCAACATATAATGTTGTGTTCTGAAAATATGCTGTCACTTAAATGTGTATGTACTTAATTTGGTAAGGAGACATATGTCTGTGATCACTAAAAAGCATAGCAGAAATTACAGTATAAAGAGCAACTGACAGAGTCATTAGGTTTGAAGTATTCCTACCTTGTATATATAAAATAATAACAAAGTAATCAGAAACTCTTCCTTGTTTTCTAGTATATTAAAAGTATATTGTATAAATGTGATGTGGTGCATGGGACAAGGTTTCTTTTATGCCAGTGCAGCTGTGGTTAGGCAATCTACTGTATCTGCAGCTTGTATCATGTAGAGTGCAGTCCAGCAGATCTCTGGCCCTGTAATTATTCTTACTATAGATTACCTTGCAACCTCTAATACCATAACACTAATGATCTGTGTCTTGGATGAAGGCCTTGTTGTACTATTTGCTGTGCAAATGTGGGGAAAAAAAATTACTTCCTATTCCAAAAACCTAGCAATCAGACAGGGGAAGATGGATGAGGATTAACAGGTAATAAAGGAAAAGAAGAAGAGAAAGAAGAGTGATGATCAGCATCCTGGGCAGGGATCTTGCTGCATCTGTGGCCTGCATGTGATAAGATTTGGGCTGGGTTGTTTTGTNAAATTACCTGGTTTTTTTCTGAATTTAATATATATTTCTGTGCTGGCAGCTTTCTTACTTATTTGGGTTTGTAACATGATGCAAGCCATGTTATTTGCACTTCTTACCTGCTTAAACAGCTTGAGTAAATATGCAGGGTCATTTTATTAGAATAATAGGAAAAAAAAGAATGGAGTGTAAATATAAGACACTGCTCTTTTCTATGTCTGGATTAGCAGCGAACTCTGCATGACAAAAAAAAGACTTCTTTATGTCGGTATACTTGGCTTTATAAAACCATTATGACTTTGTTCCCTAAACCAAAATACAAATATCTGATAGTTAAAAAGATTTTATTTGAGAGTTTTGTCTCTGCATTTCTATGGATATGTGCTTATATTCTGTTAGGAAGAAAGTGACATACATTTTTTTTTTAAAAAAGGCTTTTTATTTTTATTTAGAATCTGTCAAATCAACTAGGGGAGTGTTTCTTTGACTAAACAAACTGCACTGCTTGCAGGTCTCCCCAGTTAAGACCCCCTAAGATTGTTCAGCTCACTCAGAACAAGTGATACAGGTCATGACATGTCAGAGCCAGGTATTGGACACCCACTTGGAATGAAAAAACTGGTATTTTTCACCAGTCTGAAAATTATTATCCGGTTATTTAGAGGCGTGAGCTGAGCAGTCCCTGTGTTTTTCACGCCTTCTCTCTCCCCAATTTTTACAGTTCACACTTAGATCCTGTGCTGTAACTAGTTTGTGATCATATTTAAGTGGAATTACTGAATTTGGTTGCTTTGAACTGAGTGAGGGTTGTGGTGGGGAAGTGGGAAAGCTAATTCATGTTAAATGCATATATAGGAGGCGAGTATTTGTTTGTGCTTTGCATCCTTCTGTGCTACAATGCTCAGCTTATAGCTGTAAGCTAAGAATTTACTCGTGACTTGTATCAGAGTAGTAAAACATTTCACACTGGATACATCACTTTGAAAATGAAGGTGTAGATCTAAGTAGGTATTTTGTGTCTGAAAATAAGAACACAAACCAAGCAGTATTAATGTACCCAAATATGCATTTTAAAGTTGGTGAGGTGAAATTGCGTTATATATACATATAGATTTACATTCTGCAGTATCTTTTTAGTAAAAGTTAAGTGAAAATCATTGCTTCAGATCTAGTCCTACAGAGAAATATCCAAATAAATAATACTTATTTATTAATTCTGCACAGAATCACTTGAATTTCATGTTTTATATCGTCAAAAATTTCATTAATTTAGGTCTGTAAGTATGCATATTGTATTAAAATAGTCCTTCATTTATGCAGATCATCACTTTTGGAAATTGTAGGTGTGTTTGATTATCTAAATGCAACAAAACCAGAGGGTTGGCACTCATTTCTAAAACCAGAAACTTGCTGTGTTCTACTTTTGCACACATAGGCTGCGCCATTGAGCCACCAGTCAGATAAAACTGCTTTCTGACTTGATATTGTGTAATGGGTGGAACTAAAGATGTACTTAACAGAACTGGATATCAGCATCTTTTTGTGTTTGTTACCATAATGGAATTTGGGGAAAACGCAGCATGTTTCTAAGTACCTACTTGTAATGTTAGTCAGTGCCTTATAAGTTTGACCCTATTAGGATTTTTTGTATCCATAAATATGCCATAGTTACTTTTTAATACAGTGCTTATAACATAGTTATTTGTTCTTTTGAAATGTATATCAATTTCCTATTAAACATTTATCTGCATACCAGGGATATTAATAATAAATTTACCAAAAAAAGCATATAGCTGTATTTGAGTAAGAGTTAAAAATACAGTGTTAATAATATGCAAGTTTTTCCTGAACAGGATTTAAACTTAATTAATTTCAAAAAGATGTATGTTATTCTAATTAAAATAACTTTTTCAAAAAGTGCAAAGATACTTTTTATATATAAATATATATATATATATATATGTATGTTTTTCTATCTGTCTATACACATGCATTTAATTTAGGTATTGAATTTTATCCATATTCTAAGATCAACCAATTNTAAACTTCATACTGTGTAGATCTGTGATGCACTGTTAAAGATACTCCATCTTTTTCATAAAACCTTCTGTTTAGAAATGTGTGTGGTTTATTTTTGAGTGCCAGTTTGGTTTATGTAGATAGTCTCTGTTTTTTCTGACTTTTGTCATTAAAACTGGTATTGCAATGGTGGCTGTGTGTCTCTGTGTGTGCTCTGTTTATGAAGGTTTGTGAGGAAAACAGGGTTGGGAGGGTGTTACATGTGTTCTTAAATAATAATTTGCATCCTTGAAATCTTGTTTTCTATTCCTGTGGCTTTTTTCTTTCTTGTGTTACCAATTTCAAGATCCAGCTTACCTGAAACACAGAATCTTTATGGTCAGTCTAAGATCACTTTTTATGAAACAAAATACATTTTTAAATGTTCATTTTCAAAACTCTTTAATATTAATTTCAAATGCTATAATAATATAGATTAATTTTATTTTAATGTGATACTCTCAGGGTATTATTCTGGCTTTTTTGTAAGTTTAGATGTTGTGATGTCGAAGGTTTTCGTTACCAACATATAATGTTGTGTTCTGAAAATATGCTGTCACTTAAATGTGTATGTACTTAATTTGGTAAGGAGACATATGTCTGTGATCACTAAAAAGCATAGCAGAAATTACAGTATAAAGAGCAACTGACAGAGTCATTAGGTTTGAAGTATTCCTACCTTGTATATATAAAATAATAACAAAGTAATCAGAAACTCTTCCTTGTTTTCTAGTATATTAAAAGTATATTGTATAAATGTGATGTGGTGCATGGGACAAGGTTTCTTTTATGCCAGTGCAGCTGTGGTTAGGCAATCTACTGTATCTGCAGCTTGTATCATGTAGAGTGCAGTCCAGCAGATCTCTGGCCCTGTAATTATTCTTACTATAGATTACCTTGCAACCTCTAATACCATAACACTAATGATCTGTGTCTTGGATGAAGGCCTTGTTGTACTATTTGCTGTGCAAATGTGGGGAAAAAAAATTACTTCCTATTCCAAAAACCTAGCAATCAGACAGGGGAAGATGGAAGAGGATTAACAGGTAATAAAGGAAAAGAAGAAGAGAAAGAAGAGTGATGATCAGCATCCTGGGCAGGGATCTTGCTGCATCTGTGGCCTGCATGTGATAAGATTTGGGCTGGGTTGTTTTGTTTTTTTTTTTCTTCTCACAAACTTTATAGCAATAGAGTTTAACAGAAACTTACAAAATTCATAAAGAGAAATAGTAACTGTAAATGTAACAGGTAATTTTAGGTGGGCCTGAAAATCCCCCCAACTGTGAGGGACAGTGAGCAAGAGAGAGAAGGCTATTTGCTTGCAGATTTGACTGGAAAGTTGGTCACTTTGGCTGGTCATACATACTTGCCAAGAAGTTGAACAACGTACTGAATAAAAATGGATGAAGTGCAATTGGCCTGGCCGTGAAGAATAGCACCTGAAATTTGAAAAGGAAAACTGGAGGCAGGAGTGAAGGAAGTAGCAGAAAGGGAAGCACTGCAAAGAGAGAGATAAGTTGCCCAAACCACTGCCTAGAAAAAGAATGATTTTATCAAAGCCAGGGAAGAGATTATTTGAATAATCAATGAAAAGCTGATGAAAGCCAGGACAGAAGATTTACGTATCAGTTGATAGAGGATTCTGTATTTCAGTGTTACCGGGAAATAATCAACAAGATTTTAGACTGAGTCTGGTAAAAGAACATGAAAATTGTGCTTAAATATTGCAGAAAGAGCAATGGTACCAGGTAAAAGAGAAAGGAAGTAACAGGGAGAGTTGGGGACAGTAAAAAGTTTAAGAACTCTTTTCTATTCATGTAGGGCTTGTAACAAAGACTGGATATATTCAGGTATGTCCCTATAAGAGACAAGTCTTCCTCAATCATTTCTTGTTTCATTAAAACTAGATTCTACTGTTGGTAGTCTCATTTAATTCTGATGTCAGAGAAGTAAATAACATAATAAATCAGGAGGCTAAAACAAAATTGGGCAGCCCAGCAGACTTTCATCTGTCTCATGCAGTATGCTAAATAGTGTGTTATGATAGATAAAGTAGACAGGAAAGGTCATGATAAAATGACGTGTTTATTCTTCATATTGTCAAAGCCCATGGGAGGAATTTTTTCCAGGTTTTGGTTTATTTAGGGAAATGGCTGCACATTTTAATAGAGGTGCACACTTAAATTACATTTTTCAGTAATTTGATTCTAACAGCACAGTTCTTGAATATTTTAGAGTGTGGCAGATCTAAGGCTTGGTTGTTGAACTTGCAGAAGCAATGATGGAATGTGTTAAAACCAATTGTTTGCTTCAATGCTAAGGATGGGCTGAGAGATGCAAGAGTAACAGAACCATTTGCTATCATGGAAAACATTTGAAATAACTCCTACAGCCTTACAAGGCACTATGGGATTTTTTGTATGTATCTTTTGTATGTGCATCCAGATACATACAATTTCTCTCTCCCTCTTTTTTCCTCTCTGTTTATATATACACATACATTGGGAGTTAGTAAAGAAATCCCTTCTAGTTTGTGAACACATCAATAAGGGATGGCTGATTCTAATGAAATCTCAGTAAAATGAGGCACAGGCTCTTTCAGACCGGAGAATGGGCCTATGTTCCCAATTGTGTGTGTGTCATTTCAAACTATTACCTTTCCACTTTGAGGGAGCTGGGTTACTACTGTGGCAGTAGCATGTTCAGTTGAGGCCTTTGTACTATGAATGGAATAGAATGACTGATTTTGAAGTTAGCGTTGCCCAGACTTTGTAAAATGAAGAAAAAGGTCCAGTAAGATTTTAATAGGGTATTTATTGAAGTGTTTTGTTTTCTAAACAGGGTTCACTATTGCAATGATCCATAAAGGCTGCGCAGAGATTTACGTAGCAAGTGGTATCATTTTTTTCCTAAGAATTTTAATTTTGTGTTCTGTGAATGAAGATGCCTGCTTGCACCACTCTGTACTCACTTCATCTCTTCAGATATCTCTGTTCCAGATATCTTCATATATACATGCTATTCCTAAGGGCCTTATTGAAAAGGTTGGATTTGCACTGTATAGATTCAGATTCAACATTATCTACTCAGTGTTTTTCATGGCCATTGTCTTGCATGTGCTCTAGAGAGGGAAAGTAATTTGATAAATCTGTATTTAAACTTATCTGGAAAGTGAGGAGAGAAACTGCTGTCATGCCTGATGGAGGAAAATGTTTAGACATTGATACAGTCCATAAATTCATAGGTTTTAAATGTGGAGGACTGTTAAATCATTGTATCACCTATTGCCTAAAACAAAGCCAGCAAATCTCACCTAATTATTTCATCATTTAACTCAGTAAGTTGTATGCATGAAAATAGCTTGTCCAGAAAAGCATCCGTTAGTTTGAAGGTGTCAAGGGATGGGAAGGCCACCTCTTTTCATAGTAATCATTCCAGTAGTGGATCAGTGTGCATTTAAAGGAGTAGGAGATTCTGTTTCTAATCCTGAGTTTGCCAGGCTTCAAGGTTCAGTCCTAAATTCTTAATAGTCCCTTTTTTGACAGACAGAAGACTGTATTAGCAAGTGGAACCTTTTGCCATAAAAATATTTAGAACCATAAATTAAACTTCTTTTCAGCTTTGTTGTGAAACTGAATTCCTTAAATCCCTCATTGTAAAATAGGATTCTTTGCCCACAATTTGTAAATCTTTTCTGTGGCCCTTGTCTGTCCTCTTCAATTATTCAACACCCTTTTTAAGATATGGAGAGGAGAAGTAAGGCATTCGATTCAATCTGGTGATGTATTTCAGGGGAGCATGATTCACAGGTGATTCACAAAGATTATGCAAGACATGAGGCAGCTTCTGTGTTGCTTTTATGTTTCATGTCTGCCAAGTTATGACAGTGTGTCATACCAACTCTGGTTTACTTTTTTTGTCTAACTGTAGAAAGTGTGGTAAAAAATCAAGTGTAAGAGCATCCTGAGCACCCATTTTTTATGTTTTCCTCCTCCTAAATATGCAATTCCCAGAGCTGAGATCTGCAGAAGTATGACTTATATTTGTGAGTATTGTAGAAACTTCTGTGGACTGTAGAAGTTGGTACTGTGAGTGATGACCCCGGTCCGCCACTTGGCTCTTGTGCTGGTGACACTGACATCTTCATTACAGACCTTAGTCTAGACTAAAGAGGGTAAAACTTGTTCATACCTTTTCTGTCTTCTTTCTTCTGTCTCAGATCCATACTGTAATCACAGGGTCTTTCAAATGACTGCAGCTCTGTGCCCAAAGTGGGGTGATATTTCTTCCTGCCTATGCACAGCAGTGATCCCTGAAAGCTTTTTGCATTATGATTTGATGGTGATATTAGAGTTTTTAAAGGGGATGAGGCCTAGAGGCCATGTGCTTCAAAGTAGCTTACCTGCTTTCTCAGTGTGGTACAGTGTGTCCCCTCTTGCAGAAGAAATGTCGGAATCCAAACTTTTTTTCAACTATCTGAAAGATTGACATCTGTGCTGCAATCTGTGCAGACAAAACAAACAACAACCCCTACAGGGGTTTGTTGTCTTCAGAAGTAGGAGCATCCTGAAGCTTGTCCTGTTTGGGAACTTAGTTAAGTGCTGTGTTCATGGTGGAAGAATGGGATGGTGGGGTAGGGCACAATGTATTTCTTTTTGTCTGCATCTAATTTTTTGTCATGTTCAGAAACAGCTGCGTAAGGAGATGCCAAACTTGTAGCAGGAATACAGCTGAGTAGTGGGATTCCTGCACTTAGCTGTAGCTACTTCAATGGATGTTGTAGGGCCAAAAATTGTGGTCTAATTGTCCAAAAATGGGTGGGTAGGTAACACCGCCTTGATCAGAAGGATCATTTCACATAGAGAATAGGTTAACAAAAATAGTGCCAGAGATTTGTTTGAAGTCTCCCACTGCAGTGCATGAAGAGTAAAGTTGTTTTTCTCTACATTCATTTACTTTTTCCTTTGTCTCTCTACTACTGTCAAAGTCAAAAGCCCTTACCGAGAAGAGGGCTGATTTCAGCCAGTGCCTTTCTTCACCAGACAGTATTTTTAGAGAATATAAACTTGATATTTTTTCATGAATCTTAATCCATGATATCTAAAATAAAAATAGTTTTACTTGTATGTAAATGTGATGTACCTATCCTGGATCAGACTGCTTCCATCTCCTTCAGTTTGCTTTCTTCAGATGTGCAATGTCACATGACTGGCCAAAAGGTTTGAAAAGCTCTGTCTGGGTTATCACTATCTGCCCCTCATGGAAATCATATGCCATCCATTCCCTCATGGAAACCATATTTAATAGGTCATAAATTACTTCAGCTCAGAAATACAGTGTTTCAGAAAGACAAGAACAATCATTCTTACCTTTATTAGCATCTAAACAAGTATCACAATGAGATTTCTCAGGCCATCTCCTCTTGTGTTTCTCTCAAGCTAGAACAACAATTGTGTTCCTACAATACCCCGTAAAGCTAAAAACGGCTTAACTCTGGATTTCAATTTTTAAATGAAGTGAAAAGAAAACAATTTTATCCATCAGGACTTGTTTCAATTACTTTTTGTTTATGCCGAATGTCTTGGCAGTGTGAGTTAGAGAAGGGAGATTCTCAACTAAATGTTGAGAGTGTTCTCAACCAAGTGTTGAGGCACAGTGTGGGGTTTTTTTTACTCCGTGTATTACATTGCAAGTGTGTGAAATTTTGTGGTTTATTTCTATCTGTGCATTGCACTGAGGAAATCCAAACTGTTGGTGGGGCTGTCAATGCTATCATTATCAGGTTGGGTTTTGGAACCCACTTTGCTACTATGTGACCTTTTTTTCCAGTCAATAAAGTCAGTGGATTTGTGTGGTACAACTGGAATAACACAGTAATGAGTGGGGCCCCAGAAAACAGCAGACAGCAACATATCAGTGTATTTATCACTTTTAAAAGGTTATGGCCGGTTCCAATGGCCTAAGAAGTTCCTTATTGGTTTAGTTAAACCTTGCTTAATTATTTGATTTTGTGAATTGTATAACTCATTATATTTTTATATTACATTTATACTAAAAACCTGCCTTTAATTGCTGTGTTCATATAATTTATAACCTGCAATGCTTTCTTATGCTTACTTCACCTGCTGTTGTTTCGCAAGGGTTCTCAGTTTGTCTGATGCACCCATCACATCCATGGCACAGCTCAGTGAGATAAGGGCAGGGGAGCAGTCTCAGTTCAGAAATGCCTCCTACGCCTCTTTTTCAAACCAATGTTTTCCATAACCACGTTTAGTGGCATTAATATTACTATTTTAATATATCTGTGTACGTGCATGTATTCACAGTGTCAGGGATGTGGTAGCATTCAGTTTTGTTGTCCTAAATGCTGCTGTTTGTGTGTGCAGTCCACGCAGTTCAGTCTTTCAGTCCTGTGCATTTACCAACCATTCAGGCTCTGTGCAGTATTCACACATATATTATGTAAAATAAAATAATAATAATAATAAAAAAAAAACATTATTAAGACCTGGGGGGGGCCTGTGAATGGATTATTACAATTTGCCTATCATGGTAATGACACCTGTTAGAGGTGTGATACAAAAGGCAGTGACAGGGAGTGTAATTTAGTAATTGTAGCTATTGTGCTGTATAGCTGGTCAGTTCACCAGGCAAGTACAAAGAAACCAGTGTTAAGGCTAAGCAGGGGTGGGTAAGCTTAATAGACAGAGCTAGTGCTTTACTGAAAGAAACTTTTGGTGGAGGGCTAGCTCCCAGGGGGAAGGAGTTAGAATGGGTTGAAAAGAATGAACGAAAGCATAAAAATGGTACAGGTTTTCCCGTTTCAGTTCTTAAAGTGACAGGGGACTTCTGGTGATGAGCATGGCTTGCTCCACGGGCCAAAGGAGAGCGAGGGGGAGAGGGAAGCTTTTTGAAATGCTGGGAGGGTGCTGATTTATTGCAGCTGCAGAACTGAGGTACACCCAGGCCAGCAGTTGTCGCTTTGTTGCTGAACATCACAGTTGGCTTTGGCAAATTTTTCCTATCAAGGTAGTCACAAAGATGGAACAGGGTCAGGAGGTACGTTCGAGGGGTTGCAGGAAGCCACTGCTGGCAGGTCATAAACTTGTGCCCTGGACAAATCTGCATGTGCATATATGATTTGAGTGTTCGTTTGGATGGCAAGCCTGCCAACTGCAAGTATTTGAAGACTTACCTAAGGTCTGAAAAGTTAGCTAAGGTCTTCACTGGCTTCTTTCCTGGTATATAGAAGCTGTAATATTCATAGAGGTTTTTTATGTTAAAAGGACCTCAGGATACAGGGATAATTTATTATTAGTTCCTTTGTAAATGCATTTGTTTTGTAAGCTGTTTGGAACACAGACCTCATCTTCCACACCTCGGACACAGAGTAGTGAATACTCAATACTTTCTTAATGCCAAATGTCATTGTTTTCGATCATATTGTGAACCAGAGAGCAGCACAGACTACACAAATTAATCTTTTTCCCGGTGCAGTATCCCTGCAGACCCCTAACAGACTATGTAAAATACATAGCCATTAATTAATTTCCTGTTTCTGTAATTATGAGAATACTAAAGCGCTTAAAGTCTTCTAGTACCAGACCTATTTTTTTAAAAAAAAAAAAGTAATTTGAGATTGTCTTTATCTCTTCTCCCTCCACCTCTGTCTGTATGTTTGATTTTCCACACAGTATATTGGTCTTTCTTCATGTGAACCTGTAATTATTGAACAAATTGTTGTCACAATGAAGAACCTCTTAGACGTTTATGAGGATGCGTTAGAAAACAATAGGCCTGAGAGATAAGTAGTGAACACAGCACTGAAACATATTAAGGCCAGATTGAGTCATTTAACAGCTTTGAGAGAACAAGGAAGTAACCTCAAGTTAACAAAGGTCTGCGCAGCAGGGCGTTTATGCCAGCAAATACTAATTCACATTTGCTAAACAGTGTAAACAGATTTGCAGGCATCACCAGGCATCCCATTTAAAGGGATTAGGTGTGCCACTTCCCTATTGTCTGGGCTGAGGAATGTGGGGTGCTCCATCTGCTCCTTGCAATTAGCAGACACGCCCTTGGTGCAAAGCCAGTGGCAGGGCGCTTAATCCATTGATTGGAAAGGTAATATTTCTTCTTTGAATTTAGAAGCTTGTCCCGTGGTGTAACCTGCATCCCTGCTGACCCCGCACCTCCCTGTTAAAGTGACCACGCACCGTGTGTCAGCCAGACAGCTGATAAAGTGTATTTGATGTGCATAATCTATGCCAGTTGGCATATTGATTTTGTTGCAGTCGGCTTGCCATGCTGCAAGAGGAAGGGAATACCTACCAGCTTTGTAATCAGAGCAAACCCAAGTGTTAATAAGTGGGCCATCCCCATGGTCTAATGGTAAGTGCAGGGTGTTGCTTGTTTATGTTCAAAGTGCACAGCCCTTACTAGCAACTTCTTTTTTTTCCTCAGCAAATGTTAAAAACACAGCAGAGGATTCATGTGATATACATGCTATTATCACTAATTTCTGTAAGAATTGATTCGTGTTACACTGGAGCTGGAGAAACTCCTGCATTCCTCGTGTCCTGTCTGTCATTCAGAAAGGCTGTTTCCAGGCTCCTTCAGCTGGCTGAAGGGTCAATACAGCAGAGTTCCTCTGAGTCTTGGAAGGAAGTTAAAGAACCAGTCCCAGAGGCACCTTCCTAGAAATTTTTTATAAAAGAAGGTTTGTAAAAACAGGAGAAGAATGAGCTGGTATTCAGCCGAGCACTTACATATTGTCTACAGGCATCTGGATTAATTGCAGATTATATGACAAAGTAGAATGGAGTTTTGTGCCAATAAAAAGGAGCTGAAGCAGTGTGTGTGTGTCACTGGATGACTTCCCTGCAGTCTCTACTGGCCTTCTGGCTGGAGAGGAAGCTGGTCACAGTGCTGAGCTGCTCTGGGGAGGAGAGGTTGGTGCGGACTGACAGCATGGGGTGTGCACACTCCAGGAATCACTGGGATCCACAGGATCCTGGAGGGATCTGGAGGTTTTGCAAACCTCCCAGCTGGCTGTTGTGAGCTGTTTTGAACAGTGACTCTAAGGGGTCACTGCAATGAATTAGGCTGGTACAGGCTGATTCATTAAACACTGGTGGTAAAAGCCTTACCCGGTGCACACTGAGCATCAAATCTGCCTGTGCCCCTCTGTCATCATCAGTACCTGTTTTACCAGTGATAGCATGTCAGAAATCCATCTCTAGCTATTTAGGGATGTCTTCTTTCAAAGAAGCTTCTCGGACATGTAAAGGATCTTCCTGGAAGTAGAAATACGAAGTTCACAGAGCACAGATGAAAGAGATTTGGCACTGGGTTCCATTTTCTAAGAAAAGTAAAAGAATATCCAGTCTATGAAACCAAAGTTTCAAGGGCTGCTCCACTCGCTGTCTTTTAGGTTAAAGTATTGTGCATAAAATTATCATATAAGGTGTAAAAGAATGCTTCTTTCCAACAGACAAGAAGTTGGATCAAAGGCAACACACTTTTTCTTGAGTGCAGCCTTTATTTCTCATGAAATCACTGGGGCTCCTTGGTGGGTTAAAGGCAAGGATGTGGCTACAGCCCTGCTTGTGGCCACATTCAACCTTCCTGGAGTCAGACTCAGTGTTTGTGTACAGTGTTTAAAGGATAATAGCACTAAACACTGCCCTCACAAACCACAGTAATTACTTCTACTGCTGAAAAAACCCAGAACATGAACAAAAATATCATAGGAAAGCTATTTCTAACACTACTGCTGCTCTTTATGGCTAAGTGGCAGCCATCACTTTTTTCCTAAATTATGTGTTCTTTTTTCAAGCATTTAGATGATGCAAACCAGATTTTTGTGGCAGCATTATTGCTTATAGCCAAAAGAGCATTCAAGGAAACACTGTATTTCTGCTAAATTGCCATTTATTCAGAACACTCTTGAGTTGTTTATCTTTTTTCATTCTCCTGACAAATCAAGTAGCCATTGAGCCTGTATTTCTGAGTATAAGTTCAGTGATAATTTTAGTAAAAGTAATAGCTACCATCTACTCTTTGGGGCTGAGAGAATGCAGAGTTCTGCGTTTTGTTTTATTTTTAAAAGGAAAACTTCCCAGGAAAATTGTTTTTCCTGTTTGACAGTAAAACTTTGTTTTGGATTTTTTTCCTTAAGTTTAATGTTGTAATAGACATTTTGTTGATGTAATTGCACTCTAGTTTTTCTACAGTTTGGTTGGTTTGTTTTTTTTTTTTTAATTTGCTTACCTATTATCTGGACTGATGCTTTTAGTTTAAAAAAAAAAAAGATTGTGAGCATTCACTAGAAAAATTCTGTGAATGCCTCTTAGTTTTTCATGTTGCTTTTTATTCACTTTGTTCCTAACAGTAAGTGTTTGATGGAGGGAATGTTCCAGAGAAAAGAAATGGTAACAGATAATCATGCAAAGGTATGTAATTTGAATATTTGTCCCGGGCGTGTGAATATGAAAGTTCTTTGGGGTTTATCCAGGCTGCAAGTAAGAACAATAACATGAGATGGAGGTGATTAATCAAGTATTGCAGAGAGAAAAATATGAATTACAAGTAATCAAAACAGTATCTAGGACAAATAGTTCACAGGCAATCCACAGGCCACACATGTTCACATGAACAAATTATTCAGCTGTTTCAAGGTGAGGACATTTGTATATATGGAAATCTTTGTATGCAGTCATCGATAAAAAAATGTACTAATACACTTGCATAAATGATTTACTTTATAAATGCTATAGAATTCCATTTCCTAAATAGACCACTGTTTCTGTTTCACCTCTAAGGACTGGGAAGTACAATCTTTACCTTAGAACTGACTTAAGCCTTTTGCATTAAATAAAGCAAGCTGACCGTCTGCCCTATCAAATGCATGGCATAACCCTGAAAAGTACTCTGTCATTCACCTTTGAGCATAATGCTGTGATTGACTTTAAACTATTAAAACTTAGACTGAAGGACCAAAATAAATATATTTTTATTTGTGGCATTTTCTGATTTTTGTCATTTCTGAGGTGCATGTCCTCTTGTTCTACTGCTTGGCATAACTGCTAGATCCCTACCACCAGGGAGGTTTTATAGCAACATTTTTTATCCTTGCTAGGCATTGTAACTTTTAGCTTAATAGTTTTTAATTCGATTAGAGTGAATTAAGTTTACCTTAGGATCTTTGGAGCCCCTTAGAGGGCTGATCTGATTAATTACTGTGCAGAACAGATTGTTAAAATAACTAGGTTTTATGCAGTTTCTCTTTGCTTCTGTAATTCATAGGCATTGATTGTGGATGGGTGAGGTTAATGTGGGAGACATGTTCCCACAAGCTCGCTGACTGTCTGACTTTCCTCTCCTCCCCAGACAGAAACAAGCTCCTGAGGGGGGGGACCATGTGGGATCCCTTCCTGGGGTGTGAGGTGTCCCCTGCAGTGCGGTGAATTTTCTCTGTCAGCCCCAAGTAGATGACCAACAGAGGAATCAGGATGGCCTTATGTTCATGTCCTTATGAATTTAGTAGCAAATGAACTTTGTAATACAGACTAAAGTTAACTTTATTTATGGTTTTAGTTGTAGCAACCTTTAGTAGCCCAAGCTAGAAAATATATCCTACTCATCTTCTGTGCTCCTGGTATGTGTTGTGTGTGGGACAGTAGAGAGCAGCAGGGTAAGGAGATACTGAGCTCCAGGCACTGCTCTGCTTCTCTATGGGTTCACACAGGTCAGGGGTTTAGTGGTTTGTGTAAGTGGATGTGGTCCTGCTCTTGAGCCAAACCAGACAGGCCTTAGTAGAGACATGGCATCTAGTTATACACTTCCTTATATGACAAATTAAAGTGGCTTATACCATTGTTGGGCACATTTATCCCATCCCTCTGCAGCCTTGGCAGGCTCACGGCAGCAAATCAGACATGGTTTTGAGCCAGGCAGTGCAACAGAGTGTAAGGGTCACTTTGAAGGGAAGGGAAACCACCTGTGCTGGGCCTGGCTTGTAATTTTGCTGGATGCAACTGCACAGCATGAATTGGAAAGGGGAAGACACGTTGTGTTCCGAGGCCTTCATGTGTCCCTGTGTGGCTGGAAGTTGTAGCTGTGCCCGTAGCCTGAGCAGAGGGAATGGAGGAGGTCTCAGCTCACCACGGGCAGTTCACTGGAGTACATCCTCACCCACTTCCTCCCCTCATTCTCCAGCATGAACTGGAGTGAATAAAACCCATGAGAGTGAATAAAACCCATCCTTTTCTGGGGAGAAGGAAGCTGGTTAATACAGGCTCCGAATGGGGATTTCCAAAGTTAATTCAGATCTGTAGGGGTGAAGTCCAGTATCAGTCACTTCAAACAGACCGGGGATTTCCAAACCTACATCTGGTTTGTAGGGGCAAAGTCCAGTTCTATTCTCTTCAAACAGACCATGTGGCCAGCAGTTTATGTGTTAATGGGACCCTGTGTGTGTATAAGCTCTATTCATTTTTAAGTTTTCTGTGATTTTTTTTTTAATCTACCATTTGTAATTGTCTTTTGACAGCCAGAGAGGTGGTGAGAAGGGAGGAGAGCTGAGATGTTGTGTACTTTCCTCTTCTGGGGTGTAGGCCTCATTTTATGGAACTATTGAATGTCCTGGGTAGTTTTGTCCCTTTTGGAAGTGCAACAGAAAGTCACTATTGGACTGATGTCATCAAAGAAAAATGAGCTGGTATTGAGCTGAAAAGTGCATAAAAAGTTTATGGATCTTTTAAATAAGTTTTACCGTGAACTGCAGCAGTGGATTTTAACTTGAACAAAACCAAATCAAGTGTTAAACCTTTCCACATTGATATGTTGTAATGGTAAGTAAAACTTTAAAGACAGTGTTGAGAGAGGCAAAGTGCTCCATGAAGGGCCCTGGCGACGTGCACTGCAGGGGGATCCAGAGCAGGAGCAGGGCTGGGCCTGCCAGAAATCCATGCTAAAACTCAGTTAAACAGGACCATTGCCAAGAATTTATCACACATCTGTTTTGCCTTGATTTTATATTTAATTATCACCTGCAAAAAGTCTGATTTCTAAGCATTTATTATGAAATTAATAAAAGAGTTTACAAGGCAATGCTGTAATGCACTCCGGGGTGTGTCCTGCTGGAGTGGGGCCATTTCCGAAGTTGTTGAAGTTGTTGCTCGTAAAGTTTGTGCTTCAGTTTGTGGTTGGGACAGAACAATATCCCAGGAAAAATACTGTGTAGTTCTGGTAGTGCTACCTGGCTGAAAGCTAGCTGCTGTGTAGGGCCCCAAAATGTGTATGGGTTATACATATAACAGGCTTTGTACCGAGCCAGAGGTTATGTGGTACCAAAGTTGTGAAGGCTTCCTCATAATCACTGCTCTGCTATTTGCTCTTGTCTTTTCTGGGAAGTTCACACAGAAGATATTCAAATATGTTAAATATGTTCAGGTTAAGATGCTGAAGTTTCTTTAAAACTTCTGTTCATTATTATTATTATTATTGTTATTATTATTGTTATTGTTATTTTTTTTTGTTATTCAATTAGTATAATGCCTAAAGGCTGCAACTGTACTGAAGACTTCACTGTATTGAGTATTTTACAGGCCCATGGTGTGATTTAGGGTGTGAATGGATGATTGTGATCAATTCAGTTGTACTAGCTTCATGATTTGCTTCTCAGATGAGTAACGATAACTGATTTTGTATTAATTACTACTTTGTTGCAATCAGTGCTGGGCTGCAAGGGCGGTGTAAACTGATGTACTTTTCTCTGTAATTACAGTGGTTTAGAAGTACATAATGGGCTAAGAGTTGATTACCTCATGCAGTGAGTGGCCCTGGGCTTGTAGCAATTTGATCGAGTACCAATAGGCAGAGTCTTGGGCCTGAACCTCTGAAAGCAAGATGCAGTTTGGGAGAAAAAGACGTGTTACAGGTTAAGTGGGAAAGGAGAAAACTTTCAACACACAGTACTATGTCCCATAATGCCATTCCTGTCTGGCTACTCTGTATCTTACTGCATTAGTGCAGATCTTAGAAATCCCAAAAACCTTGCATCAAACTTTGCAGGCTGAAACTGCTTCCTCCACTGCTCTAGTCTGAGAGTTATTTTGTGGTATGGTCCATTGCTCAAAGTGCTGTAGCAGCTTTCCTTCTTGTGGGAAGCTCCTTCCTCAAGCACCTCATGCTACTCAGAAATGCAGAAACATCTCAGATATTTTATTTCATTCAGCACCAGGTCATTCAGAAACGAGCTGGCAGCTTACCTGCCTCTTTGGAGCATAGGTGAAGTTGCTGCTTTCTGCCTGGAAACTTCCTCAGTTGACAAGTACAGTCACCTATCAGCTTAGAAACATGCTCTGCACTTGTCAGAGCTTCCAAAATATGGGAGTTATTCCCTTGTATGGCACATCCTCCAGAACAGAAGGCAACATCCATATGATTAAGGTTTATGAGGTCTGTGTCCAAATACACTGACAGATTCAATATAAAACCCTGAAATGAAATAGTATAGACACAAATCTCTCCAGAGATATACACACTTTGAGAACTTCAAACCCCATCTGATGGGTTTAGACTGATTTTTTCAGGATGCTCTCCACTAATTTAGAAGTCATTTAATGCCGTGTCATACAGATAATTGATTTGAACTGCGATTTGATATGTGCGCATTTCCCGTTCTGCATTGAGCACATGAGCTACTCTTGTACCTTTTCTCCCATGAAAATGAGCTGTTTCTATTTCAGCCAGGACTGACTGTGGTTTTCCTGTTGCTATAGTCGATTCCAAAAGTATGTTATGAAGCAAGGGACACGGCTGCTGTTCATTCACAGCTTACATATATAGACAAGCACTAGTTCTGATCTGTTACACAACTGAATTACCAAATGCCTCTTAGGGGTAGTGCTCTGTTCTCCTCCACTTGTGACTAAAAATTGTCTTAGCTTCTCCTGAGCTTCTACCTGTCAGAATTGTATTTTGCAAAGAAAGGACAAAGATATGATGTGGGGTTTTTTTATTGATTCACTTGATTAATGTATCGCTTCATGGTCTGTTTATGAAAGTTTAACTGCGCAAATTATCTTTAAAATAACAAAGACTAATAATGATAGAGTCTATTTCTATTCGTTCGGTGAGATACACAGATGTATATTAAGGTTGTTGATGTGCTGAAGATTCTTTTGTGGGTGATTAGAATGATTGTCCTTTGTGAGACCACATATTCCTTTAGTTTTTACGTAACAACATAGACATGTAACATTTTTTGGATGGCAGTGGGATTAAGATTTGGGCAGAAAGTTACGGAATAGGCACACAGAATTTTGTAACGGAAAATAAGGTTTTCTCTTAACCATGAGGGAAGACCAAATTGGCAGTGTGAGGCCATTGGCCTTCTGAGGTTTTCACTGGTGGTATTAAGTTCCATATTAAAGTTCATTTATCCTGTGTGTTCCTACTATGCAGAACATTGGCTTGGCTCCTTATAGCTCGTCTGTTGGGTTTTTCAAATATGTGATGTTATTGTCTTCCTCTCAATCATTATAATTGTGGCTTTTAATTTTTAAGGGGTTTTCTAAATTTCTTAAAGGATACTGGGAGGAACTTCAGTTTGTGGCGTATGTTGGCTTATAGGATAGATGTTTCTGAACTAGACATGTATTTGCACCATTTCTTTCTATTGAACTCTATTCTATTATCCATTTTTCATGTGTAGTATTATATTAGTTCTCTCATTAGAAATGTGCAGCCATCTCCAATTACTCATTCTTATGAACAGACCCTCCCATACTGAGATTCTGAAAAATTTAGGATGAAGTCCATAAACACCTAAAGTTCAACCTAAGAACCCAGACAGTGAACTGTGAATGCAAGGCCATGGATATAGATCCCATTGTGCCAAGCACTTGTCAGAGCACTTCAGAAGAGAGCAGGTGAGCAGAGAAAAGGAGAAAAGGACACAGTTGCAGCTTTTGTTGAGCTGCTTTCTTTCACATTCTATTACTACATTAAGTCTTGGGCCATGTGTTCTGGGAAGTGCTAATTCTGTACTGAGCTCCAGTGAGGAAAAATATGAGACCACTTGCAAACCAACTGTAAGAGATTATGTGCTGTTGTGGCTCCTCTAAGTTGTTGAGCTTACAACACTGTTGTAAGCTCATTTTTTAAGATAAAATGTCACATTAGAAGTGCTGCAGTATGTGCTTTCAAAATGATGATGATTTATATTTTTATTCCTTTCTATAGACTTAATGGGCACAGGGATTGAGGAGCAAAACCTTAATGTTAGGGTGCTATTTAAGTGCAGCTTTCTAGTGTTCTTGAGACACTATTTTTGTACACAGAGCAATGAACTCAGCTGCTGAACATAACTTTTCCTTCCACTTAGACACGTTTATTGTATGTATTGTGTATCCACATGTCTCCAGACATGCAGCCACAAATCCCTCCATGGTATATTCCCAAACAGTTCCCATAGTTCAAGTGCAGTTAAGGGTCATCACATGGTTGTTTCGTTGAGGCAATGGATGAAAGGCACTTTTACGCAGTTGAGGGGGGATCACTGTCTTCAATGACAAAGCATATGGAAACCATACACCTGGTCTGTTTCATTTAAACTTATGTCTCCAGTCTTTGAAAGCCAATATTAAAAACATCTCTATCTTCCAATCTCACATGCTATTGCTAAGTTTTTGAATAGATGAAAAGAAGTTCCGTATAACAGAAGATCCTTAAATTGACCACAGTGGTATGTTCTGGTTGAGGAACTTAGTTAGGAATGATTTGATCTTTGGTAGGAATACGTGGAAGAAGATGGCTAAACCCTTCCTTCCAGCTTAAGCAAGGCAATGTGAGGTTATGCAGACTTTGTAGGTAGTATTAGTAAAGACACGGATTGACCAAACATGGCATGATAACCTTAGAGAAGGATTTTGCTAAATATTAAAGTATTTTAATGTTCCTAGAAGAAGATGGGTATTATGGGGCTAAGAAGGAATATAGTTTTCAGTTGGGCCCTGGAACTTTCTTAGATTTTGGAATTCCCAGAGGAGAAACACTGGTATGATGTTTAACAGATAGTGACAGAGGTGATGTCTAAATTAAACATTCATGCTCCTTCACATGGCTATTTGCTGAAATATTTATGTTGGAATATATTTCATTCTTTTTTATGATTAAAGTTTGCACGAAGAATGCATGTTTATTTATGCCTCAGAGATTAGGGTCAGTGCTATGATGTGAAAGGCAACTGATTAGATGCTACTTTGGTTTAACAATTATGTACTGATTTATTCATGTTTCAAGTAAGTTTAAAAATATATGTTTATTTTTTACCTTCATAAACAAAACTGTGTATCTTGAAATCCCACAGGTTTCTATAAAAGGATAGCTATTCAAAGTAAATAAAAAACAAAGATGAATGAACTATTAAAAAGATAACCCTATGTTACAGCTTGTAGTCAGAGATTTTAAAATTAATTATCAATTCTGTAAAGGTTAATAGTGGTAATTGGCAACTGTATTGATGGGGTTGCTTTTACCATAGTAATTCTTTAGGTTTGATTAACATACCATTGTCAGTAACAAAAATGATTGGATTTTTGCAGAATTTTCTCATGTATTGAGAAAATGAAATCTTTTCAAATATTTTGGCCACCAGTCTTTCTGCCAGCTGCTTCTCTCCCTTCAGTGACAGGTACCATTTTCAGTTCTGATCTCTGTAGGTCCTAATATGAATATACTCGTGTGGCACTCCTCAGATCTAGTGTTCCCCAAGCATCCACACATCCCCAGATATTTTCACTTATTAACAGAAACTTTTCTTTTTGTTTTGTCATGTTTTTCTGCATTCTGAATGCTGCTACAAATATTTCCCAAGTCAGATGTCCCATTGCATTATCTCTCCCTGTTTTATCATGCCAGCAGCTTCCCATCTTCTAGCTCATCAGAAACAGCCTTTTAAAGTACTTTCTGAGTTTTCCCCAACTCAGTGCTTGTCTCCTGTTCTTTATCAGGAGATTAAGTGCACATTCATTTAGCTAATGATGATTACTTCCATCAGCACAGAGTGGTTTTGGCTATTCTTCCACATATAGTGCCTCAACAAAAATTAACCCTGCTCACATATTGTGAGTGTGATTTCATGCTAGAACTGGACTAATCTAATGGTGAGCTGCCACTGAAAGGCCCAGGTACAGACCTTCTCCTCATCTGTACAATAACAGGTAATTTACTTAATACACACAGGGTAATTTGCTGAAACCTCTTGAGGTACCGTGAACTTTACATTTTGAGGTATTTACACTTACCTAATTGAAAATTTTCCTTGCAGCAGAAATGGGCATAATGGACAGAAATTTTTGTTCTTAAGTTTATGGTGTTATCTTTTGTTCCAAGTTGATTCATTTTTCCCTTTTTTGACCTCTATTTGTTGAAAATCTTGTTATTGCCACTTGACTTGAGATTAAGTAGTGTTCATAAAATATAGCTGTATATTTTAAACATCAGATTTTTTCACTCTTCACAAATAGTTTGAAGAGCTATATTACAAATTCCAGTGTATTTATTCATTCCTATTGTAGAGGCTGACTTCACAGATTAATTTTTCTCCATTGTTCTTTTGTCTGACATTTTGACTTGAAGACCCTGGTAGCATTTGCCTAGTCCATTCACAGCCTACTTGCTCTCAGTGTATCATGATGTTATCCCACAAATTTCATATCCTTAATTGCCCACCTCTCTTCTAACACTGTTGGGGTTTTTTTGTACCCAACACAAGAGTCAGTATTGAGATGCTTCTAAGTGAAAGAATCTGTGTAATTTCCGAGAGATTCTTTCAGGAAGATTATTTGATTACTGAAGATTGGCTACCACAATTAAGTAACTCAAAATAACTGAAGGCAAGATAATTTGAGTTTCAGCTCGAGTTTGTGGCTCAAGGTAAGTCTGTCTTCTACAGGCTGAAGTTGCTACTAACCGGAGTTGAAACTTGGGTATTTTCTACAACTTCTTATTTAACTTGAAGACTTTCTTTTGACATTGCAGACATGTCAAGGCTAAACTCAGTTCAATAATTTCATCATTAAACATTTATTTTAAGTTAGGTTCCTTCCTCTCCAGTGTCAGGAGACCAGTCTTCCTGGGCTAGCACAGACATTTTTGAATATCCCCCTAAGTGAACATTAGGAAGGAATGAATGAGAAATGAGACATTTTGATGTTTTGAAGAGACTGAAGGCAGACAAAATACAGTGTACTGAGGATTTTTATGAAGGAGCACCAGGGCCCCTACTTGAACAAATCCAAATCACTGAGTTGAAAGCTTAGTTCTGGAAATAAATGAGGGCTTTTGTTTGGCAGGTTTTATATATTCTAGCCTGCCCATTCTGGGAACATATTGTTTTTGAACACATGGTTTCGGTGGAATTTGCTATTTCTTAAGGAGAGAGATTACCACGAACATTTCGTAGTATTTGACAAAGTATTCCTTCCTGTAAAGGAAGATTTTTTTTTTTCCCGACATGTCTCTGGAATGCTGTCATCTGTTACTTTCCCTAACACATATAAGAGGAATGAGCACCTAACATGGACTATTAGAAATCAAGCTAAAGAAGCCAAACCCTTTTTCTTCACACTGGTGTTCATATTTTATGTTAAGACCAGTTATCTTCCTGTAATTCCTACTGGCTTACTGAAGCTTCTGTAAAGAAGATTAAATTTTCTTACAATGGTGAGATGTTATGTGCTTTGATAAGGAAATGTTTCTTTTCTATAAGTCAGTTGTTAGTAATACAACAATTATTTGATAGTATTTCATTCACAATGGCATGCTTAAAATAGTTGCTGCCAATTCATTTTTAAGAAAATAATTACTTGTTTCTATCATCCCTAAAGAAATAATTATGTAATAAAAAAATTACATGACTGACATATTTGTTACCTATAATAAGTGCAAATATTCCTTGCATTTTTAAGCAGTTTTGTAGGGTTTTATATTTAAATATTGAAACCTATTAAAATTGCCCATGGAGATTTGTGGGAGAGGTTATCTATGGGCCTCTGCTAATTAATTATGATATATTTTACTTCCATGTGATTTGTCACTACTAGTCCTGTAAGGACTAGAGGAAAAATCATTTGTTTAATCTGACTGGGACCTTGTGGCATTTAATTGTAAGCATAACTGTGATGCAATAAATCCAAATGAATTTGGACAGTGATTAACAGGGAGCTCCTTGATATGGTAATGAGATTAAAAAACTGGTTCCTAACTGTTTCTGTGGATTTCATTAACATTTTTGCAACTAAACACTTTCTAGGACAAGAGTGGTTGCTTGTTGTTGACCAGTATACATTACTGGTTGAATGTAACGTTCATGAAGATATTTCTTTGTGTTTATGTAGAAAGTATTAATATTTTTATATATATATGTGTGTGTGTGTGTGTGTGTGTCAATGGAAAATGTACAAAGAAAATAGAATACGGAAGATTTATGCTGCATTTAATTATGATGAGCCAAACAAAAATACACTACAGAGTTAACCTTATTATTATGTTTATTTAGAAAATTCAAAAGTGTACTAGTGAACTAATCACAGATATGTAGTTCCTGCTGTGAAAGCTTATTATCTAAGACACCTGCAAATATTTAGACATCTGCATAGCTTTACTACTGTGAGTAGTTCTGCCGATTTTGTTTATCTGTTTTTGTCGAATTTATGCCCAAATTTGTCATTACATGCCACATTTACAACATGAAAAAAGAGAAAGGAAAAAAATCAGAAGTTTGATATGGTTATTCAGAAAACATATAGGTTGATCCTTTCAGATGCTGTGTCATCACATTGCTAGAAAGGTGAAGTTTTAAAGAATATGTGTATATATTTGCTATTTAGTAGAATTGTAGCAAAACTGTAGAGAAGAAAATGAATATTTTCTTTAAAAGCATCAAACTGCTACTGGACTTCAAGGCAAAGGAATTTTTTGTTTGTTTATTCTTGCAACTCCCCTCCTGTTTATTTTAGTCTTTTTCCAAGCCTTGTCTCCTCTTCCTCTGTGCTGATCTTTAAGTGGACTTGATATCATCTCCAGTTGTTTGATCATCTTTCTCTTCTTTATTCTTGTAATACTTTTATTGCTAAAAAAAAAAAAAATTGATTAATTGGAAAAGCTAAAGCCACATTTTTTGTAACCGGTATTCGTGTAGCAATGGTGCATTTGTCATATTCTGCCCTGGGAAAATGCTTTTCTGTGCTCTAGAAGGACAAATGGTTCAGTTCCTCCAGCTTCTCTGTTCCCCAGCGTTAGGATTGCTAACCACAGGTCACTTGTCATTGGAACTCTCTGTTTCACCAGTAGAAATGAGACTGTGCCACAAAACAGAGGCCTAGCAGAGGTTAGTGTTTTCTGACTTAAGGAACACGCAAGTCTTGAATTTAAGACTTACTGCCAACCCTCCATGTGTCTCATTTCCCTTTAGACTCCAGCTCAGGGAAATCTTTACTATGAGACACATGGTATTTGGGTGCCTGTTTGTTCATGTGTTTATGTTGCATGAAAGGAAGGTGATACAGTTCAGTGGGAAGGGGAACCACTAAATAGGGATTATCTCTTAGGGGATGCTGCAAACATCCAGCTGCTGTATCTGCCTGTGTGCTGGGGTTTCTGTGTGGAGCTCAGCCTGCTACTGACTCTGCCATCTACAGCCAGCACACTCTCCAGAGGAGTTCTGTTTGTGCTACTGTGTAAGTTTGTCCACTCTATTCCTTGCACCCCTTATTCTCTGTGTCAGTCATTCCTGTAGCTCCCTCTTGTTTCTGCTGTTCCATGAAATCCTGAGAGAAGGGGCTTCAGTGTGTCTTAGGGCTGATGTGATGGCAGTCATGTCACCAGGAGAATACAGGTTTCTTGCTTCCATTTGCTAGCAGTATTATAGAAAGGGCTTTGAGGCATCTCACACTCCCACAGCTGCAAGGCAGGACCCATGATGTGAGTGGTTTAACTACTTTTGTTTTGTTTTTTATCTGGATTGCAACTTCATACTTGGATTGATTTTTATCTTTGGGGAAGAAAATGTAGATTGTTTTACTAACAATGGGTAAACATTCATACCACAAATGGTGATGTGACCTATATTCTGTTGCTGTCCCCCATGCAGAGCTCTCTTTGCCTTCAGTGGAAGCCCAGATGTAGAAATGACGGTGGGAACTGGCCACAGGCAAAGTTGCATTTGTCTTGTAATGGGCTGGATTAGAATTTGCAGTGGTGTTCCCTGAGCTCCCATGGCACTGTGATGCAACAGATTTATTCAAATCAGTAAATGAAGAGTTTTACTCAGTTAAATATCAGAAGATATTGATTGTATAGGACATTTGCTGCCACGTGCTGTCTGTGTAGAGGTTACTGCAGCTGCCCAGGTTGCTGCATAGTTTGTGTTACAGGATTTTATCAGCAAAGGTTGGTGTATGACAGCTCCATGCCAGCTGAGGTCTTGGTGCCTAAGGAGGTATTAAACACATACTGATGGTAGTGCTAAAACCTTTAGCTCGGCAGTGGTTAAAGTTGTGGTTAAATAGCCAACAGTTCATCATTTTGATTACAGCCATTAATTTAATGCAATCTTCTTTGCAGTAACATCGCCATCATTGTTTCAGGCTGTTTTCAAGCTCAAGAACATCGTCATATCTTTACAAATTGTTTTCATTTCGTGTCCGTGAAGATTTTCCTTCTGACCACAAGAGTCAGAGACGCATTTCTGAAGAAAGCTTAGATGTTGCAGTTGAATATTGTAGGAGAGAGTGAACACTGCATCAAATTCTGCTTCTGCGTTATCAAGGAATATGCAGAACCATGTTCAAAGGTTGCACAACAACTGTAGTCTAAATGTGGGTTTTTTTTCTTTTTTCTGTTGAGAGACATACGATAAAAGTGCTGTGAGGTGCCTAGACCTCAGAGTTGCTTAATAGCTTGTGGGAGCAGCTACTTGCCAATTTTAGAGCATCAGTCTATCTGACTTAACCACATGTAGACTGACTGGCAGGTCTACTCAAATCAGTGGTGTAATTATTTACTTCTTAAAGAGAAAACAGGCTTACATTATAATGACCTTACAATAACTTTCAGTTTTATGTGGAGAAAAATAAACAGTTGTCATTTCCTTGTTATTTTGAGGTTTGAGCCTTTACCACAAAGGTTTTAAATATTTACTAACTACTATGTTCTCTGAAATTTCTCTCTTTAAAAATACAATGAATTTATTCAAGGAAATCTTTCTGCTGCACCAAGCTTCACAATCTTGATTAAAGGACATTATAAATGAATATCTTTCTCCACCATTTTTCTTATTATTACTTGAGTTTTAATTAATTCAGAATGTTTGTTTTTAGTATTTAAGCTGCCAGTTAAAATTTCAAAATACAAAGGCGCTTTTTTAAAATTTGTTTGTGAGACAGCCATGTTCCTAGAAAAGAAAAGGTATTTCTGGCACTGGAAGAAGAAATAAGTTTGCCAGTCTCATATCTGAAAAATAATTTTGCATCAGAGTGTTCCCCAGGAATTTAATTTTGTTGATATCAAGGAAACTGAGTAATGAAGTGTTTACTTATTTCTATTTTGTTAATGTTATTTTTTTTATATGAAACAAAGAGGAGAGAGTGTTATCATTTAACCAAATATTAATTGCTCTCTATTTTTCCTATTTTGCCTGACATTGATGACTGGTAATTCCATTTTTCCTTTTACACCTTTTTGCATATTTCTAGTAGTTGCTCTGAGATCTTGAGCCCTCAAAGGACATTCGAAAGAGATGAAGCAGTAATTTGGCTACTGTGAGGCTGTGAGGGAAGGCAGCAGTTCTGGGACTGTAGTAGGGCACTAATGGTCTGGTGGATCTGGCTGTAGGAATTATTAACTTCAGAAGTATATTTATAAAGCAAGAATTTCATCAATTTCCAGTTTCTTCTAAATGTATGACTCCTGAAGCTTGTAAGTAGTGGTGCTTTTTCCTGGGAAATGCCATGATTTCACCCATTTTTATTTCAAATGAGAATAGAAAGTTGAAATATCCTTTTTTTTTTTTTCTTCACTGAAAAGGAAGCTCTGCAGAATTTTGGCTTGGAAACACTAGAATTTTTTGGATTGTTTGGAAATCTTGAAATTAAGCTTTTCAGCATTGCCAAACAATGTTGAACTATTTCATTCTGATTAGACCTTAACCTTTATTTTCCCAAATTGCTGCCTGGCTCTGTGGTAGTTACAGGGCTAACATGGAGTCTTGCTGCTGGAACACTGAAGGAGTTTGTCTTCCTGATAATGCAGCTCCATGATCCATCACATCCACTGATCCGACAGCAGAGTTTAAGACAAGACCTTGGATTCAGCCCCTTTAGTTAGGTCTGGCAGAGAAAATGTCACTGTACAGCAGTTGGATCATCATGTCCAAAGAGTCTAGACTGTGGGAAAGAAACTGTGAGCTCTTCCAAAAGTCTCTGTGTCACATGAGCCAAGTTTCGGAGTTTGTCTGATTCCTGCCTGTGCCAGATGAGGAATGCTCACACATGTTCTGCCATCTCCGCTGTCATGGTGATGATACCTCTAACAGGAAAGCAGGAGCCTTAGCAAGATACATGGAGCAAGAAAGGTGGGAATCTGACAGTAGCATCTTAAATCACTTCAGTCATTTGCCATGCAGACCTATTCTCAAGTTATTGTTGGATAAAAATTCTCTTTTCTCTGCTACTCCTCCCATAGGAAAATGAGAGCACAGTAGCTCAAGCTGAAGTATCTGAGTACCAAAATGAAACTTTGTGTTTTGCTTCAATGCCTAGTCTGTTTTAGCCAAAGATTAAATTAAGGCAAAATTAAAAACTCTCAGTAAATTTCATAGCTGGCTGTTAATGTAGCTTAGCACAAAGAACTTCACAGTATTTGGAGTACTGTGGTATAGATAAAATTTAAATTTGTATTTGCAAATTATAGCATTAAAATAAAATCTTCAAACTTCAAAAACCATATGCCTTCCATTACCCCCCAACACTGCATAAGCAAAGGCTCCTCCCCATGAGGAATCATGTGTCCTGGCTTTGTGAAGTTTCAAAACTTTTGCTAAAATAGTACAAAAGTACTTGCCAAGCATATAAGAAATCATAAAGAATTTATTTACACTGCTTGATTTCCTTTTAGTCTGGATAGTCATTATATTGTTTATTCCTGAAGTGACAGTGACAAGTAAATAATAGTAAAAGTTGATGGGGAAAAAGATAGCAGCCCTGTTTGTGGTGGTGTTGTGTATTGGCAAGACACAGCCTTTGTTCAGCTGTGGATTGTTCACAGGTAGTGCTCTTTTGGGCTGGAGATGGAGGTTGAAAGTAGAAACTTTCTCCTTTGCTCTTGTCTTCATGCATTTTCAGTTCGTTATCCAAGATGTGTGAACTGAGAGTCGTATGCTTGGAGCCCCAAATATCACTCTGTACATTTCAGCATCTCAGTATAGGTCAAGAAGTATATGCAGTGTACTAAACTGGGAATTGTGAGGTGGGTGGTTGTTTTGGTCTTGGTAATAGAAAATGCAAGTCATTTTGGGTGGGGAAGGTAGGTATATTTTTATGCAGAGCCCAATACTAACAAGTAAATATTTACCTTGGAGCGGTAATGTCATGTTACCATGCTATTTCATTGTAGGAATAAGTAAAAGGTAAATGTTTGCTTCTCAGTTACCCTCCCCAGAGCTTTTAATATAATACTGTTTAAAATCCTTATTCGTATCATAAAAAGGCAGTTTGCTCTTTTTACAGAGAAAAGACCACAAAGACAACAGCAATTCAGGCTTCCCTCAAGGCTCCACCATAGTGCCCATCCTGCAGGAACAGCCTCTAACTCTCTCCTTGTTAACGTTTGTTGTCCTCAGCCCCTCTCCCTCACCTACGAGCATGGCTGTTGGTGGAAGGAATTTTGGTCATTTTTCTGATAGGGACTTCAATTGGAAGTGGATTTCTGCCTCAAAGGCTTGTCATTTAGCAGTGACTTGTGCCCATTATTGCCTTTTTTTGTTTCTGCCGTTGCCTTGTTGGGGCCTAACGCAGAATCCTACTGCTTATTTTGTAGATCCTCACCTGCCTTTGTAGTTACCTGGATTATAACAAATGACTGAACCAAGTTTGTCTTCAACAAAATTGAATTTGATGCCTTTTAGACTTGCTCTACATACAAAAATGAGATGAATTTGGGATGTGCCAGTCAGAATTAGAAAAGATACTCCAGCTATATTACCTTATTAGACGAATTTCTTTCCTACCCATACAAGACAGTGAATGGTCAGTCATCCTTGCAGCTCTTGTGAGCGATTTGCCCTGGCTTTTGACAGAAGTGGAATTTTATTTTAGGTGACTTAATCGTGGAGCCTTGGTAGAAGTGAGAATAACGATAGAGTCTGGTCTCTGACCTTGTCAGTGCCGATAACCCAGGCTACACGTTCAGGTTTCAAACAAATGAAAGTTTCTGTCAGTAGTCCTGAGGGTGATTTCCACAACTTCCTTGACAGGAGTATTGAGACAAGGAAGCTTCTAAAAACTTCCTTGGAACAATACTGAAAGATAAAGCTATCTGTAGGGGAACAGGTTATAATGAGGGTGAATCCCAGCATGGTGAGGGCAGCAGATAGTTATCTACAAAAAGACCAAGAGCAGTGTTGCCAAAAGCAATGGCTGGAGGATGTTGCTGTGTTTTGGCACAAGATATGGTAACTGGCAGTAAACCAGGAGTAGATTTTGTGTGCAGAGCTAGTCATGAATTGTTACATTTGTGTACAGTGTTTATTTGCTAAGCTTTACGGTCAACTTCATTACTCTTCATTTTATTCATTATTATGTCACTGAGCAGTAACTTGTTAAAAGATTAAAAGTTCCAATTGGTTGCTCATGCCTAAGGTATGTAAATGCTTTGCAGCTCTGACGGTAATTTACTGACATTCTGGCAATTTGCACTTAAATAGTTTATACACCCACATATACTTGCACACAAGCACAGTGCAAGGCCATAAAGTAGCTGAGTATAAAGGACCTGATCTATACAAACATCTCTCTTGTTTCTTTGGACTTGACCAGTTTAAAATGTCTGTAAGAGAGATCCTCAGAGAAGAGCACCGGCTTTTTCAAAGCTGAAACCAAACAAAGCTCCTGCAAAATCCAAGGTGCAACAGTTAGTATGGAGTTTCTTTTGATGCAGACATCATCAAAAATTTCATAGAACCAGCTTTTCAAACAGGTCACCTGTGTTTATACATGTGCACAAACACACATATGTACACACACAATTGTAAGTGTAGATCACCGTGTGTGCCTCCATATATACCTACATTTTCAGGCATATAATTTGAAATCAGGATATTCAGGCATATAATTTTAAATCAAATTTTACCCTTCTCATGCTGATCATGTTCTTCTAATTTGTATCTAGCTTTACAAATACTGCTTGTGAGTAGTGATAATTCTTCTGTTACAAAATTGTTTTTTGATACCATGCTGCCATGTCGTCAAATCAAGTACAAATGCTCACATTTTGAATCTTTATAGGCAGCAGTTTCATGAACACAAACTTATTAAACTCTGCCTTGAAGTCTAGAATAAGGTGTCAAACACTCAGAGTAATCATTCTCTCCTTAGAGAACAGATTATTACCTCAACCAGACCTGCAAAATCATGCCGTACAACGTGAACTTGGATAGTGCAAGGCTGGTATGACACTGCAGCCTTTTCTTACTAAGCTAAGTTACAGATTTGGCCATAAAAGCAGATTGTTCAAAATTGATGAAGTGCTTTTATACAGTTTACTGGCCTTTATACAGGCCCCAGGTGTTCCTCTCTTTGGAACTAAAAAAAAAACCAAAGCACTTCGTCATTTAAAACTAGACAGAGATCCGGCCTCTTAAGAGATTTTGGAGATTACTATAAAGAAGATGTGTCTTTTAAAAAAATGAAAATTATTTACTTTTATTGAAAACTATTTCATTTCATGACTTCACAGTATTGGAAATAGAAAGTGAAATATATTTGTATATTTTGCTTACTGTATAATCATGCATGGTTCTGTTTCTTTAGAAATATGGGATGAAGTCCTGTCATACCATGTAATGGAAGAAATAGGATATGAAATTGAGTAAAGAAAAGTGAATTGCACAGATTTTTTTTTATCAAACTGCAGGCAACAGAAATTTTTTTAAGACTTGGGAATTTTTTAATTTATTAAAAATTTTTAATTATTATTACTTAATACTAATTCTTACACTGAATACCCAATTGAAAACATTTTACCACCCTTTATTAGCACAAAATTTCTTACATGCAGTAGAAGCAATCTGCTTATAACCTTGTTAACCTACTCATGTATGATAGTTTAGCTTTAGAGGGATGAGTAATACCTTTGTATTTTATTATTTTCCCTGAATTTATCAGCCAATCTGACAAAAAATTATGCTCTCCAATATTACTTTACACAAAGGTGGCATTCTCTCTAGCGGCACTTCTGGGGAGTGAAGCTGTGTTGTTTTAAGGTCGTATCAGAGTGAGAACAAGGTGCTTCATTTTGTAACTTCTGCCATTGTTTTATGCTTCTCAAGTGTCTCTTCAATACAAGCATTTTCAGTGAGCAAATTACCACTCTGAGGGCCAAAGCCATGGTCAGCTTTATTGTGTGTTTCTCAGAGTGCGATACTTCTATATGATCTGTTGTATTTGCCAAGGTTTGGTTGACTTTTTCGTACATTAACTGATAAACCTAAAAAATAAGCAGTTTTTATTTACCAAGTAAATGCAGCAATTTGTGCTTTTTTGAATGAGGAATTTGAATTTTGAATGAGGAAGTTGTTTGCTTTTTTTCTTTCCCCTTATTTTTTCTTCTTAAGTGTAGTAGTTCAGATGGTGTCTTTTTCCCTCTGCTCTGCATAGTAATAGTTTGGAAAAGAAGATATAAGCTGCAAGACCTAAAGCAGTGGCAAGGAGAGACAATATTATATCATCTTTTTTTTTTTTTTTTTTTTAATTGTTGAAGTTTCTCCTTTTGGCCTACAGAGGCAGAAAAGATGGTCAGTCTTCCAAGAACATAAATCCTTTCTCTCTGATGAATTGAGAGACCATTCCACATAAACTAATAGTGACTGTCAGGGGATAAGCCATTCCAGATTAGATGAGAACCAAGCACTTTTTTTTACTGGCATGTAAAATAACTATTGAAATCCTGAAGTCAGTTGTGAAAATGCCAGGGATTTTTTGGAGCCAGCATAAAGCCCTCAGGGATTTGTGGCAAGAAATGATTCTGCACTGGGCAGTGAAATACCCTGAAAAGTCTTGACAGTCTTCTGCATGTGGATTTTCCATTTGTCTATAACCAGAATTTTTCAGAAAAACCAAAGCCAGAAATACCTCTGCCGTTTATTACTATGCAAAATAACATAAAGGAATGTGAAACCATCAGAGATTTCTAGAACTGAGGGTCCCACCAAGCTATTACTTGTGATTTGAAGTTAGTAATCAGGTAGATTTCTCAGGTGGTCTCTTTTATCCTAATTCTGTTTTCCTGCATTTAATTCTTTTTGCCTAAGACCCGGAGGGCAGAATTTCTCTCATTTTGGGGTGCTGATAGAATTATTCAGCTGCAGTTACAGGCAGTGGGATTCAGGAAAAGAGGAACCATTTGTTGGTTTTTAGGGAATCACTCCTTCATAAACCTTTGAGAAATGCACTACTTTTGGTTTTAAAAAGAGCTGTAGAAGACCACTGAAATGCAGTCAGACAAATTGGTGGTACTTCCATGTTACCACTTTCAGTTGTTAGTAGCTGCAAAAATGCCTGTATTTTTGTCCTCTCCAACTCTTCTTCTTTCCCTGCCATATCTTTCCATCTTACACACACTCGTATCCACACTCTTTCTTTCTTGAACAGAAATGTACTGGCTTTTAGTTTCCCAACTTTAAATTGATTAGACCGCATTAATTTTTAAATAAGTGTCACATATCCTTAACTGAGCGCTAAAAGGTTGAGAAGGCTTCACGGTGTAAAGTCTGATCCCAAACTCAGTGAGAAGAATTTTAAAAATGCGGGCTGCCCTTCATTAGCCCTCATGATATCTCCTGACAGGCGGTGTGTGCGTGCGCTGCCATGCCAGGCCAGGGCAGGACCAGCTGCCATGCACCATTTACCCTCTGTCAGCAGCTTCACTCGCAGCCCGGGCAATACTGTACACACGAGTCTGTCACGCGTCAGCATCAATTAGGCTCAGTTTGCTGCGCTTGGGAAAAGCAACAGCCCTGCTATTAACCATTTTATTTCTCCCCTCCTCCCCCAATCACCATTTGACTCCCCAAGCGAGCTGCTGGTCTTGGCAGAAGTGTGGTCGTGGCTGTTCTCGCAAACAGCAGGTTTGGTTTAAAGTGACGCACTCATTCAGGTGAGTTGGTTTCGCTGCAAGGAGTTTGATTTATTGGTACTATTATTTAAACAGGGAAGTTATATACAATCTGTGCACTTCCAACCCAGTCAGATTTTCCCTTTCAGTTGCTGTGAAGAAGTGTTGATGCCTGTCTGTCTGTCTGTACACATGCATACCCATCCACATGCACCCACAGATTGTAGGCTTTAAAGTTATCACAAGGCCAAGGTGCTAAAATATTTCATTAAAACTGTATCTTGTTGTATTATACACTCAATGTATTTCCACTTTTCCAGTTGTAGATGTGCCCTTGCATTGTTGTTTTTCTGGTTATTGTTGTTTGAAGTGATTGTTGCTAAAATTTCTCTGACTTTGTGAGAAACCAACATGTGTGGTCATGCCTAAATTTGAGTCACTATTTTGTGGCTTTCCACCGCTGTTATGAAGGGGGTGGGGAGGAAGAAGACCACCCATGGTGTGTCCTCATCAAGCAGCGCAGTGAGCAAATGGGTTCAGTGCTGTGCAATGAGTGCTGAGAGAACAACCTCTTCTGGCAGAGTTTTCAATCACTTCCCTCCTTCCCCCCCTCCCCAAAATACAGCTTCTTCCGCCATGTAAGTATAGAACACCCATGACTATTTATATAATAAAAGAGCTACTGTGTACTTTAGTGGATAGTTAAAGACATTTTCACAGGTCTGCATCCACATGGGATTTATGGAGACTTATAGGCCTGGTCAGTTTGTAAAATCGTGATAGCCCAAGAGACAGTTGTCAGATGTTGGTAACAAGACAGTGTTTGAAAGGAATCAAAACAATATAAATCCTGTGAGATCTGTGGCAGCAGGATGGGTTCTAATGGAGAGGAAGACAGGGTCGACCACCACACAAGAGAACAAGGAGAAGAAAGTGTTTTTTCTCTTTCAAGCTTGCAGCACCAGCAGGGGTAAGCAGGTTTCTAAAAAGAATCTCATCAGCGGATCAATCCAGTGTAACAGATGGAGTGCACAGATATTGTCTATCAGATTTCCATCGCATGTGGCAAACAAATACATTGTTGCAACTGTTAGCAGCAAAACTTTCCCTTTTTTTAACATCATAATTACCAAGAGTTGAAAAGAGCTGTGGGTTAATGATTTCCTAACAATAACTATGGGGGGTTTGCGGGATAGTAACTTCCCCAAGGAATACATTAGCAGGAGATATAAAGTCTCTGAGCATCTTGAATGCAAGGGTTTGGATCTGCAGAAATAACTGTTTATAGCAGTGCATTTTGAAGAGTGGAAATTTTCTAGGAGAGGGGGACTGGACTGGATCTTCATCTGCTGTAATTGGCAGGTTTGCAATGAAGACAGTGGGGACAAACCAGTCCTTACCAGCTAAAAGTTTTGGGCTTTGTTGCCTTTGTCAAACCACTTTTCAAACCATTTGGGATATCTGAGAATGGTTCAGTGTATGCACAGTTACAGGCAAGGTGTGAGGCTATGAATTAATTTCCCAGTGTTATTAATATTGATGGTTTTATTTAGAAGTTAGTTTTGTTAAGTGTTGATGTAAAAATCCAAGTCTGAGTGCAAATATTATAGAATTGTAGAATGGTTTAAGTTGGAAGGGACTTTTAAAGATCATGAAGTCCAGCCCCCAAATATGTCATGGGGTTTCAGCATCTTCTGCACTGATTCATTAATCCTGGAACAGAGAGAATGAAAGTGAAGTAATGAATGACCGACCCCATTGAGGATGTCTTGAATAATATGACTGTAGGGACCAGCAAAAAAAAATCAAGCCCTGGATCTTGACAAAATCATTTCAATTCTAGATCTACTATGAAGTTTCTCATTATCATGCATAAAGCTTCTCAGTCTTTCTGTGCCTATGTTTCCCAACTTGTCAAGGAAGGTGTTTAAGGCAAGGACTAACTTTTAATCCCTTGTATGAAGTATGATTAACCTAGTTAGACTGAATGACTACAATTACACATCATTGAGGAGGTTTGAGAGTGATTCTGCTCCAAATAAACCAAGTGTCTAACTGAAGAATTATCATATCTACCTTGACCTTAAGTATCATCGAGTTTCTGGCTAATATTGTTATTCACAATGTTTCTGGTCTTAGAGGTTTAGCCACAGGAAAGAAGGATTTGGAAGAAGTAAAATGAAAAGTGCAAATGTTTGCATAGTGTCTAAAACAACAGAATAGATGCATTTTTCAGCATGTATTACATTATTCATTATTTTTAACTCATTCTCTAAGCTTGCTGTATTTCATCAGTACTTGAGCCACCTCAAATTAAAATTGCATTCAGAATTGGCTCCTGTGGAAAGCCCCTGCCCTGAAGCATTTTTTCATTTTAGTCTCCTCTTTGGTTCCAAGAATTCTAAAACAAAATCCAAAATAGCATTTACACCCTTGCTTCCTCCTAAATACCTCATGTCCTTCTGGGCCTACTTTCTTTGCACACTAACCCTGTAATTCCAGCTCTGCAGGAGCCCTGGTGCCTTTATAGTATCATAACCAGCCTTTACATGTCTGTCTAGCTACTGAATAACCTTGCTTCTGGGAGGAAATAACCACACACCCAGCCATGCCACTCTTTATATGGCTATTAATTTTACGTTGCCTTCCTTTTGTCTCCCAAAAGAATGAAAGTTAGCAGTCACTCCCTGAACACCTCTTGCCCCAAGAAAAAAATTTCTGATTTGCCCCATTTTCTCACAAGACCCAAAGACCCCTTACCCATAATCTTTGAAGTATGAGAGGGGTGTGGAAATAGGTAGATATTCACCTGATGCTCAATAGTTCTTGTCACAGCCCTCAAAGTAGGAATGTGAGGTGTGCAGAGAGAATCTTGCACCCAAAAGTACAGTTCTCTAATCACAGAAGTACATAAAAACCTCTCCTTTGGGATGTATTCTTTGCCTTGCCTTTGAGTGCTGTGGATCCAGGCCCTGACATGCCCACTAACCTGTGAAGTGTGATGGTGTCAGGACACCTGTGGTTTGTGTAAATACTAACAGAGAACCCTGCTGAAGGCAAGGCAATGCATGTAGAGGGGGGCTGAGAGGGTCCTTCTGGAATTAAGCATCCTTGAATAGAAGTTGTGCTTTTTCATAAACTGCCTTTGTGGAGACACAAGAATTCGTGATGAGTGGCTTTGGTGAGGATTTTTGGCCATCCACCTGACAGAGCAAAAATTCCTTGCTAGAGGCAGCATGTTTGGAGGGCTTAGGTGAGCTTGATAAACTGGGTAACTACATGACAATGTCATTAGGGACGTAAATAAAAGAGTTTAAGGAAAACCATGATAACAGGAATCATAAATTAATGGTCAGATGTTGGCAGAATTTTACTGAAGGAAGTAAGTGAACTGTGTGTGGTATTTATGGATTACACGTATTATGTAAATATGCATTATGTTGTGAGTGAAAGAAGAGCAAGTAGGCTTAGCATGAATGGGTTGTTTTTACCAATTTAAGTTGGTTTTGGACATACTAATGTAAATACTTATTCTCGAATGACATTGAAAAAACAAGGATACAAATTTAGCAAATAGACTTCTTTCTAGAGAAGCCAATGTGATTATGGAAGTGAATTTGACTGAAGGCAACAGAAGGAGCATTAGCACTTTCAGGTAGACTATGCTGTTTCTGAAGTAAATTTTGATATATCATAGCCAGACATCTACCTCCTAAATCTGCTTGCCTCAAATTAGATATTTTGTTACCTAGTAATAGTGCGTCCAATTATTTTCAAGGAAAAAAACCCCCTACATTTATGAAACAAAAGGTTATTTTGAGACTTAGTAAAGATTTGGCTTAATGAATAACCAAGGTACCATTATATATGTCCTTTGTTCTGAAATACCATTGAAATAGTAATATTAAGCTCCCTTTGTTCTCATAATCTTTGGTTTAAAATACAAATGGAATTTGAGATGTTACGTAGGTGGGTTTATTCAAGAAAATAAAGCTTAAAGGAAGTTATTCAGCAGTGCTCTAGTAGTACATTACTGTTATGGATAAAAAGCACGTGTACCTTTCCAAATCCATTTTGGGTCTGAAGCTAAGCGTGGTTCAGCTGGAATTTAAGAGTGAGGCTATATTAGGAAGCAAATGCCCCCAGTGGAATAGCTTTTTTACAATTTCCATCTTTGCAAACCTTAACCAGTTTACTTTCAGTTCAATTGTATAAAGTAGGAAACTCATAGTTTTGCAAACAGTCCAAGTGAGATTGAGAAAGCCTAAGAAAATTATTAAAGATCTCAGAAAGCTTCTGGTCTGTAGTAGTTAAAATGGGAATTTCATGTTTATAGGTTGCAAGTTATAAAGTTAAAAGTGAAAAAGTACACAGTAGTAAGGCCAGGTCTGTTCAAGCATCTTTACTTGTGTAATAACTGTAAATAGTAGGTTGTATGTGTGTGATGGGGAATAGAAATCCCATGATAAATGAAGCTGCAAATAGCCTGAAATCTCACTGGAAGTGCTTAGCTGGAAAATTAATAACAATTAGAATTTGACAAAGCACAAGTGGCAAATGAGTTGCATTTCTTCTTCCTGAAGGAAGTTGTAGAGGAAATATGAGCACCTGATGTAGAAATGTTTGCCAGGTCATTGAGTTCAAGAGAAGGATCAGGAGACCAGAACACTGAAAAATTTGGCTTGAATGCTTCATTATGTATATTTCAATGACCTCCAAATAGCTTAAACTCGTGTTCAGAAGTGAAACAACATATAAACGAAATGGGGGGATTACTGTGAAACAGGAAGACAAGAGGGAAAAGCGGACACAATTTATCTCTAGTGTAGAACAACTTGTAAATGGGAGCATGGTCTAGTGCAGGGTACAGAGACAGGAGGATCATGGGCTCCAATCTGTTCCAAGCCACCGGCGCTGTCTGACCCGGGCAGGTCACTTGACTTCTTTGTGCCTCTGTCAATCCAGCTGGAAAATTGGGTACCAAAAGCAAGACCTTGCTGAAAAACAGATGCTCCATCAGAGTTGAGCTGTCCAGGGTAAACAAATTACAAAACATTGATAGATACCGTAGTAAAACTTCGATGGGTCTATGGTGTCAGTGAGGAAGAATGAGCAATGTGGGAAAGATCCAGCTGACAGTGCTGGGTTCCTGAAGAAAGTGATTTGTCTCCGAGTTCACAGGTGAAATAAGGAGCTCACAGGATGGATGCAAAACTGGCTTGTGTTGGAAATCAGAAACTGAGAAAGAGAAGGGTGCTTGGAGTCAATGCTGCATAGGATCTGGTTTCAGATTTTCCAATGTGTGGGAAAAAAGTGGTCATTTATTCCTTATGGTGAAAATTTAAGTGCTAAAAAGCTCTCTGGGAGATGAGCATCCTGTGATTCGTGGATGGATATCTGGAGGGGAACATCAGAGACTGCATGTCATTCACTGGTCTTGCATCAGAGGAGTATTTCAGAGCTTTAAGGGGACCGCATTTGAAATCATACAGCCTTTAATTTATTTTTTTAATTTCCCGTGAATTTACATCTCAGTCTTGTATCTCAAGTAGTTCAGAAACGTGTTTTATAGAAGCCAACTGCATAGGCTTTGAAATTAAACAAAATCCATGGACTCAGGTTTTGTTGGAGATAGAGCACTGTGTTTGAAAAAAAAGGTAAAAAAGCATAAATTCCAGATCCCTGGATTGCAGGAGTATGACACGGTGGCATTTTAAAAATGTTTGGCAGTGTGCTGTACAAGAGGAATGTATTCATTTTACTATTGTAAATTACTTTTTCAGTATGTGTAAAAATCCAAAGTACATAAATTTGATATGAAAAATGATGTTGATGTTGATATTTTTAAGGAAAAAGTCTCTGGGTGTAGTATAACAAACAGGCCCATAGAAATAGGATTCAGAAGATTGAAGGTAATTTCGTGGCTCTGCTAATAGTAAATGAGTGCTTTGGCATGCCATTTTGTTTCTTTTTACCTCCATCTCCCTATCTGGAAAGTGGAAGTAAGGATTCTCACCTCTTTGTACCGAGCCACTGATGAAGAACCTCGGTTAAGAATTAAAGTAAAGCTTATGTTGTTCACGTTTCATCGCAATGAACTAGGTAGCAGCCTTGTGTTATTAATTTCATTGTGTTATTTGTATTTTTACACTGACTGATGTGCATGTGGCAGAAGGAAAAGTCAAGCAGCTACATGTATGCTCCTCAACTGGAGAAGGAAGGATGTTGACTACAACACCAGCACACTTGACTTTTTATGGCAAAGCTACACATTAAGTGCAGTTCTGACAGTCTTGAGACACTCGTTCAGCATGAGTTTTACCACATTTAAAGACTTAAATAAACACCCAAAACCTGCTGTTCCATAGTAGCTTGGGATGTATTAAAAATAGTTGTTCTTTGGCCTTTCTGATACTCAGGATGAGACAAGGTTGGCTTGAAGACTCCAAGATGCTTAGAAAGGTTTTGAGCAGGATGAAATACTGTGTGCATCCTAATCCGTGAGCCTTAGGGTGGCAGGTCATTTTGGAAGGAGAAGTATTGAAAAGTCACACTAGTATTTAAGTGGAAAAATATTTCCAATAACCCGAAGTGTGGTTTTTTAGGAGATCTCCAGCAAGTCATTAGTTTCCTGTCCTCATACTTAGTCTTGGCAAGGAAACTTTTTTGTTGGGAGATGTGTTATTATGGCAGCAGTGGAATTGCTTTGAGAAGCATCCAAAAACAATCTCAAAAGCTGTACAGAAAAATGCTAAGTTCTCTGGACACAATAAGACTGGTATTTTCTAATTCTGCAACCATGTTAAGGCTTACGTGTCTTGTGAGCTTCCGTGTTGTGGGGTGAACCCCTTTGTTCTGGTCACACGAGGAAGTGTGTGTGTTTCCTGAGGACACGCCGCACTGTCAGGCCATGGGAGCACAAAAGGAGTGAAAAGTCAGAGGTAATAAATATATTGAGTTTTAGATTTTGATGTATTTATATGATTTTTTTGCTACCTTCAATATTAAGTCTGTTCTTACTTGTCCTGTGAATACACCAGCTTCTTAACTTGTATGTTGTTTTGTCTGGGATAAAGTTAGTTTTCTTTATGCTGGTATGGGAGTGTGTTTTGGATTTGTGCTGAAAACAGTCTTGATAATATGGTGATGTTTTCATGATTACTGAGCAGAGTTTAACACAGTACAAGGTCTTTTCTGCTCCTCGCCTCGCACCACCAGTGAGCAGACTGGGGGTGCACAAAAACTTGGGGACACAGACAGGAAAGCTGACCCTAACTGACCACAGGAATATTCCATGTCTTATGGCATCATACTCTGCACATAAAGCTGGGGGAGGAGAAGGAAGGGGAGACATTTAGGGCAGTGTTCACCTCCCCAAGTGGCCATTACACACAATAGAGCCCTGCTCTCCTGGAGATGCCTGAACACCTGCCTGCCCATGGGAGGCAGTGAATCAATCCCTTGTTTAGCTTTGCATGTGTGAGTGGCTTTTGCTTTCCCTATTAAACTGTCTTTATTACAATCCCTGAGTTTTCTCATGTATCCTCTTCTGATTCTCCCCCACATCCCATCAGGAGGGAAGTGAGTGAGTGGCTGCATGAGGCTGAGTTGCCAGTTAGGGTTAAACCATGGTGGTCCTCTTTGGCACCCAATGTGGGGCTCAAAGGGTTTGAGATATTAACAGACTGACCAGAGCATATTAGAAGGGATTTATATCTGTTAATGGTTGTGGGTCATGATATTGATTCATCTGTTCTTGATATTAGTTTATCTGATCTGCACCATGTGCTTTTTCTTCACTGTACATGTTAAAGATTGATGTTGGCTTTTCAGTGTGCAGTGCTCTGTAGTGATTAGGGATGTTTTGCCTGGGAGATTTGTTGTTAAAACACTGACCTAACCTTAATCTGGTATTTGGGCTCTGTACTGAAGCCACTGCTGTACTCTGGGTACCATCTCATGCAGACTAGTAAGAATTATCATTCTTTCTCTGAGAAATTGGTTGTGTTTTTTTTTTTTTTTTGTGGAGGGATTACAGAATGGCACCTTTGCTACCTTTCTCTGTGATGTTTTCTCCCTCCTTACAAGACCTTCTCAGTACCTTGAACGTCCTTGGGTAGTTAAAATACTTCCATTGGTATTTCTTAGGAATAATGCTTTGGTTCTGTCTAAGGTTAACAAGCCATTTAGGAATATGGGCCAGGCTTCATGAGGAGATGGCAATGGGTGGCACAGCATGTGGGAGAATATGGGCAGGTGTCTAGAGAATTTCTTACCTGCAGTGGTCTGGAACTTCATTCCTGTACAATTACAGGATCCTGGTGAAGTGATAGAATGCTCAGGGAAAAAAGTGCTGTGGCTATTCCAAGGAGGCACAACTTAGAATCATAGAATTGTTAATGCTGGAAAAGACTTTTAAGATCAAGTACAACCATTACCCTAGCACTGCCCACATGTTCACTGCTAGCCCATGTCCCCGAGTGTCACATCCACATGTTTTCTGAACATTTCCAGGGATAGTGAGACTTTTTGCACTGTGCTGGGCCCTGGCCAGCACCTACCAATCACTGCTCCATATTATGCAGTCCCTCCAGGGGTCTGCAATAACAAAAACATTTCTGTAGTATCAACAGTTTCCAGCACAAATCCCAAACACAGTCCATACCAGCTACTATGAAGAAAATTAACGCTATCACAGCCAAAACCAGCACAGCATGATTAAGTTCCTAAATACAGGCAGTCAGAATGAGAAGGTGTTTTTGTAGTTACAAGGCAGAGAGCTGTATTTGGTCACAGATCTGTGTTCAGTTTGCATCTCTGCCACAGGCATCCCAAGTGATCCTGTCTCTGTCTCTGAGTCTTGCCTTTTTTTTTTTTTGTAAGGACTGGGATATCGCAGTTTCTCCTAGAGATAGCTGTGATCTCTCTGTTGGTTTTCAGCTGTCACGGTCTGGAGTGGGCTTTATCCAAGTATATTTTGCGATACCTAGGACAGTATTGCTCCTATTTTGTTCAAGCCTACCTTCTAAATCTTGTAATAGTGCCATTAGAGGAAAATATCCTCTATTGGGAGAAACGCTGCCTAAAGCATGAGGCAAATACTGCCTTTGCCAGTGCACCTGGCAGTAACAATAGCCTGTGAACTACAAAGGATGACATACTGCAATTAATTTGTGAATGAGCTATTCAAGATACTCTCTAAGTGATTTGGGATGGTTTTGATATCTTTGTATCTTTTAGTGTCAAAAGGGATCGGTTTAGAAATGGGCTTAGAACAGTTAAAGGGGCAATGATGGGGCTATGCTCCTGTTGACAAAACTTACTCTAATTTTCAGTCATCTGTGTCCCATCCTTCTCAAGCCATCCACAGGGACTCCTATGCCGAGTGTGCTGGGTTTATTAGTCTGTCACATGTTGCCATGGCCTGGGTGACTGTCCATAAGCAGTCACAGCAGAAGTGGGCACTGTGCCATGCAGGCATCGCAGCACAGTCATAGGCTCTGTCTGCACCGAGGAATGAAATAAATCACAATAACTGAAGTTTTCACTTTGTTCCTAAAAATCACTTTTTGCATAACTAATTGTGTGCAGTGAGGAGCTGGCCCTTCTCCTTGTTTCAGTCGGATAAATTGCCACAAGGTAAAATAAAATAGATCACTAACCAGGCATTGCTCTTCTGGGACGTCACGGGGATGTAATGCGGTTGCAAATGGGGAGGGCAGGTGGTCCAGACAGCTGCAAATGGAAAGGTGTCACAAGCCAGTCTTCTATTAAGAAGTGATGCAATTATGAAATGGTTTGAGGACCTCTGTATTAACCCGTAAAGCAACAGACACTCTCAGAGGGGATTGCCTTCTCACCGACTTTTGCCTGCTGAGCTGCATTTTCCACCCTCAGTAGAAGCATCTCTTTTGTAATGCATATCTGTATATTTCTGTCTGTGGCAGTGAACCTTGTCATCTGCTATCAGAAAAGCAGTAGACAGGCTGAAATGGGATCAAGTTAAAAAGAAAAAGAAGAGGTTTGTGGTAATTTCAGGGCACAAAAATGATGAGTAGAGACTGGAACTGGCAGTAGTCAAACAAACTAGAGATAAGGACTTCTAAGCCAGCCTGGAAATGTCAACTTGTGCTGAAATGTTTTCTCTCAGGTGTAGGTTCAGGCAGAGGAAGCTGAGTAAGTCCATTAGCATTGCCTTGGATGGTCCAGCAGCTGAGCTGCTGCACTGCTCTTCCACAAGGACTTGGTTTTCCAGGACAGTGTTGTGGCTGCTGTGAGCATCGGCCCTGTGCTTGCCGGTGCAGAGCAGACAAAGCAAGTACAGCAGAGCTTGAATCCTGATTGAGGTAGGAGAGGTCTCATGAATGGGGAACCATTTGGGGTTGATAACGTTTCATCAGAAAGATTTAAATCCTGGCTCTGGCACAGTGCTAGGGAGAGGCTCTAAGCTTGTCTCTGTTTCTCATCCAGCTTAACAAGACAGTGACACTTGTCTTCCCACGGGAAGGCTATTGAGACCTTTGGCTGAAAGTCATCCTGCAAAGCATGGGTGTGAAACTGCTCGTGTGCTGATATGTGAAGTTGGCTGTTTGGCCCTTAGCCAGACGTGCACATAAGTCCCTTTGGAGGCAGCAGGACTTAAACATATGCTGGAGTTTAAGCATGTGCTGAAATGCTTTGTAAATGCAGGTCTTTGTGACTAATGATACTTATGTGGTAGGATGATTACGATCATGATCTTAGATATTTCTGAGAATGCTTTGTCTTTCCCCTTAAAAAAAAAAGTTTCTGTAGCTCTACACTTATTACAATGGTATTTTAATGAAGGATTTTTTTGTATTTATAGTAGAGGCACGGCTTGTATGGGCTTAGGCTTTTATAGGTCTTCTTGAAGGGAGAATGGTAATGGGGAAGAAGAAATCTAATTGAAACACTATCTGTTTGGGGGCTGAAAAGGAACCCTTGCACTGCATAATAAGCAAAACTCACTCAGAAAAAAAGAACTTACTGATATTACTAGAAGGAGGTTAAAAAGTTGATTATAGAAGCTGAGCTTTATAAATAAGAGTGAGTTCTAAGACAAGGTCTCTGAAATGCCAATTACAGTCACTTAAGTACATGGGGGCAAGCTGGGCTTTAGCTGGGAGAGTTAATGAGCAATTTAATAACGTGCTATATATCACTTTAAGAAGACATGATAAATTGCCTCTAATGGTATTGTGTGTATAAATGGGAACTGGTTTTGCTCTGTGTTCAGTTCTGGTGATTGGGTGGTACACCTGGAAAGACTTGTATTTTAATGGGCCCTTTTTAGCACTTTTGCACCTCGTATGTTCTGGATTATGTGTGATTGATGGCCTTGAATGTATGGGAAGGAAAGATATGTAGATCTTAATGCTTTTAAACCATTTGTTTTCCAGTCTCTCTAAAAGGCTTCTCTGTTTTCTGGGTAATGGTTTATACTTCTCAAGTAAACAGAGGTATGGTTCTGGGACTTTGGCTTTTAACACTATAAATCCAGTGGGTTTTTATAGGAGGGTCATTCAGTTTACAGTGCACTTAAGAAAAGATAGCTGTTTTCATACTAGTCATTAAAGACAAATAAATAGGTGGTTTGGTAGATAATTTGATGCATGAAGTAGATTTTTTTTAAAATACAAAACCAGAGTTTGCTGGGCATTCATTTAGTTCACATTTCATATGATGAGTAAAATCTCTTTCTGCCCTGGGTCACATGAACGTCTTCACAGTCAGAACCTTTCTGACTCCCCCCTTCTCTGGCTGGACCCCATCCATGCTTACTTTACCCAAAGGGGCTGCTGCTGTTGAGCAGCATTAAATCATTCTCCTCTCCCCCTCTAACCTAGGGAGAGACAGACCTAAACTGGAAACCAAACCCAGACTTTCCATGTGGGAATGCAGCCGTTGGCTGCAGGCTGACCTGGCTGTGGGGTTTCTTCTGTGCCGTCCACAGGGATGAGAAGAGGGGACTCTGCGATTAGTTAGCATTGATTCCTGGGCAGGATTAGTGTTAAGCTGTTGCTTGTTTTCAAGCATCTGCACGAGCTTAAAGCCCAGTGAATCTCCTGCATGTTTCTTGTGTGTGCAAAATCTGATTCTTCTGAAAGGAAAGCTCTTAACACTGGCTGGAGCAGAGCATGGTGCCGAAGGGCTGGGGTGGGCAGCTCCTTCCGTGGGAAGGTCCTGAGACCTTTTGCCCTTCAAATCCTTAGGCAGATTTTGAGCTGTGTTAGTAGGAGAAGTACAAACTAACTTATACTGCCATGTGGTTTTATTAATACTGTGGTGTTGAAAGGCAAGTGCATTAACCCCTGCTACCCCATGCTTTAATATATTTCTAATTACCACTCTTTCCATCTGCTTTGTCATTAGTACCTGAATTTTTCAATTTGTGTCTTTTTTAGAATTCTGTTGACCCCCAGCATTATCTGTGAAGCTCCTCTTAGCTGGATTGCTGCTTTCTATTTGTAAAATGAAACAAGAAGCGAGTAAATCATGTAGCATTTCTTACCTGTGCTGCTGTTTGTTGGCCTAGGACTGAAAGTGCACAGAGGAGATGTAGAGATCAGGGCTTCCATCACTGCCTTAAGCATATAACGTGTTGCTCAGGGGCTGGGCTGATATGCTGTAGAATAATAAAGCATAGCTTAACCTGTATTTCTCAGTTTCATGTCCCTATGTCTTTCACTGTCAAGTGGAAAGTTCATCTGGGGAAAGAGATTAGATGACTTTACAATGCTTTAGCATTTTAAATGCTTGCTTGTTAAAACTAAATTTCTGACTAATTGCACTAAGGTAATTTGCACCTACCTCCAACAGCTTCTTATATTTAGTTCCCATTCTTTGCAGGTATTCAATAAAAAATTAATGAGATGAGGCTGCTGTCTGTTAGGTATGGTGGGTCAGGGCCATGGAGGCAGGTGGGTGTCCAGCAAGTGCCACAAGGAGTTACATGCTTCTGCAGCATCGTGGCCTGATCCCACTGCACAAACCCACCGTGAGAGGCAGCCCCCATTCCCAGTGTTAGCAATGTCACCAGGCAAGAAGGAGAAATGATGAGCCCCATGTTATGAAGGGCATAATTAAATTACTTTCTCAGACATGTGTCGGCGCGAGGAGCAAAACCCAGTTCCCAAATGCAGAGGCAGCAGTGTGACCACAAGACCAACTCTTCTGGTGGCAGAGGGAAGCTAGATTTTGTGCCAGCTTGTGAAATTATTTGTTGAAAACATATTTTAAGCTACCATTTGTGTATAGAGTCTGTATTAATTTGAAACTGAGGTTACTAAACCACTGGAGTCACATGAATAGAAATTAAGGTGTGCGGAGGATGTACTCTATCAGTTTTTTGCTTTCATGATATTTATATTTAAAGTGCAATTCTACTACCTGGCTGTGTTTAACTGCAAAGTGTAGGTGCCCAGCTTAGCTTTCTACTGTAGTACAAAGCAATTAAATGCTTGGAGAAATGCAAAAGAGAAAAAGAAAGTTATCTTTTGTAGCTTGATAGCTTACATGTGATAAAAAAAGTTGTTACTATTGATAATGCTTTGGAAAGAAAAGGCATATTTGTTACTTCGGAGTTGAAATATTCCTGTGGCATAAGACAGCACAGCTGGGGTTTCTCTAGTATATCTTTTTTTTGTGTGTGTGTTTCTTAGTATGCTGATGCAATGGAGGAATATTTTTCTGCAAATTAAATTATATCAGTTCTTTGTAATGTAGATAGTGATCATTGCAAAAGTAAAAAAATAAAAAATTGCTAAAATGGAAACTTAATTTTAAAAAAGTCTGCAGAGTACTCTTAACTGAGAAAAAAAAAAGGTTGGCCAGCCTTTTTTGTGTGCAAAAAGATTTCCTTTCATGAAAAATAATAGAGATTTGAAGAAGCAAAAAGTGGAAGTGCATTTGAAATAGCAGTTATTGTCTCTTGGGCTGTTTTGGGGAATTTTTTTTGGTTGGTTTTGTAAGGATTTGAGACTTTACTGGAGTACTTCTACTTCCTTAATGAAAATGGTTGCCAAAGTTAAAATAAATTTTATTCTAAATATTGTTCTTTAAATGCTCATGTTGACTTTAGTAGGTAAAAAGCTGGATGGAAATTATTTTGAACAATCTAAACTCTCTCAATACAAATATTGTAAATGACAGATGCTTTAGTCAGATGTTCATACATGCTGTAGTCATGTTCAACAGTGTCGCCGATTATGTGATACCTGGCACTTAAATCCTGCCTGTGGACCTTTTAGTGCAAAAATTCTTTATCCTGCCCCAAGTATTTTGGGACCAATATGCTTGTGCTTTTTTTTCAAAAAACTGTATCTAACCTATCCAGTATTTAGGTAGGATTTCTCATTTGCTTTTGGCAATTTATCCTGAACATCTCTGTGTTCAGGGATATTGTTGTTGTTATCTCAGGGTTTGAGCACAGTTTGGATGTTGCCTGTCCCAGATTTCATAGGCACACGTGAGCATCCTCTGCCTGCCCAAAAACCTTCATGTGGAAAATAGGGTAATCGTTGTCTTTACGGTCTTGAACCTCAGCCTTGTGAGTCCAGAAGAGACTGACAGTGTGTAAAGGGTTGTGAAACATCAGGCTGGTGTGGGCTTGATGTTTGCCCAGAGCCCAGCAGTGTGGGCTGCTGAAGATCAGGTAAAAGCAATCCAGAGTGACCTCCCCAGGGTCAGGCTGTGCCTTGCCTCCAGAGACAGGAACTGGACCCAGCTCTCTTAAGCGTCTCAACTGCACTAAGTAAATCAGGTATTTTTTTCCATAGTATGTTTAAACACGTACTCTGTACCACAGTTACGCACAGTGAGAAATCTTACCTCTTTAGGAAAGAAAAAAAACCCCTAGGAGCTAGATTAAGAAGGAGAAAGAAGCAAGACAGACAACTTGGAATCCAGCCCTCATATGAAAGTTGCCCCAGGCAATTTTGTTATGTCCAGGGAAGCATATGATATTCATTGCATGGGCCCATCATTAATGCTGACTCTCTGGGAACCTGTCTTATGTTGTTTCCACTTGGGACAGGTTAGCTAGAAAATTGATCCAATTTTATTAGAGAGTCATTTTCTTTACTGTCTGGCAGTGGTCTCTGAAAAGATATTTTGGCTTTTTAACACTTGGTGATTGCTCTAATAGGATCTCAGAAGTCCGATGCCCAACCTGAGTCTCACATACAAAATTACATTTTTTTTGACACTATGGACAGCTTAAAATAGAGCTCAAAGAATCAGCCCCCATTTATGCTGCAGGTGGAACCACTATTTTTATTCACATCCTTTTAATTAAACATAAAATACATTTACATTTACATTTACAGAAATCCAATTAGACACCTTTTTTAATATACATGTAACAGTAAACAAATGGTGAAATTTAGTGTATAGTTCACGATTTCTCACAGTTGGTCACTTTGCTGAGCCTTTGATCCAATCACCCTTTTCAGTGGTAGTAAATACTCTCTTATTCTCAGTGCTTTCTCTGCCTGGATGGGATCTGTCTTGTATCCAGACTGAACAAGTTTTGAACAAAAAATAAGAAGAAAAAAAGAAAAAAAGAAATCCCACCACTCTTCTAGTTTGGGGGAGTAAGGCCTGTGTGTAATAAAGAAGCAACTTTATTTTGCTTAAAGGTTTTTTTGAAAATTCCCACTTAGCTGCCTATTGATCAAAGGATAGTGGTTTAGTCAGTCTGATGGCTTAGAGGGATAAGATCTGTGAGAAAGAATCTTGCCTCTGACTGACTTTATTGTGTAGGCAGTAGGGGATTCCTTCTAGTGGGTTAAAAAAAAAAAAAAACCATAAAATTTTTCTTTTAGAGAAGTGATAGTGAGAAACAGATTTTAGGACCGAACAGGTAGAGGTGGAGATTGTAAAAACATTCTCAGAACATGTTTCTTTAAAATTATCTGCCTTTGTAACAGCAACCTGATATTCCCCCAGCCCAGCAGCTGGGCCAGGTGTTCTTCAGTGATGTGAGCAGAGGCCACCATCCATGGGGGCGATGTCAGGGTGGAGCCCAGGCTGAGATCCCTGTTAGGATGTGGGGTGGGTTCATGTGAAAGCTCTGGTCCAAGAGGAAATCTTGCAGCCTGTAGCTGTTTATCCTGGTGGTTTAGCAGGATGGGGGGAAGTGCCCAGGACACTGAGTGAAGGGAGTGGACAGGATGCTCTGTGCCTGTTAGGGATGTGCTGCGCAGAGCACGGGGGTGATGTGCTGAGCAGGGAGCTCTGACGTGTTCTTCCAGTCACCCGTGGGACCCACAGGGAATTAATGAACAAAAACCAAGGCAGGGCAAAAGTAAGGATGCTGTTCCTTAACACATGTGCCCTTGCCCACTGACTGCTCTTTTAGGTTGACTTAATTTGAGAATTCAGGGCTCAGATCCCTGTTGCAAAGCTTTGTGCTGAGCTGTGGCTTATGGTCTACCTTAAATAATGACAAAGGTTGTGGTTTTATTTGGATTAACTAATTAAATAAATTTAAATGAGATTCAAACAGATTGCACATTTCTAGCTTCAAGTTTTTGCATCAGTTGAACTTGGAACTAATTTTTGGTAACTAAAGGCAGCATCTTGATTTTCAGAAACTTCCTTGGGGAATGGTCTTAGAACTGTCTTTTCTGCCCTAAGTCCCTCTCTGGTTGCACAGAAACCTGGCAAAGATCCTGCAGATGTGTGAGGTTTCATTCCTTTTCAAAAATTCTTATGTTTTTTGCTCTTAGTTTGAGATTGGCTCTAGAGGAAATTGAAATCAATTTTTGATCCACAGTACTTGGGACACGGCAAAGATTTTTTATCATATAAAGTGCCACATCAGATGCTACACTCCTTTCTCCAAGACTTTAGTTTCTACCCAGCATATCTGAACAAATTAATTTGTAAAGGTGATGGGCCAGCATTTTGAGCCACTGTGTGTCCCTGAGGCTTCCTCCCTTGTACTGGGGAGGTGGCACCTGCGCAGAGCTCAGAATGACCTGGAGACAGACAGTGCTCTGCCTGAGCAAGCCAGGCTCAGGGGAAGCTCTGGCTGCAGCTCCCCAAGGGACTGTGCTGAAGTTATTCTGAAGTGTTAAATTATTCTTGAACCTGCTTTATAATAATCAGATCCTGAAATAATTTGAATTAACACTGTTTTAAAGAGTTGAGCATTATAATTTGTATTTACCAGGGAAGTTTTTTCGCTCTTGCAAATTATGCTAAATGTTTCCCAGGCTGCAGGACACATTGGTGATGTTATTTTCTTGGTTTGTTTTAATTACTGTCTCAAGCATAGAATGCACACATCACCTCCCATAATTCAAGATATGTCGTAAGCAGGCGTTTAGCTAAATTTCCATCTTTGGTTGGTTGACGTTTTTTGGTTTGTTCTGTTTTTAAGAATAAGAAAAGCTATAATGTATGTGGGCATTATAATCACTGTCTGTTTGTCCTTTCTGTCTACCACCTCCCTTCAACCCTTTGAATATTCTTAATCTATTTTGTGAAAGAGTCCAGTACTTTACTGGCCCTTGAGCATCTAGCATACCTTCACAGTAAAGGTATCTCAGTGACCCTGTGGAGATCCTTTCTGTGACTTCTCTTTTGCAATCCCATCTGCACTCTCACAGAATATGGCCAGAAATGGAAAATTGCAGTAGTGTGGTGGTGACCTGCAGCTTCTGTGTGGTACAGAGCCAGCTACAGTGGGCTATAAAATAAGAATTTGTGTTTCAGATAGTCCTCCCTCCCTCTTCCTCTTTTGTCAGTTTACTTGGAAATATTATGTGCATCAAGATAATGCAACGCTATAGGCAGGGCTTCCAGTCAGTCTTATGTGCCAGTCAGCACCAGAATTTTAGCTTTTTATTCCTCTAGGCATGCAGCTCACTGTGCAGCATTATTTTCCCACTGCAGTTATCCATTAGCTTAAGACTTTCATAACCCAGGAGGACACTTAAATCTCTCTTCAATCATTATGCCTCTGAACACTTTCCCCTAATGTCTTGGCTTTCTTTTGGAATCTTTTGTCTTACAGTTTTTATCCTGCATTTACCTGCATTGAATTGCATTTGCCATTGTATAAGAATTTTCCTGAGTTGCTGTAACCCTGTTCATTCTTGATGGTTAAGGTGGTGCTCTGTGGGGAGACAGAGAGCTAAGTGCTGTGCTCCTCAGCCATCTGTCCAGTGCAGAGAACGCTGAATGTGGGGCACCTCAGCTTTCCAAGGGTCCCTGTGTGTGACTCAATTCAGTACATGTGGGGATCCTCCAAAGCTTTGGTACCTGAGGGCTGCTGAGCCACACTCACCTTCATTGTTGTGTCCTGCCACCACAGACTGCATCACTCCTTGGGGAGGGAGCGACTGCTGCAGCAGGGACCAGCCTGGACACGGACAGGTCCAGCAGGAAGGGGAACCAGCGAGGGCAGTGCCAGCAGGGCACTGGGAACAGCTGCACCACGGGGCTCTGCCCTGGCTCCCCAGCACAGATGTTGACCCGAAAACACATTCAGAAATTGTCATTAAAGTCACGTGGATTTGCTTATGCATAATCTTTTTTTAAAACAACAAAACAGTTTGTGCTGTCTGCAGGACTCATAGGAGCCAGCTATTTCAGAGTGTTATTTACTTTTGTGATGTTTATCTTTCGCCCACTGGTGGGTGTGAACATCACTGGTTTTATTGTGCAAAGCAACGACCTGGGACTATTTTTACATCAGACTTTTTTTTGCCATTTTAGTTTACACAGGCTTGTCTTTTAAGGATCTCTCAGGCCTAAAAAAACAATGTAGCATAATCTGATGTTTTGCAGTTAAGAAGAGGAAATTAAAACTCCCCATGTTTTTCATTTTAGAATTAAGTACTATGGGAAGTAACCAATGAATGTAGCTATTTAAGGCCTAAAGTATGAATGATTTTGAGTCTTTCATGCCAATCACTTTTCTTTCCCATTTTTGATTAATGAGGCAAAGTAAAAGTAGAATAAACCTGGCATTTTATATCAGGGATGAATTAAATGAAAACCTAACAATTCAGAGTAGCTTACTCGTCTCTCTGTAAGTGTGGGTATTACATGACATATTGCTTATATGTATCATCCTTTTCCTATGAGTTATTTTTAATTGTTTAGCTTGAAATTCTTTTCTTCTTCCTCTCCCCTCAGCCAGGTAAGGGTTCCTATTGACTAATTCACTGATAAGGGTGTTTCACCTAGTTGATACCTAAAATTCTTGCACAGCCATGCCTTTATCTTTTTAGATGAATGGGATTTTATTTGTGTTTATTTTTTTTATTAAAAAGTAAATTGGTATTCATTAAAAGCTTATTTACTTCCTGACCCCTTATTTGAAGGGCATATGACTGTGAGATCTTTAAATATACAAGTGTCCTAAGAAACTTAAATGCTGTGCATAAGGATAAAGACATCCTTAGCTAATATGACTTCGCCTCTGACCTGCAGAGTGAAAAGTCAGAATCGAGTTCTTTGTCTGGTGGAGCACTGGCAGCCAGCCTCGAGATTGGAAAGATGTGCTTGCTGAGTGCAAGTTCCTTGTGTATTGTGCTGTTTACCTAAGGGTTATATCCAAGACGCTCTCTGAACAGCTTGGCTGATTATTGAAAAATGCCTTATAGTAACTTCCAGTCTAAGTTGATCGATATTAGTGCACAGCTTTACATGGGAAGGAGGGAGCTATTTAAACATTGAGAGCCTCCGGGATAACTGCGAATGAAAAAATAATGCAGAACAAATATGTTGAAGGGTTCAAGAGAGAAGACTATCTCGTCTCTGTGCAGAGGAAAAAAAAAAAGTTGTTAAATTGCAGCAGAAAAACCATTTGAATTCACTATTAATAAAGCGAAGGTGGATTTTTCCCTAGGCCAAAAAGAGTGGGGGGGAAATCAAACCCAACAAAATGTAGTGCTCTTTAATGTAGAGAGAAGTTAAGAATCATCTAAGCACATCCTCCCATAGAAAGCTTGCCTTCACTGCCAGTCTCTGAGCTGTTCGTGGTCTGTGGTCTGTACTAAGCTCCGACCCCTGCAGCTCTGGGCCCCAGCTTGGGCTTGCTCTCCCTCCCAAGGAGGCAAAATTCAAAGGTACTGACTTCTGTACCAGCAACACTAGAAAAAGAAAACCCCACTTCTTTCAACATCTTAGAAGAACATGTAAGAATGTGGAGTGGACTGTTCCATCACCTGAACATGATGCTTTTTTTTACCTATCTTGAATATGGAATAATTACTAGCTAAATGTTCCAATGTTCTTATCCTGAGAAACTGGAATTCAGGAGATACACCTTTGTCACTAATTTATTCTGACTTTTGGAAGAACCATAACATTCCCACGTCTCCATTCTGGATCTGTAAGTGACAAGTCTTTGGCTTTGTCAGTTCATAATGAAATCATCAGGCTCCAGTGTTGCGTTCACCTGATGGTTGATGAGATAGAGGAGGACACAAGAGGAGCTGGTGGGAAAAGCCTAACAGGAGGACAATTGGAGAAGGGAAGAAATGGGATTGTATCATGGAAAATGGGAAATAGGTTGATTTCTTTCACAGAGTAAGAAGGAAGATGAAAACTTTATTTCTAATGGAGGGACATTGGAAACAGACTGGCTTGCTGAAAGATCTTTGGACACTTGGAGTGAAAATTGTGATGTGCCTGTAAAGCCTTGTGGGGAAAAATCCGTCCTGATATGCTTGGTTAAAACAATGTAGGCAGAAGAGGCTTCAAGTACAGAGCCAAACAGGATAGAAACAGGATAGATTCCTTTAGTAGGTCAGCTGGTGTTAGCTTCCAAAATTTAAAGAGGTTTGGAGTACTTGGCATCCTTCTTTATCAGTTGTTTGGCACATGTGTTGAGGAGCAGACTGAACTTCCATCTGTGCTGAGGGCAAGATGGAAAAGTCATCAATGTGTAACTCACTGTTGCTTTAACTGTTTTCTGCTCTATTTCAGCTGGTTTTGTGGCTGACAGGAGATTACTGGGGAAGAAGTGATGACTCTTCATATGAATGCTTTTAAAATATAATTCCAATATAACATTTCTCACTGTGCCGTGCAGAAATTGCACTTTTGTAGGAAAGGTGGAGCTCTAAGAACAGTCATGGAACGTGTCTGACTGTTGTACCACGACGCAGGAGTTCTTCAGGGCCCGGGAAGGGGTGGATCCAGTTCCTGACTGCACTAACCAACAACACTGACTGCTGCCCCTGACTTGGGAAACATATTTTAGGAAGTCTCACAAGTGCAGCACAGAACTGTAATTTTGCTTTGTGACTCATGCTGAGATACAGTCCTTGCGTGTCGTTTTGTCTGGGCACCTAATAAAGCTCAGGCCACACCTGTTTGTGGATGCAGCAAAATGGCAGGGAGCTTATTTTTATACCATTGATTCTGATGAATGCCACTTATAATCAACACCTCCATGAGGAACTGGCTTGTGTGCAGAAATGCTCTTTAATTGAAGGGTGCACTTCAGCAGCACAACGTGGTCCCAGCGTGTTTATCTCATGAAAGCCAGAACCATTACAGTTATAGAATATCAAATGCTTTGGATGGATCATATTTATTTTATGACTTCTGTGGTCACATATATATATAGATGACTTTCAAGATCGCTCTTGTTCATGAAAAGTGTCACTTTAGAATGACAGAATTAATTCTCTGTGGGGACCATATGACAATTTTGGGAAGCAGTCCTGTCCTACAGAACGCACAGGTCACTACGCTTTTCTGGTGAGGCAGAGAAATTACTTGTAAGAAGCTGTTAGGTTAATTACTGTTTAGAAAAGGGTATTAAATTCTAAGAAGTGTGCAGCATTCTGTTGACAGAATGATGGTTGCTGACAGATTAAAACAAAAATATTTTGGAAATGGTCCCTCTCCCCTTTTTTTAAATAACAGAGTAAATTGGACCCGTGAATTTTGACAATGCCTTTTGAGCTGGTGAAATTGAAGTGTGCATCAAATCAAGCTGCATTTTAATGCATCAGTTTAAATTAAAAATTAACAATTTTAAAAATCAGTGATAGAGATCTATGGGATGGACATTTCTTTTTTTTCCCAGGCTGTAACATGGAGCTTAGAGGGTGCTTGCAGCCTGTTTTGCCCAGAGCACCTTATTTTCAAACTGAGTTGCGCTCAATTAGATCAGCATCACGTTTTTAGTGCCCAGTGCTCACAAACGCGTCTTCAGACCTCTATTTACTCAATTACCGTTGTCAGCATTTTTGCCTAAACATTTTGGCTTGTTTTCTGGCAGAACAGAGTTTCCCTCCCAGCCACCCCACAGCAGCAGAGGTACATGGAGCGCTTGCAGAAGACGCCGTGTGTGCACGCAGCACGTCATGGCCAACATAGAGCTTGTGGTCATCAATCATTCGATTGTTCTTTAAACACTGTTTTAACAGGCATTCGTTGTATAAATGGATCAGGTTATTGACCTTTGCCAGCAATTGCTTGCTACATGTCATCATGGCTTAATGACATTATCAAGGAACATATTCTGTATTGTAGATACTTTAAAGGGCTCTTGCATTGTCTCTCACTAGGAAACATGGCTGGCTAAAGTACCTTGAATTAGCAAGTTATTTGATGTCATTATTAAAATATGCAGAGCATTTCCAGCTACTTATGGAATAGGAGGGTGAAATACTTCTCTTTTCTACAAAAGCAAAGCCCAGGGAGAAGAGTTATTTGTCATATTAGAATACTTGTTTTGAAATCCTGCTTCTTTTTTCCTTTACAATTTAATCTTCTGCCTAGAATAGAGTGGTGCAGACCTTTGAATATCCTTTGAAAATTGTTTGACTGGTTTGCAGAGCTCCAGCTGCAACTCCTCCATTTCTAGGAATACTATAGATCTAATTGGCACTATTAAATCATTACAACACATAATAGATGGAACTTCTGACTAAATCAACTATGTTTTTAATGATGATAAGAGCTTTTAAATTAGAATGGATACAGCATTCTTTATTTAATTCTATGATGTGGGAAGGTTGTTAACTGTAATGGCTGATCAATTTCAATGGGAGAAAGTAACTAGTATTCTATAAATTCTATCTTCTGGTTAAAATTTAAGGTGGTACTGAGTTTTCAAATCACAACTGTGAAACTAAACTATTAATTGACTCTTAGTAAGTTTTTTCTAGTATACAGCTCTACAGTGGCTTCTGTGGCTCCCCATGTCCCAATCTTAAAGCTGATTTTCTGTCCAACAGAAAGAGTACACATATCACACAAATTGGACACTGTTGTAATTCTATTTTTTCCTTGACTGTTGCATTAAAATTCAGATTCTGCATGAATCAGAGGGTTCTTAAAAGCTTAAAAATTGTTATTAATCAATAAATTTTTGTGCCATTGCTAGAAAATAATTAAGTAGCATTACTTCCATTTTATAGTGGAGAGAGACTCAGTCATGTTGGTAGCCTAGATATGGCCAAAATTTAGATGTTACCCTTCTGTTCTGTAGCTGTTCCTCTTTTAATGCAGAAAGACCATTTTTTGTACAATGTAAGGATCTTGCTGTTTTAATAATTAGTCCAACATAGTCTTGGTCTTTACTTTTCCCCCATTGGTTGTCTGAGACCCTGTTCTTCAATATCCCAGATTCACTCCTTACATTGTGCTCATGTTCCAGTCAGTTCTTTTAACTTTTGTCTTGTTTTCCTGTCCACTGCCATGGCAAAATATCTTTTCATGTCTTTTAATTTTAATGGTGCTTATTACCAAGTTTTCCTTATGCTTATTAACAGTATTCCAGTGAAAAGATGGAATATAAAGCACAATTATGGTCTTCTAGAAAAGTGGGAGTAAGGTCAGAATAGTGAATTCTTACCCTTCCTTCTGACTTCTAGTTACATCCTTCTTTTGTCAGCTTCTGAGCTGAAAAAAAAAAGTGGCAATAAGACTTTTTACTCTTGGACATATTTAGAGATCTCTGTATTAATAGCTACCCCACATTTTCATAGATTTTAAGATTTGGGAGGGGAACAATAAGTATTTGTCAAGGTGTTCTGCACTGAGGCTGTAGAAATTCAATAGTTAATTTTGGAACAGAGAAAGTGTTCCTACCACAGACTGTAAACCAGGTGTAACTTCAAGGAGGTGGAGGAGACAACAAGCAGGTATAAAACTGATGCAGGAGGGAGAATCAGGACATAAAAGCACTATTTGAGAGTTTCTTCTAAGTAAATCTCCTCACAGCAGTCCCCAGTTCTTTTTCGCCAGGGTTACATTTGATTGCTGGCTTTGACAGCTCACTGCTGGCAGTAGGTTTCAAAAATGTCTAATCCAGCTGGATTGTTCTGTCTTCACATTTCCTTCCTACATCAAGAGTGTATACAATTACCAAAAAAAAAAAAAAANGACAGAAAAAAACCCTGTTGCTTCCATTATGGGATTTAAGATAAAATAGAAAATATAAACTTAATAATTAAAGCCGTGAAGGCTGTGGTGGTGTTTTGTTTTGTTTGGGGGGCAGGAGGAGAGAAAGCAAAAGCTCACAACGCATCCTTAACATCTTCAAGATAGATTCAGAGCTGTGATTTCAGCCCCGAGACCTAACAAACATCGCATACAGAGTGCAGTAAATGCAGTATTCATAAATGTATATGCTCTTTGTGACTTCATGTCAGCAGGGTTCTGTAGACCCTCATTTGTATCAAATAAACTTCAAATGGTAAAGAATACGTGCCAGCCAGGGACGAGCATCGCTTTGAATTGTTCCTTGTGTATCGTAGCTGAAATGGGAAACGTGGCTGGCTTCCTGTTTGTCAGGAGTGAAAAACAGGCACATCTTCTGTAATTATTAGTAATAGTGTCAATTTAATAAATTATTCACTCATGACAACAAGATTTACATTCTATTTGCTGATAGCTTGTGGGGGATAGTGTTTGCTTTAGGAAGGTAAAACCTGACAGTAATGCAGTGTACATTGTAAATCCCTGTGTTGCACCTGCTCTGAAACAGTGAAGACAAGTGGTGCTATCTTGTTTCTTACTGTACCTTCCTCCTCCCGTGTGGATGATACTCTCATGGGCTCACTAGATTTTTTGCTATTGCTTATCCATCTGGGGCTAGGCATTTAGATGTTCAGCTAACACAAAGGTTCATGGTTGTGCCTGAGATTTCCATGGACTGTGAAGAAATTATTATCCCTGGTATATCGATGGACAGGAGAAGCCAGGTCAGAGATTGCAGGAGTGGGATGAGGTGATGAGTTGTTTATGCTCAGCTCCTTTCAATCATGGCAGCATGGGAGGAAGTGCAGAAATGCTTGAGTAAAAATTTAACAGGTGAATGATACCTGGGCTGAGAGAGGAATTAATATGCTGATAGCAAATGGGAGAAGTCAGACCATGAAGGGATTGGCTACAGAAGGAATGCACCTATTGTTTCATGTGCTGAACTGGGGAGGGACAGTGGCATGAAAGAAAAAGACCAGTATGGTACTAAAAAACAGTGTTTGTAGAAATGTTCTACATTGCTGTAGGTGGTACATAGATTTTTTGTCAAGGCTAAAATAAAAGTATGTGATAATATACATAAAGGGTGAGAAGAAGGTTTTAGGAAGGGAAGGGCTGGGATCAGTCTGTTTCCTGTTGTCATGCAGAAAGAATCAGAGAGTTTGCCCAAAAAGCAAGGAGTAAAAAATAAAGAACTGAGTAAAAAAAGATGTTGAGGCTGGGCAGAAAAGAAGACAATCGTGTTGCACATCATGAGAAAAGATGGTGTGGAAATGTGTTGGGGGACAAGGAATTGCTGTGTTGTGTTGGATTTGAGTTGAAGGCTCAGCAGTGAGAGAGATGGGCGAGGAAATGTCAGCATAGCAGAGAGGGAAATCTGTCCCTTATTAAATAGTAACTGAGTTGGTGCATGAGATTTTCCAGCCATCAATCAACTGCAGATCAGCAGGGAGGAAAGGAACCAAAGCCAGAGCCTTACACAGCCTTCACAGAGAGGGCAGGATCCTGGGTGCAGAGGGAGGAGGAGATTTCAAGAGGGAAAGCATGACCAGTTGTGTCAAAGGCACGTGTGAGCTTCCCTTTTCCACTAGCTCCTCATCTGGGAAGTTTCCATCCATCCTTGTGTTAAGCTGGAGGAGCTGGCTCCCACCAGGTCAGGAGAAGCAAACCTACACTGGTTTGGGCTGGGACTGTTTTCAAAACACTTCTTATCTCCTCAAGTGTCTCTGGGTTAGGGGGTTTCTAAGAGAAACCCCCAAGGCTGTCATGGTAGTATGAAGTTGAACAAGAGGCACCAAAAAATTCTGATTATTTGCTGTAAGATGTCCTGGTAACAGCAGCTAAGCAGCATGTGGGCATTTGCTTGTTTCAATGGAATTCTAGAGGAAACATTACTTACCCCTGTTTTACAGATAGAGTAAATAGGATAAAAGAAATAAGTTGACTTGCCAAAAAATCAAACGAGATCTGTGATCAGCTCATAGTCCTTTGCTTGTAAGTACTCTGCTTTTTTTCTTTGCAATTCAAAAGCAATTAAAGCAATGAAAAGAAATAAAATAGAAGTTAAATAAAATAAACCCCAGCACGTCTTCAGCAATTCCTCTGCTAAAACTTCTGATATGGTGTGAAAGAGGTTTAAGCTTTCCTCCTTGATAGTACATTAAATAATTATTGAATTTTTATTTTACCTTAAGTAGGAATAATATTTGATTGTCATTTTAACCAGTTCTTTAGAATCCCATAGTTTTACTCGCAATAATCCAAGAACACTTAATAAGTCTTAAAATATTCATAACACACAGAGATCATTACTCTTGAGACCTTTGTACAAAGCAGTGAAGTGTGTTAGACATATGGCAGAAACCTCTTAATTTCTTATTTCTTGCTATGATTATATGAAAGAAAGGAAAATTCTCTGTTCTTTTCCCCATTGCAATCTGCATGCCATTGTTTTATCTGTTGTGGGCCAAATCATCTCACACAAATGTTCACTGAAGAACATGGAGTTAATCAGTCTTGAATTTAGCTCGGTAAATATATGCACAATAACAATAAATTGTTTCAGTTTTCTGTACAGTATTTCAGATAACGAAAAAGAAGAAATAATTTGTTTCTGTATCCCACATGACATTAACAGCCCAAACTGTGTTGCATGACAGATGCTGGTACCTACCTTTTATATTATTGGTAATTATCTAAAGTCGTTAATTGCTGTGGCATTGAATATAAAGAAAAAAATCAAACAACAATTGGTACATCCTGCACTGGAAATGTATCCTAAATATCAGAAGCCCTTGTCACAGTACTTACTGTATGAAGAGAGGATGAACAATTCTGTTTTAATTATATTTCAATGTGTTTATCTAAAGTCAAGTGGAACCTCCATGGATTAAATCTAAAATAAAACTGTGGTTACAGTATATGGTCATAATCCCCAGCTCTGTTGTGTCAAAATGACAGTATAATGAGTACAAGTTAAAATGTCCTCTGCTTTCAAATCCTCATTGATTAAATAATAGTGCATTCTGTTTGATGTCTTGGCTTTATTATTCAGAAGCGCTTCAGTATATGTGTCCTACCTTTGTATTATGTGCTCCTGGCAACCAGGTATCCATATAGGTTCTTATTTACACACCTGCAACAGATACACTGTACGTTTAGCTTGCCTGTGTGCTGCTTGAATATGAAATTTTAATTATTCCTCTTAATTATGGTGCTTTCACCAAAAAGAGGGAAATCATTGGTCAGGTACAAAAAGAAACTGCTTGGTATTTGAAGGAATTTGATAATTTTGTTGTAGTTCGTAGCTTGGCAGGTGGTAATAATGCTATGCCAGCACTGTCAAAATATGAAAATTAAAGTGACGATGGGTTTTAATGAAATCCATTTGACAAATATAATTAAGGTGTTTTAATATGAAGCCCTGTAATAAAGACTACCGGTGGACTCCCTGAGGTCCTGACTAATTGTGTAGATTGCTTTTAAGCTTTGAATAGTTTTATTGGATAATGAACTGTTAAGAAGTGTTAGATCTTTCTTAAGCAGAATTTGGTTTGAAAAAGAAGAGGAGAGACAGGCCTGAGGTGTGGCATTTTAAACATAATTAGAAGAGAGATTTAAGTTAACATCTTTGATCTTGCTGTCAGTTTTTGATTAGAGCTGTAAATGCTTTAATCAAGTGCAGTGTAGTCATTACATTTCTAACTGTTTTTAAACTGCGAAATTACTGAGACACTGACATCGGTTTAACACTTCCTGAGAATTTCCAGCAAAGTTATGTTTGTAAACCGGGTGTTTGCATTAAATTGTCATACTGCAATAATTTACCGTTTCGGTAGATCATGGGATAATTATATTTTGGGGCTCAAATAATCTAAAACACACTTATTAGATTAAATATAATGTTCTGTAGTTTAGGAGTGTGGGCCACTTCAGATTTCATTTGTAAAATAATTTCTAATCTTGTTTTTTCAATCAAAATGGTATTCAAACTAGTAGCTTTAATGAAAATGAATATATGAGAAGCTAAGTGCAGTATTAAAATGTCTTCCATAGAAAAATGATTCTTTTAATGTTGCATGCTGTGTTTGACCAATGTGGATTCCTTCACATCCATTTTAGAATCAGGAAAACAGGCACAAGTATTTACCAGGGGTACAGTAGTGCCTGAGCCAGTACTACAGTTCTGTTCTCTCAAATTCCTATCTTGCAACATTAAATATTGCTTGAAGAAATTTCAGACAGATCAATTTATTAATTTTTTTTTTTTTTTACTGACATCCAAAACAGCACTAAAATGTGAAAATGGCCACGGGCTCAGGTCTGTAACATCAGTGAGGATGTTGGGCTGGATGGTACCTGCCCATAGGTGGCATGACTTCCATTTCAAATACAGAACCCAGCAGTCCAGGGTCCTTTCTCAGATCTGACCTTGCCTCCCTGTGTTCTTGATCTTTGAGCATGACAGAAAATCCAAATACTTGTCTCTTTACTGTGTGGGCTAAGGGCTGCTAGGCATAATGTTTTACTCATGTTTGTCTTCTAGAAATCAAGAAATAAGGTACAGCAAATGAAAACCATACTAAATTCATTCTGTCTGCAGCATATAGACCATCCACACAAATAAACTCTAACAGTGGCCTGCCAACAAGTCCCACAAATTTGTTAATGACGTCCCACAGCAGACCACCTGTGCCTTTGGCAGCATGTCCTGCATGCTGGCAAGTCTGGCAGACCAGGAGAGAGGGGAGATGTCACCCAAACCTGGGACATCCCCACAGAGACTGTTCAGCTGCCAGCGCTTCTTCACGGCACCTCCAGTGCCCGTGTCTGTGCTGGCTGCCGTGCGAGTAGCACCCAAGAGCAAGAAGCAGCCTCTCTGGTAACCCTGACCCGAATCTTTGGGACCCAAAGGCCATGTTCAGTAGCTGGGATGGCACTTGGAGCACTCCAGGCAGCTGCTTTGGGAGAATCCCAGTGAAAGCTGCTGCCCTATGCAGTAAACTGCTTTGTTCTGGAGCAGTTTTGTTTTTCGAAATCTACAGGTTTGCCCTAAATCAAATCATATAGTGGTAGTCTAACTTACAGGTGCCAGAAGTATTGATTAAGTGTTGCTGAGTTGCTCCATCAGAAGAAATCACACTTGTCATCTTAGGCACTCACTGAAAAATCAGGTTTTTCAACAATTTTTCCTATCAGGGATGCCTTAGAAACAAATCGTGTCTTATATGCAATAAAGGTCCCATGTAAGCCAACCTCTGAAACACCATCTGAAGAGCTTAACTTGATCCTTAAAATATGAGTCTGCTCTGAGGAGTGCTGTAAAAATTCTATTATGTGATAGTCTATTTTTCCATCTCAGCAATTTCCAGAATATCTTTGTTTAACAAGTACAAGAGCAGAGACTTTTTAATTTTACATATATATACACATAGCCCTGTAAATTCAGCCAGGATTTTAAAATTAGTCTGGATTCTTTCCCTTTTGTATACCTCCTGATAACATTGATTTGCCAGGCCATCGAGTATTTTTCATTGTTCCCTCTGAACCCTTGCTGTGGGTTTAGTGAGGTAGTGGTTTTCTCAGCATTAGTCTGTGTGTAATCAAAGGCAACATTGCAGATGGAAATAACTAGCACTTAGCTCATGTGTGTGAAAAAGCAGCAAAATCCATAGCTGCAATGGTCCTGCAGGGTAAAAAAAAAAAAAAAAAAAAAANAAACAAAGGAAAAATGGCTTGAAATGGGAAAGTGTAAGTGGAGGAAGACTGGAGTCTGTAAGAAGTGTGCTGGGTAAGGAGCACGGAAATGTTAATCTTGATGTTTTGTCCTTTAGGTGCAGGTTTTTAAACTGCTGTATATTCCAGATGAACACAGTTTCTAACTGATGGGTATAAATATCACAAGGTAGAAAACCAAGGTTCAAAATGCGATAAATTGCACAATCTACTAGACTTCATCACCAAACAAAAATACAGCCAACTGAGCATTTCCTAGAGATCCATCCAGATAATGAAATTCTGGGGTAGAGCTGGAACTTGAACCGCAGCCAGCCCAGTGAGCTAGAGACTGTCCTTTCCCTCTGTCCCTTGTCCTCCCACCTCCAAGTAGCTGCTTCAGATCTCCAGAGTCCTGGTGGAAGAAGCAACATTCTCTGCAAGCAAAACTGCCATCATGACAAAACTGTTGTGCATTGCACATCACATGGTTTTCTAGTTGTAAATTACCTAATGAATAATCCAACATTGTCTTGAAAGGGGATTTTCCTCTCAAAACTACCACCTCTTTGGAGAGATGTTGTGTTTTCAAGGGAAACTAAAGCTTCGTTAGTAATTTGGTACTCTTTTTTACTTCCTTTTTAAAGATTTTTTTTAGGATTGGTAGAAACCTTGAACAATAACTTTCCTCCGCATTCTGTTTATTACTATTTTTCAAACTTTGGTACTTTCATCTTCCAACTTTACAATGCATTTCTTTTTATGGCCTTTAGATTTTAAGAGGTTTAGTTTGTGGAAAAAATGGGAAACATTGAAAGGATGAGCTAATTATTGTTTCTTCAGCCTCTCCAAGGTACACTGTTGTGTTAGAGTTTTGCCCCATTTGTAATTTATGCCTGTTAAACCTTTGTTTTATCATCTATTACTGACTTCTAGGCTTCTGTTTGCACTTGCTGGCTGTAACAAGCATTCTATTTTATATGGAGAAAAAATGGTTTCGGTTTCAGTTACTTTTTACTGTACCTGAAAAAGAGAATGGGATTTGCAAATGATAAATGGGGAAGTTGACTAGCTAACTAATAAAGATTTGTCTTAATCAAGTATGATTTGTCAGAACAGGAGCGCACTGGGGTCAGGGCACACGCAATGAATAATACAGCATTCACTGGAGAGAAGGACCAGGCAAAAGGCCTCATAAATATGCCGCGATTACCCACTGCTAATTCGTATTCAAAGAGTGAATACTGCACTGAAGCCAGCTCCGAGGTTGCTGAGCTGTTCACCTGCTTTGTGGGCTTTACCATGTTTAAGAAAGTTTTTATATATATATATATATTTTTTTTTTATATACACACACTGTTTACAGAATATTTATGCACAGACTGCTGCACTTTTTGGTCAATGAGTTTAAGCATTATTTATTAATCATCTAGGTTTGTTTTATTTTTCTCATGTCTGAGTGCTATTTTATTTCTGGTTTTTGTTGTTTAAATATGAATGTGAATACAGCAGGAGATAGTTCCATTCACATTTAAAATGAATTTCTGAACAGTGCAAGAAAGGTTAAAACACTCTTTAGCTCCATGGAAGTATTGAAGATCAAACAGGTATAGACTTCTTGTTTATGTTGCCAGCTTTCCTGACTTTCTAATTGGCCTGTAGATTCAAGATAAATCTGGTACATCAGGATGTTGGGAGAAACCTGAACAAACCCAAATGTAATTTTATTTGGCCCTGGCTTTGCTTTCTGATGTTGACTTTGCTTTTTGCTTCAAGGAGCACTTTCTCAGATTGAAACAGTTGAAGGATGTACTCTTCTCATAGGTCTTCTGATGTGCAGAAGAGATACTGCAAAACACTTCTGTTACGATTGAGAAGTTTAGGCCACATAAATGGGTCATAAAGAATCAGTTTGAAACAAAAATAATAAATTGTTGCAGTGCTTACAGATATAACTAGCAGTCTTTGTTCTTCGTCCTTGTACTACATAAATGTCATATACTGTGGTTTTGTGTAGTTAAATAAGATTGAAAAAAATTCTCACTACACTCTTCAATTTTAAAATGTATTTCAGAGTTTCAAAACATTTTCTTCTCTTTCAAAAACATGATGTAACTTTTTTCCTATTTGCTGGTTGGCTAATAGCCTGTCTCATCTATTTTGTGCTCAGCTCTGTATCTTGAAGTGCATTTACTGCTTTAAGAATGGATCAGCTCTAGAGATAGGGCCAACTTTACAAGCCTCAAGCTGCTGAACACAGGAGTTTAAGTTGCCAGCTCTCTGCCTGCCCATTTTAAGTCTTTAAAATAACCAGTAATGAGGAGTCCAGAGTAATTATTTGTGCTGCTCTGAGTTTGTAGCAAACTGGGTAGATGGTAGGGCACTTTTGATTAAATAATGATTATGGCTCCAGCCTTAGATGAACCAAAGATCACCATTGTGTCATCTCAGTGCTGTTTGGAGTCACAAGTTTAATTAAGTGGCGGTTTGTGGCTCAAGTTTTAGAGGATGTATTTCTGCAACTTAATTTAGATGCAATCAGGATTTTTAATACTCTCCCCTGCTAAATTGCTTTCAGACAAGTTCCAGACTGGCAGTACTGCAGTGAAGCATCACCCATTCCTGCGCCAAGCTCAGAGCGAGCGGGGGCTCCTTCTGTCCTGGGAGCACTTAAAAGTAGTAGCAAAAGAAGACACTGAGGGCTGGCTCCCAGCTTTATATTATTAGTGATTGAAATGGGGGTAGCAAGTTGTTTACTTATTGATGCACTAAGGAAAGATTTCTTTTTGCCTTAGAGCTTTTTTGAAGGAAGAGGGTAGGGGAGGAAGATTCGATGGGAGGAATTTGGAGCAGATGAGCTCTGCTGGGCTGGGGCATGGCAAGAACAATGGCCAGCTTTCAGTGGAGACAAGTGCTCAGCAGAATCAAAGTCTGCCACCTCCTGTGAAAGTTGCTGTGAGGATGTTAGTAAGGGAGCTCAGCTAGATTGGTGATGGGAGTAGACAGAAAAAAAAAATACATCAGTTAGTGAGAAATGAGTTGTTTTTACCAGCAGATTGATGTAAGTTAGGATTTCAGAAAAGGTATGAAACTTCAGAAATAGAAAAAGCAACTGGAGGTGAAGTTAGTAGGTCTGTCATATATCATCTTTCTTCTTTCTTTATCCTATTTTCTTCTCATTCATCTACCTTTTTTCTTACTGGGGAAGGACAAGCCAGGCCTGGACCATGGGAGGTGTTGGTTATGAAATGCTCCCAGTTTGTTCTTAAAGCCATGTGGCACCTTCCTCAAATATCTTTTCTTCTTTATTTTGAACAAAGCACAAAGTCTGAATTCTGATGTTCTGGATGTTTTTCTTTCTGGCTTCCCTGACCTCAGTATCAACCAACCCCTTTTGCTCTTGGCCAATAAAAATAATTTCATGAACATCCATTATAGCTTATAGGGAGACCTTTTCATTTGAGAAATGCTTGTATTTTTACTTTGATGGACATCTTGGACTTTGGAAGTTTGGGGGGTATTTTTAGATGTTACTTGCCTCCACAGTAAGACTGGGCAACTTCTTTTATCCTCTCTTGCAACTGAACTTCTGACAGCTCTGGAAGTGTTGAATGTCCTCGGTGAATGCTGTGGATTGTCAGTGCTCTTTCCACCTGTATGGCAATGGCTTCTGCTGAAGAAGCCAAATAATCCCTATAAAAAGTAGCTAATTTTTATTTTATTGTGTTAAGTGACCACTTAGCAGCATGCAGATTAACATCTCCATGGAAGATTCTTGAGGCATTTGAGCACTAACTCATGTTTCACTGTTCTGTTAATGCTCTACAAATTGTCTCTCCATTGGCTTATGGCTGTTACATTATCCTTCATTTATCTGTATTAACTTATACTTGTTTTTTAATAACCTTAATGATCTAAATCCTTCTGTTTCTAATTATATCAGCTGTTCGATATAAATATCTGTCAGCTGTGAACTGGGGAATTTATTGGACTTTTACCTGTGTCCCTATACTTCAAGATATGTCATCACTTTCTTTATTAACTTTCTGCTGTCAGAAGCATAAGGTGTTCAACTCAACCCTGAATTCTTCAGCTCCTGCAACCTGTATTTTCCAAGTCTGTAAATCTGCTTGCTGTCACCTCTGAACAGTGAGCTTTTAACACTTTCTAGCATTTTTTCCCAGACACTGGTGTTGATGATTTATCCTAGTCTCCTAAAATCAAAACTTTTAACTTGTCCAAAATGGAGTGGCTTTAAGAAAAAAAAAAGTCCCAGCCTGTGTCAGCATAGTTTCCAAAAATCTTCTATAAGCTTTTGCTACATCTTCAGAGCATATGATATCTCTGTGTAAAGACAACACACAATTTGCGCTCCCCAAATAGCACTGCTCAGTAGGCAGGGCTGAGTATCTCAGCCTGGAGCTGTTCTTCATTCCTACTCTGATCAACACACTTGTTTTTTTTAGTATATTTCATGATTCTGTAGAACAGCCATCTTGATTTTTAACATGATCTTCTGCTTTTCCAAGTGTAAATTAATTTGTCTTTTCCAACCTCTAATTACATAGCTCAGATGCATGCATTGTATATATGATGAGATTGGGCAAATCATATTTCCAGGTATCCTCTGTGTGATTTGGTTGGTTTTAAGCTTTTTTGCTATTTTAAATCATTTCAAGATATCTGCTGCATGTTATGACACTTACATATATATATATATCTACATATATATATACACACACACACACATATATGCACACACACAGGGTACACTTTGAGAGAAAAAGTGCTCTATAAACTATGTTGGATTATTTTATTTTTTATATGAAAAGAAAAATGGGGAGTCTGTCTTCAAAATTCATAAAAATTCATGTTTGTTTATCCTAAATCCTGGAGAGGCTCATTCCATGTCATTCCTGTCTCTTGAGTAAATATATTAGTCATTCTTAGGGGAAAAAAGTATTATTGACTTGAGTGATTAGAAAAAGCTCTTTCAGAATCAGTTTAGCTGATAAAGTACATAAATTCTTAAATGGCTGGAGGCAAAAAAAGTAAAAGAAAAACCAGTCAAGCACAACTTATTTTGCATCCTTGATGTGTGTGTAGGTATTAGAAATCAAGCTCTGTGGACCGTGTATTAAATAATTACGTTTTGTAGGTATAAATAAATACTGCGTACAGGTTAAAGGCAAATTCCAAAGAAAGGGCTTATTCAGGAGTGCAAAGCATTGCTAGAAGTGGTCATTGTCTTTTGGCTTTATCTCAACATAAAAGTTGAAAACCATGTGCCAATTTGTGCACATGTGAAAGGGGAAGTCAGGTTTTTGGGGGGGG
>VWZW01005520.1:774084-861348 GCA_013397115.1 Edolisoma coerulescens
GTGTGGTGGGGGGGGGGGGGGGTGTTTATTCTTCAGGTGGGGAAAGTGTATTCATTCTTCTAATTAATTTCGGCATTTTAGGATAAGAAATGTTTTATTTTTCTTGCATAACATACTCTCATAGAACCAGGCACCATTTGTGTTGGACTCACAACATGGCATTTTTGAAGTGCTCGGCACTAAAGAGGATGGTTTCCCATACTTTGTTCAAACACCTTTAGGGCGGAATACATTTAGAGCTGTGAATTTTAGCATTCACAATTTAAGGGTGATTGTTAATATTATGTACTTTTTCAGAAATATTTTTTTCTGGCCATCACAGCATTATTTAAGACTGAGATAATTGCTCTATCGAATATTCCTGCCCTCTGTCAGTACACAGATAATAATGATGTAAATGCATTCACCCTTCTGCTTCTCACAGTTTAGCTGTAATTTTAGAACATAATTTTATGCATCTCTTTGGGAATTTCAGTTAGAAGAGGCAGCACCACTCAGTCTTTGGTAGGACTTGGGACTGCTCTGTACTAAACATTGTCCATACAAAACAACTGAAAGGTTGGCATAATCCCCAAATAATTGACATTGTTAAGATTCTATGGAAATAACACCATTACTGGCAACAGGCAACACCCTTCAGTTTGTGTATTGGTCTTAATTCATGCATCTGCACTACAGTATATCTTACAAACCTGACCTTTTCACATAACTGTAGTAGCTTCATCAATGACTTGCATTATAAGTAGTCTGGAAAGATCTATGCAGCATCATTGCACTAAAAGCATGAATCTGCCACATAGATGAATGTTTTAACTGGCAGGAAAACGTAAGAGTTATGAGGAAACTTGAAAAATGGTAGCAAGCAGATAGCAGTGATATCAAGCTTGTAATTAGCTGTACTGTGGGCTAATGCTACATATTTCGTAGTCCCAGGTACTTTCAGTTGCAAACCAAGTGAAGAGACATCTTCATATCATTGAGAAGTCTTTATTTTCTTTATTTAATAATATTTTTGTTTGACTGTCTTGACCTTCCAGCTAAAAATCAAGTTTCACTGTCATCAGTGAATTTTCAGAGTAGAATGGGGATATGAAGAGGATAAAGGTGTCGATTTATGTTTGCAAACTTATTGTGAGATTATGTTACCTCCATCATGTCTCTTTGTTCAACTTATGTTGTTATTTTAGCCCAAAAAAGGCCAAAGATCATCAACAAAAGTGCATGTAGAGTAAAGCTGCTCCTGTAAAATTGATGATCCGTCCAATTATTTATCTATAGAGGCTGCTGGGAAGAAACGCAACCATCTCAGTTCTCAGACCCCTCTGCGAGGTTGAACTTCATGGCTGAAGGTTTAATCCCTGAGTGTCATATCAACAATTCATTCTGTGATATTCTGGCTGACATGCTCTCCTTCCTTATTTATTGATGTCTTCAGTCATCGGCAATGAGAGGAAAATACACTATTCGTCAAAGTGACGGTGTTTTACCCTCACTTACAGTTGATGCTGCTGTCACATTGATGGTTGGAAAATAAACTCAATCATTATAAAAAGCTAAGAGTGTGAACTTGCCAGTGACAGGAAGAAGATGAAAAAAAAAAATAAACAAACCCACAGTAACTTGTTTAAAATTGGTGTAATAAAAATAAAACTGTTTCCTACAAAGATATTTTTGAGCTTTGTTCATGAGATACCAAACCATTTTAGCCATGTATTTTATACTTATTCCTTTGAAGGAAGATCTGCACCTCATACTCCTTTATGTCTGCAAACATGCGTATAATTTTTAGCACTTAATACCTTTATTATCGTTTCACCTCATGCTACTAGGTTAGTAATTTGTTGATTTTTTTCCCCCCTCTCTTTTTAAGGGATTTTGCTTTGTTTTTTCTCCCCTAGATTATACTGAACACATATATCTGTTTGTGCATTACAGTATTTTGAGTGCTTTAATGAGGAAAAGCTCAGTATAGTTCCATCCTGTAAGTCCTTTGACGTGAAAACATAGGCAAGGCTCTCATGGATCGCTTTCTAAGGCTGCCATTTGTGTAACTGCACTGCACCGTGCAGCCTTTTTAACTCCAAACCCATGTATCTTACCACATTTCACCTTTGGGAGGCATTGTATATACAGCTAAAAGTAAAGAGCAGCGAGCCAAGAGGGACAAGATAGCATAATGAGGATGTCAATTTGTGGTCAGAGGAAATATTTATCTTACTTGTACTGTACTTGGCAACTGATAGAGAAATATATATGTAATGAATTTCCTCAGACTTTATCTGGCAGACTGTGTACCTTGTGTTAAATGGATTTAAAAATAACATTGCTTGTCTCAAACTTTTAAAGTTTGAGGCAATGCTACTTTGGATTGTTCCTTGAAAATGGACTGTATCAATTAAAAAAAAAATCATAATCATGTTTACTAACATATTGGTGAATATTTAATGATCCATTTTCTCAAGGCTCCCTGAATAATGACATTTTAAGATCCCACTCACTCACCAGAACAAAAGCTTTTTTTTGTTGTTTAGGAAGAAAAAAGCCATGTTTTTGTAGTTTTACTGTTTTGGTGCGTATCTCTGGTAAGCCTGCTAAGTACCCTAAATGAATGTGCACAGAAATGCTGGTTGTCTCACACGTGCTGTGTGTCCTGAGGCAAAGCCACAGCTGCTTCAGCTCCTTCTGCCTGCGTCCCCATCTGTAAAATGGGAATGATTTAACTTATTTTTCTCCTTCGGGGAAATACAGGGAGGGTTTCTTAATATTTCTATAGAGCTTTGAAGATTAAAATCTCTTCTCTATACTTGCTGCTAATATTTCAATGTTGGAGAAGCATTTGATTGAAGCTGTTTGAAGAGTTAAGTTTTGGCATCTTGTGTTGTCTTTGTACCATATCTTGAGGCCTCTCCACTATAATTTTGCAACCTTTGGTTCAGCGTAAGCTGCGGAAGCAAACAACCCCTGTGTAAACAAACGGTGATGACTGTAAATTAATGTCTCTGTCTGCTGCTGAAAACATCAGGAGATTACAGCCTATCTCTAAGCCAGCCAGAAACAGTCCATGGTGGAGCAAAGCAGACACCAGTAACTGGGCTGAGCCTGAAAAAGCTTTCATTTAAGCATCAATGGTAAATGCTGAGAGGCACTGAGAGTGGTTTTCTTCTAATATGACTTCTCAGTGTCTTTAGATGTACACGGATGGCTGGTGTTTTAGCAAAGGCTTACTGACTTCCTTGGGCTTGAGGAGTAGATAGGAAGTGTGAGCACCCAGCACCCAGAGCAAGTCTGAAAGTCTTCTTGCCTTTGTTTCACAGATCAAAGGTCAGCATCAATTCCCAGGGCCTAGACAACCTCAAGAGACTGCAGAGGGATAGCTTTTGGTTTGGCTTGCGTCTTCATTTTTATGTTGCTTGAAAAACTTAATATTTAGTATAATGATGTATTCCTCTTTGCAGTTAGGAGGAGTGATTAGGCTCCCACATGTATTAAATGCTGTTGTTACAATCTAACTTGGCATTTTAGGGCCTTGCAGTCACAAGCTGTATTTTTCATGATTTACATTTTCATTTTTTAATGCAGAGCAGATTGGACAGGAGATGCTTGAAAACCTCAGCCATGACAGAGAAAAGATCCAGCGTGCTCGGGAAAGGGTAAGTTTGATAATAAGTAGTTGCTGATTCTGCATTTTATTTGCATTGGGCAAGTTCTTTGTGCAGACAAAAATAATCCAGATGAGATATAATTACCAACTGCAGAGGAGAATTTATAAAGTGTCTTACATGGGCCCCATCCTGCCAAGTCTCTCTGATGGGGAGTCACACTGTAGTCACCAAATCTGCTGTTGGAAGCAAATTTTCTGTCGCTATCACAGTTAGATCAGTGTTCTGTCCTTTGAAGGGTTTGTTATAGTGTCAATTCCAATGGCTTCTTAGGCTTCCTATGAAACAGTTCAGTATCATAAGTGAGCTTCTAATAGTTGATCAACCTTACTCTCTGTAGCTGCAGATGCAAATAACAGCCCCTCAGGCAGGTCTGTGTGAGAGAGCAGGTACTGCTGCTTTGTCTCTGCAGCCAGGGTACATGTCTGTGTCACTTTTGGCTGATGTGGCCTCCATGGGGATCAGCTCTGCTGTGCAGAGTTAATGGAGATGCTCAGAAGCCCATCCCATCCAATGTGTACAAGTTCTCTGAACTTCCATGTGGGAACCCAGCCTCTCTGTCTCTGCTTTCTGCTCACAGAACCAGGAGTTTCTGTCCATGACATGTTGTTCAGATACTTTCCCAACTTTCCAATTTTTCCAAAGCTAGGTTCTCCCACACATCTCTTAACAGACCAGTGGCACTTAAAAAAAACTCCTTTATCCGAGGGAGTTTCTTTACCTGGATTGCTTTAATTGGTAAAGCATCCTACACCAGCATTAATGAGGCATTTTCTGCCAGCTGTACCAGTTGCTTTCTGAAGTCCTGGGCATCATCTACTTTAAAACACTAAATATACCTAAATCACAAAATGTAACTGAGAATTGTGAGGATTGACCAAGTTTTGTTCTGGCAACTTGGTGTCTTATTTCACCTCTACTCCTTATATTCCCAGTGACTGCTGAGTCTGAAGTGCTTTTCTGTTTCTAGCTGGACAAATAAAACCTAGGCAATAGAGATGAATGCCATGGATTCCTTTCTGCTGATCTTAGAAATCCCAGGGATGTAGTTCTGATCACTCAATGCACACATGGTTCATAACATAACTTTTCCTTTTCATTGCTTTCCACCTGAGGAGCAAATTTCTTTGATGGCAAAACCTGTAAGATGCAAAGAACGAGACTAAAAATCAGAAGGGTATTCTAGGAAGGTGCAGTACACACACTCCACTACAGTGCAGTAAAAAAACCTCTTGTCATAACAGAAGATCTCAAATTCCAAGTTTTTTATCATAAGCCACTTAAAATACTTCCTTTAGGGGAATTCAGAAAAGTTCTTCAGTGGAGCCATATGGGTGGACCTGTCCCAGCTGTCTATATACACTCAGATAAATATTTAGGGAAGATCTTGGATAATTCAGCAAGTTTTCCATTTTCTGTAGATTTTTAAAGACCAGGGCAGAGGATACTCTATCAATGCATAATAGCTGTACATTAAATATGCAGAGTTATTATCTTACCAACCAGGGAATAAACTTGTCTTCTGGAATGCAATTGTCAACTAGAGTATGATGGTCAGCTTTAACACTTCAATGTTGTGAAAATTAGGAAGATGTTTTTTATGAGAAAAATGTAAATAAGTTAATGTCTCAATAGTTTGGTTAAATTTACATATATGAATTTTCCTGTCTGTAGAATAAAATTACTTTTTTTTTTAGAAGGCAAAGAGAAGGGATAAAAGCTCTGCTACAGGTCAGATAGGTTAAATGGACTATACAGGACATTAAAAGATGCAAGATTTTTTAGGAAAACCTCAAAATTTGCCTAAGGCAGACAAGATATCAATGTCAGCATCTTGTTCATCTTCCTCCTTTCTCATTATTATTCTTAATATAATTTTTAAACACCATGTAGATTTGTCATTGCTAATATCGAAGCCTGTTTCAAAATGTTTTCACTACAGCAGTTCTGTGAAACATTCACTATTTAAGAGGTTCACATTCCACCAGTTCCATTCCACACCTCTGTGGTGTCCTGGTATTGGTAAAGAAATGATGGAAGAACTGCAATCAGATAATTCAGTTTTAAATAAAAACAAACTTACAGTTTGAAACTCTTCATGTGGTTTGTTTTTTTTTTCTGCCAGAGAAGGAAGAAAAGGTGTTTTCTTATCATTCTCTTGGGAGGTAGCTAGAGATCTTCCAACTATGTGTGTACGTGTTTGTTTCTCTCGCTTATTTTGTGGGTTTTTTATTACCATAAAAACATGAGGTCGTCTTGCTTAGAGGAGTTTGTCAAACCTCTAAGATTCAGCTCCCCCTTCCTAACTATCAGCACTGATTCTAGCTGTCAGGTAGAATCCTGCAGCAAGAGAGGAAAGTTAGGATCAAACATTTAATGGTAAAAAGGAGAGCGCTACTTTTCTGTGAAAAGGGAGGAGAAGCCCCAAGTGTTAAATGCATCTTTATGAATAATAAAAGACCAATGTAAAGCATACATTTGTACTTCAGATTCCCTTCTAGCATAGATAAGAACTTGGCTTTTTAATGAGCCTTTTAAAAATTATTGTGACGTTTTTTCTTCTGTTACTTGTGTCAAACCGGGCTAAACTGCTTTTCTGGAGCTTGAATTGTCTAGATGAATCAGGAAAAAATGAGGGAATGGCCTCCCTGGAATATAATGCTCATCTTTGTTCCATCATAGCACATAATTACAGAGATCTGAGAGTCAGTGCAAGCCTTCCCACTGAATATGATATTGCTAAGAGCAAGACTTGATTGGTGTTATCCAGTCCCAGCTTCCACTTGGTATTTTCTTAATAGCTTTTAGAAGAACAAGGAGGAAATTTATGCAAAAAGGTTATGTGACACTGATTGCAACTACTGATTTCAGTAACAAGCATTAAATCTGGCAGCAAATATTTACAGTATTGTGCTCCAGAATAGAGACTGGGTTTAATATTGCTGCTGTTCAAATATTCAAGATATAATAGTGGCTTGTTGTGGTGAAGGTGATTTTACTGGAAGACTGCCACTCTTCTTGGCAGTGTTACTGTTTTGATGGATTTGTAACACACGATGCATTTTGTCTACTACAACAAAGTTTTTTTCAGTAAGAAGTCAATGACTCAGGTAATCCTTTGAATCTGATTTGATAATGAAGAGGTAAATATTCAGCTTTCATAAAGAGAATGTTTTTATGTGTGTACACACAGCTGTGTTTTGGGGCATGTTAGAAACAGCGGTCCCTGCTGTTTCATAACTGAAATAGTCATAATCATTACATTATCTTTTTACAGTAGATTTTGATGTCCCACTGGTTCCAAGATGTCTCAGATGTCAAAAGATGTCTCTCCTTTAGCTGCCAGTGGCAGAAGAGGCAATAGGAGAGTAACTCCATTCTTCCTATAAACTTAATTTCTAAATTTCCTTTTGTGGGACACTAATAAACACAGAAAGAGAGGGGGCATTTTAATCTCTTTTAAAAACCAATAGAAATTAAAATGAACTTCATTTGCTTCATAACTTTTCATCTACCCAATTTCATTTTTTACCTATTTTGCAATATTTTTGAGAGCTGTAGAACAAGACAGCTAATTAGGTGTAGCTGTAAACTGTAGGTTTCCTTTGTCTTAATGAACTACAAAAACGGTTTTTCAGTGGGTGAGAGTTGCTTACATGAAAAACCCCACCCTGTATACTGTACATATGTATCCTATTCAGAAAGCATTTGAGCACCCAGGCCAGAGGTGGCTGCTGTAAGGTCAGTACAAGTTCTGTGTTTAAGGGGCAGTATAGACATATTTCTTTTACACAAAATTGCTGAAAGGATATCTTTTGTATTTCTGTTTCTTTCCTTAAACTACTGTCTTTGAAAAACAGTGAAAGAAAGATAGGTTGTTCTTTTCATAAAGCATCAGGAACACAGCACATGTGTCTCTTCATCCCTTGATCCCTTCACTAATATAGACAACCAATACACCTACACATAGGAATTATGGATACCAATGTACACAGCTTCTACCTGCAACTCGTTATTTGTAAAGCTTTTGCTCTTTATCCTGAATCACCTTTGTTGCCTCAATGACTTGCCTTCCCCGGGTTTCATATTTATGTAAGTGAAAACAAGACGAAATATTTTTCAATTTCAGAGTTTTGGTGGCTTTAGGAGCTTGCTGTGTGCTAAACCTGAAGTTGATTGACTCAGATGACTGTAGAAATAGCTGTCCTTTGTACAGAATGGGGTACGTGTGCCTTTTACCTTTAATGGGACTCTTCTCTCCCCAGCTTAGAGAAACAGATGCAAACCTGGGGAAGAGTTCCAGGATTTTGACGGGAATGTTGCGAAGGTAAGGCCAAGGTAGGGACATTTCTGCTCTTTCTTTTCTTCTTCTCTCCCTCCATGCCTTTATTTTTGGTTTTACTTCAACCTCAACATTTTGCTGATGCACCTGACTTTTTTTTAGCTGGGCTGCTGTGTAGAATGTCTTCGGATGATAGAAGTCTTTGTCATGCCTATGGAAAGAGTTTTCTGTTGCCTAAAGGATAGCCCTTGTGTACTGATTTCTCATCTTTGTTTCTTTGTGTTTGTTTGGGGAGTTTGGATGTGTGTTCTAAAATTAAGCTTTTTTGATGATGGTTTCCTGTGTTCCTTATTCTTGAGTGATTTCAGTGTTTTGAGGGGTTTTTTTTGCCTGTTAAAATGAGAAACTTGGTAAGTGTTTTGGGGCAGCATAAATTTATGTGCAGAGAAAGTTAAAATTATCAATTCTGCCTAAATAGATGGGGCAGGCACACTGCCAGCCCTTGTGGTTTTAGCATGTTTCTTCCACACTTTCAATATTATGGAAATTGTCCCTGGGATCAAAATGAGGTGATACAAACAGGAAAATTATGCAATGTCCTAAAACTCAACATGGGACTGAAGGGAGAGGGTTTTCCATTAATTACTTCTCCCCTTAAATTTACATTGGTGCATTCTCAGACAGATTTTTTTGAATTAGTGGCATCTCTGGATATGTGTTCTTTACCCAGTGAAACAGCACCTGAGCTTCTCTGTGATGTCCATGTTTCTGTATATATTCAGCTTCCTGAAGAAGAAAAGCATCCCTCTAATAAGCACAGTTTTAAAGGAGTTTAGTGCATCCTCTGAAGAGTTCAGTCTGAAATTATCCTTGCCACAGGCTTTTATGTTGTGTGTTTGCTTAATGCACTCTGCTTATAAAAAAAAAAAAAGAAGAGGAGAAATTTTTAGCAGATTTGTTGATTTGTCAGTTGGCTTAGGACATGTGAAAACTGGAATTTTACAAGTTGTTCTTTAGCACAAGCTTTATTTCTCCATAAGTCTCCTCAGAAAAATAGCTTTGTTACTTCCTTGTATACCAAACTGACAAAGGTTAAAATGACTGAACCTCATGCCTTCATTCCACAGATTTCTTACAATTCCAACTCCAAAATGTAACATATAAAATTCTCTGATTAAGAGTAATATGTAAATGACACAAGCTAAATTCAAAATCCATGGAGGAAGGAAGTGGCAATTGAAAGGGATGGTTCAGTGGCTGTAGACAATCAAAATAAACTATAAAAAAAATGAAGGAAAAGAAAAGACACCAACCAAACCCAAGTCTCCCCCGGAAGGGCTCTGCGACATGAGCTGTAACGAATATTCTGCATATGTCTCCATTTTGTCAAATCTCATTAAAGGGGTTTCTTGCTTTATGTCAATTGAGCTGTCCAAAAATCATTCATCATTTTAGTGTAAAAAAAATCATGCAGTTATTTAAATAATATCATATTAATGTTAAAGTTCAGCTGTCATTTAATAGTATGGCTTAATCAGACATAGCATTTAGGAAAAATAGTTTTTTCGGGCTTTACTTGGCTTTCAGGTTGGCAGATTCAAATAAGGATTTATGGGTTTCTAAACCAATGTATTCTTTCCATGTTTATGCTTGAGGTACCCCAGCCTTTTTTGCAGCACCCTGTAGTCTGTTATTTTCAATAAAATAAAGTATCTCCTCATATTGTGTTTGAATACATTTGCAAGTAATTTGGAGAAGCTGAAACAAAAACATATGCTGTAACCTTTGACTTTGTTTTGTGTTTGGGAATCACAGTTAGGAGTCCTAGTTTATAAGTGTTCCATAAGCCAAATGAAAAATACAATCTTTCTGGAATATACTTGGACTCTTCTTTTGAGACAAAAGGATTATGTAGTCGAACACCACGATGGCACGTTTCTGTATGTCAGAAAGGCACTGGATTTCCTTTTTCTTCAACAAAAATGCTGAGCTGAGTCACCCATCTAGATGAAAGGCAGGTTAGGATTTAAGCTCAGTTCAGGTAAATGTGCCAAAAGCAATGCCAGCATAGAAGCGGCTTGCAGTAGACAATTCTCAAGATGTTGCTTAAAACCACATAATTGATAGACCCACAGTGAATTTAATTTGTTTGTGACCATTGGGTTGAAAGGTCTAGCATTATCCCAGCCTCAGCATCATCCCAATTTGTTTAGTTACAAGAATAATCATAAAATACAGACTCCAAGAAATCAGCATGTATTAGATAAATACAACTGCAAGAAATATAATTAGCACAGATTGGCAGTTGTGTCCTAATTTCTGCATACTTCAGTACAAGCTACACAATGTTTCACATAATTACTGGAACCAATAAAATAAAACACTGGAGAACCATTCTCCACATCAATATTATACAGAAAAGGTAATGTTGAACTGAACATTGCTTAATGTAGTTGCTGTTCCCACAATAAATATTTGCTGATATGCTTGAAGTGATATACCATGCTAACACCCTGTGCTTCAAATTAATGCCTAACTCTTTCTAATTTTACTGTCTGGGAAAGGTAAAGCAGCATCTCTTTTGAATCTGGCTGAATATATTAAGAGATCAGGTATTTAGATAGCTAGAGGGCTAAACTACTGCCTTTGTGTGACCTAAATTCCCCGGCCATGTGTTTGTGCATAAAACGTTCTGGAGATGGGGAATAAATGCAGAGACAGGTTTTGTGGGTTGCCATAGCTCACTAAGGAAATCAGTGGCATAATAGGGACAGGTCTTCCTATCCCAGTTTGCTACTCTAGCAATAAGGTACCCAGCCTTATGTATTGGAATTTGTTGTCTCCCAGTATTTTGGGTATGTGGGTAAGAATATTTTTGTAATAAGTGTTTTTAAATATTTTCACATAGAAATGACCTCTACACTCATGATTTTTTATTTTTTTTTCTCTGTAGCAACTGCTGCGGTTCTGCTAAACTAATACATTCTTCTTATGACATGGCATGACTAGGATCAGGGGGAGTGGCTTCAAACTGAAAGACAGTATGTTTAGATTAGATATTAGGAAGAAATTCTTTATTGTGAGTGTGGTGAAGTGTGGAATAGGTTGTCTCAGGTCTCTATCCCTTGGCCTATACCCTGGTGTGAAGTGGGGAGCGCACAGTGTGCTAGAAAGAAGTAGAAAAGAATGTGTTCTGGAATATCTTCAGGGTTTTGCCCATATCCTAAGCCAATAGCTAGAAAAGCTTATAAGAAAAGAATTTGGAAAGTCTCCAAGCCACACACGGCCCGGTGGGAAAAAAACAAACCTAAAAGTAACCAGATAAAAATTTCAGTAGATTTGAATCTTTTTTCAATTAGCAGATAAGTTCTGTCTACCCCCCTTTGAATTGCGAGAAAATACTTTAGAAGAATAGCTGCTACACTCCAGAACAACTTTTTATCCTGTCTGGTTCACCAGGAAATTTTTATGCCAAAAATACTCTTTTAATCTTCAGATTTCAGTGTTCTGGATTGGTATCAATGATGTTTTGAGAAGCTTATGAACACATCTGCATTTATAAAAGAGACTTTTAAATTTTGATTCCCAAGAGGACAGAGATACTACCCCTGTCTGATAGAAATGAAGCAGTAAGGGTTCAGTTCAGCTCTCAGGTATCTCAGGTAATGAGTTATGTGACTTGCCAACATCTGCATGACCAATGTGACTGCACTCAGAAGTGGAATGCTAGTTCTGGTTAAGCTTCTTCAATCTTCTTTCCAGGAAAATTCTGGGAATCCTGCTTCTTGCATCATTGCTAGTCAAAGTTCGTTCTACTTTTGAGCTCCAGGATATCTCAGACCTTGCAGTTATTTCTCATCATTTCACAGAATTGTAGGACAATTTAGGTTGAAAGGGACCTCTAGAGGTCATCTGGTCCAACCTCCTGTTCAAAGCAAGTTTTTTTAGAGTAGGTTGCTCAGACTCTTCTCCAGTCACATTTCAAACACATCCAAGTTTGGAGATACCAATGCCTGTATGAGTAATCTGTTCCAGTAGCAGCTGAAATAAGCAATTTCTCCAGGTATCTCACTGAAATTTCCCAGCATCCAATTTGTGTCCATTGCCTAAGCAGAAGTGACTTAAAACATGATTTTTAGAATTGGCCTTCAGAATTTGGACCTGGATTGCAGTTTTTTTCTAGTAGTTCTCAAACTACTTCAGCAGTGGCGATGTGGGGGTCATTGGGCTGAGAGGACACTCGGTGTCGGGCAGTTCTTTAAGCAGGGTATGGGGTGCTCTGCCTCCCCTACTGACCTGGGCCATGGCCGTTCAGCAGTGTATGCACAGGACTTTATTGCTTTCTCTCACTCCTAGAGATGTAGGAGTTAAGTTAAGGATGTCTGTTCTGCCTCCTTGCTTGGCTACAAAGCCCACATTTCTGTGTGTTAAGAACAGCAGCAGGGACAGTGATGTCCGTGTGGACACAAACCCAGACAAAGAGTGAGTGTTACCACTGCCTTTTTCCCAATTTCCCTACTGATCTCCGTTTCCATCCACAAAAGTCCATGACAAAAAACTGATTTTCTTCTGAGCTAAAGCCTGCCTCGGTCATACTTGGCCATGACTGTTGAGTCTCTGCAGTTTTCTGAAGGCAGGTCTTTGTATCACTGATGCAAAGTGGGGTTTAACATACAGCTATATTTGCCTTGTTTTCATGCTAATAGAGGAGTTCCTCTTTCCAGGATACTTGGTCTCAAGCCAAAAGAAGTTTGAGTAGAAATTGTTTCAGCAACTTTTTTGGTACATATATTTCTATTTTTACTTCAAGATGTATTTCTACACTGAAAAATGATTGAAACGGCAAATCTTCTAGCAACATGTCTGCTCCATGTTGAATATTTACAGCTGCAGCTGTTTACTTCAGTAATTTAGACCTTGATTCGGGAACATATTTAAGCATATGGTTAACTTAAACCAGAGGAGCAATTCCCTTAACTTAAGGGAGACTGAATAAGGAGGGGAAGTAAGTGGCAGAATGATTCTGGGTCATCTCTTGGGGCAACACAGCTTTTATTGTGCTTCTTGCAAGCCACGTCCTTAATATTTCTGTTAACTGGAAGCCATAAAATACATATAGGGTATTTTAGTGCTTGTTACTGTCAGTATAATAACTTTTTTATGATTTTCCTGACTTTTAAGCATTTTATATAGTTACTTGATTCTTATATTATTGTACGTTTGTGTTTTGTTATGCAGCTAACGTTTAGCAATAACGAAGTGTTGAATCTTTTCAGAAGGAAACTGATAAGCTCTGTGATGCTGTTAATCACAATCTAGTCCTTGGATGAGGAACATGCAGCTTGTTATTCTGGATTAAACCTTGGCATTAATTAGTACCTAGTCGTTCCTCACTTTGTGTCTGACTTTAAAAAGAAACCTTGTTTCTTTATTGAAGTGATGGACAAAACATCTGGAAAACATAAATGTGTTGTCAGCAAAATTCCCAAGGGTGAGCATTCTTCATCATTAGGAGTACAACCAAAAAACAGGAAATGTACCTCTAGGTCTGAGCAGTAAATATTTTAAAATAGTTTGGGACAATGTGGGTTCCCTGTCCTTAGTTTAGGTATGATGTAATCCAATGGATGTCAGATGCATTTCTTACTTTTAATAATCAATGGAAAAACATTTTCTAAACCTTAATCGTCTTTCTTAGACAGTGTTGTGTGTGTGCTATTTCCACAATACTTCTGAAAAATCTTGCCCTACTTTCATTCAGAGTTAGAAATACTGTTCAGTTCATGCACCATGGAGGGTGCAGAAGTCTTTTGAGCTGCTGTTTAACCACCAGGATCAGTGTACATGGAGAGTTCCAGGCCACAGGTACTGAATGCCTTACAGAAAGGGACCAATTTCAACATTGCAGGCATGTAGCTGGGATTAGTTTAATGCCACCGTAGCCTTTGCAAACCTTCATCTCTAACAGCCTAAGTGATACAGAGTTAAGTTTTCTTCAAACCTGGAAGAAAAAAGGAACATCATGATTGATCTTTACATCTAGTAACTTAAATGCATGGGATAAAATAAGTCAGTGTTTTAATCTCCTTGTGCCCAGGCAGCTTTAGAAGGGGATGTCCCTCGTTTAGTGAGGTAAGAGCATTTATATGGTAGCATTGTTTTATTTTTTAGATTGTTGGAAAGGTTTATGCACATGTCAAGCTGCCTACACTATGTCCATTATGAGCAGGGTTCTGAGCATTCTTCAGACCATATTTCTAATTCTCTTTTTCCGTTCCTTTTTGAAGTGTACAATGGTCTTTGTTCCGTCCCCTCCATTCCCTCTTTTCTATCATCTGGAATTGCTATCTCATTTACTCCCCTTCTGTCTACTCGTGTCCAGCTGAACAGCTGGAAAGAACATTAACACACAGTTGTGTTTCTGCAGGAAAGCAGGATCCCAATGGATAATTATCCTAGCTAGTCCTAGACTGCATGTACCACTAATGTAAAGCATCATGATAGTTTAAGTATCATGTAACCCTTTGTGGTTGTTTCCTGTACTGGGATATGTTGGCTACCATTAAGCAGCTAGAGCCTAAAAAGGTTCACAGTGTCATGAATGAAACAAAAGGCGTTTCACAGTCATCATTGCCATGTCTGAACCACAACAGGTATCCCATGACATGCTTCCCTGAGAAGCCATGTCTTATATCAGCATAAGCAGTGCAGGGCTTTCCTGCAGTAGTTACAAGGAGGTTCCAGTAGGATGAGTTCTCTTTGACATGCTATTCAGGAATAGTGAAGGTAGTGAACGTATTTTGAATAGGATTGTTTATGTGAAGGGGAGAAACTGTTAGCAAAAGCTGACATTGGCAATTGATGAAATAATTGGAGACAACTCTTCAGAAATCAATTAAGTCAAACTCTTTAAGGCCAGTAGTTGATTAGGGATCATGTTCTTGACACCACTCACACTATAACTGTGAAAGAACAATACAGGTTGAATTTTTACATGTTCCATTTACTGCAGAATGTTTAAGCCATAAATTACTAAATGTAACATTTTCTGAACGCTATTCATGATATCTTGCAACCTGGATCACTTCATTTTAATCCATAAATTTATGAAAGGAAATAGAACCAACTTGGAAGTGATTTCAGAAAAGTTCATCCCTTTGTGTTAAGGCAGGATTGACTGACCCTGTTTTAATCCTGACAGACATTTGTTTGGCCTGCTCTCCACTGATGAACATTCCCCATCTCTTCAGTCAGATATTTCCAAGTTTTCCCTAATGTTCAACCCAAATCCTTTTTCCTGGTTAGACAGAGAGCTTTTATGTGCTGGTGCATTTGAGGAGATTTCTGGTAACTTATGCTGTGGAAAGAAATTTCTGCTCAACTTTTCAAGAGTTAGAGAACATAAATAAAAGTGTACAGAATTATATTACGGTTTCTAGTTTTCATCAAGCCAAGCCTTTTGATGGGATATAGGAATGTAAAAATAGAAGACTTGGATGTTGTTCTAATAGGCAAACCCTGGAAGCTCAGCCTCTCCAAACAGTAGCTTCATGTGTAGGTGTCACGGAGCTTTGCAAATAGAGACACCAAAATTAAATCATTCTCACAAGGTTGCATATCTGGACTAAAACTAGACTGTACCCTACTCTGACTAAAAGCAACATTTGAACTCAAAGTCTACAAAATACCGAGATTTAACTTTTTTGGCGGCACTTCTGAACGCTTAAAGAAAAAGATACTAATTGTGTCAAACAAACATCATTTTAACTAATTTCTCCCACCCTTGCCCATAGACACACCAGTATGTTGGACAGAGATAGTGTTTGGAAACAAATGGAGGAATGCAAATTGATTTACCTAGTCTTCCATCAGGTAAAAAACCTCCTTCGTGTGTTCTGAGTATGATTTCCAGTGGCACTTGGCACTTTTCTTGCCACACTTGATTGAAATTGTTGGCTTTTAATAAAAGGAAAGTTAATTTGGCTTTCCAGCATGATTCTGATCACACGCTAAGGACTTGATCTTTAAGAAAACAATGAAGTCATCAAACTGATTTAAAACTGCTGTGATATCAGAATCTTGTCCTTATTAGCTGATCTTTTACACTAGATCATTTTCAATCTAGTTCATAGTAGCAGGTCAGACTTTTGGCTGTGCTCAAGAGGCATAAGAGATTAAGTGACCTGCAACTGGGAAAAGGAAAACTCAGCTGAGTACAATTTTTGTTCAAGTCAGTCAGTGATGTTCTACCACAAAACCCAGGATATGAACCTGCAAGTCATAGTTGTGCGAGTAGTTTGCTCAGCTGTAGCCCTAATGTTGAACAAGGAACTTGGTTGGGGTGGGGTGGGTGGTGTTTTGTTGTTGCTGTTGCTGTTATTATTGTAGTTTTACATAGAAGGCCGTAAATTTTGACTTTGAGGGATCACTCAGAGTTTGTTGCAGGTAAATTAGTGCTGCTGTGGGATAAGACCAAAATTCAGGAAAAATTTATATCCCTGGTAGCATGTAGTATGTTGCATTGGACCTTTAAAACCCTGCAGAAGAAATGTTCACACGTCACTAACCTGCTGAGCAGCTCTCTGAAGAATAACAAAGTCATGACTTAGAAAGTGTGGCCATACAGTGAGAGATTGTTTAGTCTGCTTGGTGATAGGAAGGGTGAAAATTTCCTAATTCTGACTGGCTCTTTAACTAATATGGGAAATCCAACCCAAGCCATTCTGTGGTTTTCTGACTTGAATCTAATCAAGAAGGCAAAGAAAAGTCAATGTGGAAATTGAGAAAAATGGGAAAGACAGAGAAAAACTATTTTGCCATAAACACTGGTATTTATGTTCTCTGCAACATTTGTGTAGCTCTGAAATAATTCCTGCAGGATCTCCCTGTGTAGCATTTATTACCTCAGAGCTCTTGTCTAACTTGTAATTTGCTGTATTAACCAAAGTGTAACCCAGAAGGTTTTTGTAACATCTGTGAGTTAGAGCAAAGTCTTCATATTTTCTTTTACTTATTTAGTAGATCTACTGATAGTTTAAGATTGCAACACTATTTTTTCTTCTTGAAAAAAGAAAATGCATCTTTTTGCACCAACTCCCTGCCTTCCTCCTGATAAAATGCTTGTGCAAGTGAAAAAAAAAAAACCCACTGTTGTTTCTCTGACATGCTTATCATGGCCGCAAATAATGCATTTAAATAGGGAATTGTTTGAGAAACATGATTCTAAGTATGTCCAATCTTGCCTAGATGTTGGGAAGCATATGTTCTACTTTATCCATGCCAAGAAACTTCCTTGCTACTTTCTGTCACCGCTGTATTTTTCAAATGCAGTTTTCAGTGTGAATGGCACACACGTGTTGATTGTGAAGGTAGCATTCTTTCAGTACAGCCTTAAGCTAATTACTCTTAGTGGCAGTGGGGCTTTGTACCTCATTTGTGAACAGCTATTTATGCTACTACACCAGTACAAAGCAATGTTTCACATTACCAGTTTACCAGACTATTACACCATTGTGTTTTAATCCACTGTAGGTGGATGGAGAATATGAGCCATCTGTTTTATTTAATGATATAATCAGTAAACAATATATGCACTTTACACATTTGGTCATTAAAGATGCCCATATTGTTGGACCCTGTATTTACATTGTAAATTGGTGTATTCACACATCGGCTTGTTCTGGTGTCAAAGGCTTGCTGTGTTCATAAGCTGGTACAAAGCAGGCTCAGTAACTGCTCAAACCCAGTGCAGGTGGTCGAGCTAGTTGCCACACAGATCAAAAGTCAAACAACTGTGAATCTTCCTTTGAAAAGGCATTTAGAGAGACAAGGCTGGTCTTATCTTCACAAACAAGAAAGAGTTATAGATATACATCATGAAGTTATGAGAACAAAAGGGGGTTTTATAATCACTCTGCGTCAGAAAATCCAGTACTGCAGACTTTTGTGAAGACATCTTTGAAATATAAAGAACATCTTATTTTCCTGGACAAAATTTAAAGGACTGAGTCTGAATTATTAAATATGAGATGGTTCAGTCATTTCAAAACTTTGGAGACAAGAAGTTGCTTTCTCTTACAGTTGATTTAATTTAATTTTATTTTCAGCAATGCTTAAGCAGAATGAAGCAGACAGTAACAGCAAAGCCCAATCTTATTCAAGGGATAGAGGTAAATGGGTGCATTTGTGCTAGGAACAAAGGAAATTGGTCCATATTTCAGTTTCCCCAAAGTATCCTTCATGAGTGCCTAAAAATAACCACCAAAATACATTAAAAATTCATTTACAAGTAAAATCTTGTTTGCTGGCACTTTGTAAGGAAGCAAAAGATTTCACAATCCTTTATTAAAAAGGTAATGTTCATTTTAGTGTTTTACTTAACAACTTGTGCTTAAGATGCCCAGGATTTGAGATCGGTATTGGAGGGCTCAGTCTCACTTCTCATTGTGTTTTATGAGGAAATAGAATTGGGTTTATCACCAGGTGAAGGCCTGGCTGGTGCTGATGGTAGGCAGGGAGGGGAAAGAGCTTGTGGAATTCATATGGCTGAGAGTGAGTTGACAGGTCCACAAAGGCTGGAGGAGTCTTGAGCTTCACACCACAGCGTGGTTTCTGTTCATTTTGATTTCTGTCCTACATAATGCAGATGTAGTCAGAGGCACTAGGGGTATACCCACTAACAAAGTGTGTGTGCTGAAGTATGTTCGCTTTCCATTTACTCCTAAAGACATAAGGAAATAGCTTTCAAAGCCTTTATTTCAAAGGCAAGCTAATTATATTATTGGGGGTTTTTTTAATCTTGAAGTATGAAGAAAGATTTTTTTACTAGGACTTTTTTATACTGGCATGAATTTTAGAGATAAAGTATTTTCAAGTGCATGAGCAAAGAGAAGAAAACATCTCATTTTATGAGCTATTATATATATTCCAAAATATATAATATTTTCATAGTTAAAATATTTAAAGTAATACAAAAGACTCAGCTATAACTATTCCTTTTATAGTCTTTTGATAGGTATTTCATGTAAGTTGAATATTAAGCATTGGCATGCTTCCATAGGCTTCGTGATGTCTTGCCTTTTGATTTTGAGATATTGTGTAACTAACTTATTTCTAATCTTAAAAAGGGCTTGAGTTTTTTGGGGGGGTTTTGGGGGGTTTTTTGCCATCCCAATCCAGTAAAAACAATCAGAAACTTGGCTACTGATATTTGATTCTTAGCTTTGTCCTGGGCATATCTTGGGTAACTGTGAACACATCTGTTTCTGTGCATCTCTAAAATGAGGATAATGTTCCATATCACAGCAAAGCATTCCAAGAGCAAATGCCCTTAATTAATCTGTGCATGGTCCTCACATGACCTGATGAGAGTTTGTGAATGATAGACTGACTAGTAGCAGTGCCCATCCTGATTTGGAGTCATGGCTTAAATGGATTTAAAAGGGGTGAAAGAGAAGCATGGGAAGAATTTAGACTCGAGGGGTGTGGAGTATCTGATTTCCCATAATAGTCCATTACCAAGTACATACCTCATCTCCTCAGCTATTGAACATAGCTAGGAGAAAGAGGAGGTATCAGTTCTTTGTTGTCTTCTTCAGGTATGATTTTGAGGGCTACAGGTGACAAGCTCATCTTATGTTGGGTACATTTTTGGTTTGTTGCAGACAGAAAAGAGTATTTGAGTTGGTTCAACAAATAGAATTAACACATCCTTGGAGACATAATGGTGAAGTGTATATATCTATACATGTGAGCAGTAATGTTAAATTTGATGTGCTAGCCCAGGCAACTTATTCCTTATCAATCTCTCCTTACTGCTTCTCTCAGAAACTATGTTCCTATAGCTTGCTGTGGACTGTGATGTATTATTGCCGGCTGCTGTCAACCTGAAGTCAATCAGGACTTTACAAATGTCTGTTAAGTACTTTAGGGTTCCTCAGTGCAGAAGCAGATCCTTACAAATGCAATGTTTTACAATTTACTATCACAGCACTGCTATTTCCTTGTCAAAGGAGGTGTGGAGGAGAGACATGTAGGCTCAGGGATGAAGGTAGACAGTTTCCCTGGCCAAAATTACCTTTGTCACCATCACCTCTCACCTGTGGAGAAATAAAAAGAACATAGTTTGTTACAGAACGTGGATGGGAAAAGCCATGGAGATACTCTGGGAATACATAAAAATTATATATCATGTTTTGTCCTCCTGCTCCACTGACCCAATTAAATACAGGTTTAATAGGAAAATATTGTTGTGACTCAGCTGGATAACAGAGATTGGTTGGGAGGGCTCTTAAACTTGGCCCTAAACTATTGAGTTCTGAGACTGACTTCAGTCTGAGACTCACTGTACCCTGCTTTCTTTGATCCAAACCCTGAGAATATGTATCATCATTTAAAGGAATGAACTGCTTTGTGAGGAGGAAGCCAAGAAGTGGCCCCAGAGAATGCCTTCCCACATGGAAAGCTACCACCCCCTGATTTGATGGCTTCCATGCTAATGCATCTTTCAAGGGGGCCTCTTTGTCCCGCATTGTTACTTATTTGGATCTTCTTTTCTTTCAGTCTTAATTGTCATTAGCGTGGGTTTTTTTTTTTCTCATAAAGTCATCTGGGGAATACTAGTTTATTGCATATTGTTGTGTTTGTCTAAAGACAATTGCACAAGCTTGAAACTTAATCCTTATAATCTTTCCTACTAGGGAGAGCTTGAGATAAATACTGTTGTATGCTTGGTGGGAGTGGGTCTCGATTTTTTGATCATCCATGTCTAAATGTTGAGTAATACTTAAGGGAAAATGTTCTCAAAACATTCCTTAGATGATTATTAGATTATATTTTATGTTTGATAAAAACTGGAAAATTGTATAAATATTTGCTTAACATCCCACCCCTTAAGCAATTTATTTCTTTTCTGGCCTTCAACCCTCTTGCTCAGTGAAATGAGATCAGTCACTTTCTGTTTATATTCAGTTTCACTTTGCAGTTTTTGTGTGTGTGTAGTGCGATTCCCCACTGCAGAAGCATATTTAAATAATAAGTGGGGAATAAAGAGGAAAGAAGGGAAAAAATTATTTTAAAAATATTTTCTAGTGTCTTCCCACATTTTAAAAGTAAACAAGTAGCTGTAATTATGCTGCATGCATCTGGCGCGCTAATAACTAGTGTTATGAGAAATTTATAAGTGTTTTAGTCCTGCTTTTCTATAAATTGTTTGTCACATAGTAAGTTTATACATATTATGTTCCAGGGGCTACTGTTAAAATCAGCCTTTGGCAAAAGCAAACACGTGATATCTTGTTCTTACGAGAGGAAATCGCTTTTGCATCTTGAATACTACATGGTGGTTCAAGTTTTCTGGAAAGAGCCAACTTTTTCATGTAGGCAGCTGTCAATACATAGGTCAACTGTTTGCCTGTTTTCTCTCATCTGAATTTTTCATTTTGGATCAATATAGAGACCGGGTCTCAATATCACAGACATCACAATGAATGCTAGATCATGTACACATCAGAATGAATGCTAGGAGGAGTGGTTTAGGGTATTGTATTAGGGGGAAAAAAGTCAGGGTCAGTAAATTCATTTAAAAGATTGCAGACACATCTCTGCACCAACCAGCATTGAAGCATTTCTGTTGTAAGTGCAAAAGGGCTGTTTTAGATGCAAGAAGTCCTGGAGTTTCTCCTGAGTCTTCTTTCTCTTCCACCATGTTTTTGCAATTAAATACTGGATGAAAATTATTTTTCCTTTCCTTTTGTTTTTTTGTTTTGTTTTAAATGTGTTACTTTTTCCTTAATGTGTAGCAGCTGATTTTTCCTCTGCTGGCTCACTGGGGCACAGAGACAAACCTCTTTTCAAGGAACAGAGTTCCAACATTGTTGTTGATTATTTTATTGGGAAACCATTTCTGTGGCAAGGCAGGCTCTCCAGCTCCTTGATGGAGGGAAAAAAACATGAGATGCAAGGGTTTTAGTCAAATGTAATCCCCTTTTCTCTGTAATGTGGATGGACTCACAAAGAAAGTAGACATGGAGGCATGCGTGTCCTCAGCATGCTCACGAAGACCTGAATTTCAAGAGCAGCCAACCCGTGACAGATGCTCCTTTGGGAGCACAAGTGGCCTTCTTCAGAGTGTGACCCATTCTTGGTACTTTCCACAAAGCTGCAGTTGAGATCTGCTGTTCCTTGTAGGACAAAGAGTAAGTTTGCTTTCCAAGATCTCTTTGTCCTTCTGTTTTCTGGCTTACCCCATCTTATTTACCCAAAGTTTGAGTTGCATTTCTTGCAGGAGTCTTGGGCTTCCTCTCCATCCCCTTCTGTGGTTTTCACAGCCTGTCATTTGGACATGGTTTTGACGTCTTTTGACAAACATATTCACTTAGAATCACAATGTGGTTGCTCCAAAAAAAGGCGGCATTTCTTTTCTTCCTTCCTCTTTATGAACTGGAGATATAATGTGTAAAAGCTTGGTGTAAGCTCACAATAGCACTTTGTCCTCTTTCACATCATTTGCCAAATAACTACTGTTGTGGCAACAGCTGTAACCAAGCATGGTGTCAGCTCTTTTTGCCATAACATGACTGGATGTCAATAATTTTAATATAATGTGAAACACACTCCCAGGCTGTGCAATGAGGCATCTGATTATTAAATTCCTTGAAATGTCATCTGGGTTTTTTGTTGGTGGTTTTTTTTTTTTTTTTTTTGCATCAATTCAGGTCTCAGAACTGGACTGTGTTGTGATTAAAAGAAAAAGAACAGAAAATTCTCTCATTATAGTAAACATTTCCAAGAAAACTCTAACCCTGAAGCAGACAGCTCTGCTCTGCTTACATAGACAGCAACAGCAAAGGCTCTGTGAAGGCTGTAAGGGGTGGAGGTTATAATTGTGTCTCCCAGTTGTTTGCTGCTCTTTACTGCAGCACTTTCTCCAGTGACAGTAAATGCTATTTATTTTTAGGCTTCTTTTTCTGAACTACTTATAAAAAGTGAAAGGTAGGAACCTGGTGAAGCATTTGTTTCTAATACATTGCTTACATTGTGCTCCAAAGCACAATATTCAGTGTTCTTATTAATGATTGAAATGTTAGCATTTAATTGTGTAAGGCAATTAAAAGCTCGACATTACTAGTTCTTGGGCTGAGTCCATTAATAAAGCAAGCATTAGTAAGAAATATATTGAAGAAGTTGAACAAGGTCATAAATGTTCTGCGTGCAAAGAGCACCTAACGCTTTCTTTTCGAGCCTCTAAGAAGTAGTTTAAAAAAAAAACCAAACAAAACCTTGTGAGATGAATAGATAAAAGGCTTTCTTGGTTTAGTTATGTCAGTTTGGCTTTTTCCTGTAATTGCTGGGGTTGTTTTGTTCCTAAAGAGGGAACGAATGCCAAGCTGAAGAGGTAATTTCTGAGCAGTGTTTCAAGATATTGTGAAAGTTCTCAACTTTTCTGTAGTAAGAAAAATAACATTTCTCTAATGATGTCTGTTTATTGCATATTGTTCTTCTGTGCGCAGTTCAGTGCAGCTGGCAGCAAGTACTTGAGAGAAACCCAGGGCTGAGGAAGCAGCATAGGGGAACCTGAGTAGCCCCAAGTAACTCAGGCTGCGTGCCCTGACTCCTCGGGGTGCTGTCAAGCCGTCCTTACCTGACGTCACCGTGGATGAAATCGAAAGAGATCATTTGCGTTTGATCCCAGGTGTCTTTACATTTGAATCCAAACAGGAAAAAGCTCCTGGCAGCACGAAGCTGGGTTGGAGGTGTTGATACTCTAAACATGTCCGGATGTCGCTCTCCTTGCGTCAGATGGGCTGGCCGTGGGGCTTACTTTCCTTTGGTAATCTTGGGAGTTACTTGCACAATGAAATGTTCAGGTTTTTCTGACCTGTAAAGAGTTATAGCAGAGCTCAGTACTTGTAAAATATCATTACATGCTCAGAACTAAAGAAATCTTTTACTGGGGAGGAGCTCAAACCAAAACCCCGAGTGCAGATGTTTCAACACCTTGGAATCTGTGTCTGCATCTGAGTTCTGCAGGTTACGTGTGCCAGTAGTGCATTAAACCAGTGTATGACATGGAAATTTCCCTAAAACTTAGAGTATTCTAGGTGCAGTTACAGCTACTTTCTGCAGGCTCTGCTAGACAGTTTCCAAGGGAAAATTTTATTTAATTGAATATCAAGCTAAACCCACTGTACATCTTCAAGCCTCTACTTAACTGTTTGAACATGGGCAGAACAGAAGCAGCACAAGCAGAAATAATATGGTGTTTCCCAAACCAACTTCTCTGACCCTTAGCTCGGGAAAAATACCAACCTGAAGAAGGAGAAGCAAGTTCTGTCTCTAAAAACACACAGGTTTTGCCTTCTCTAGTGATGCTGCAGTCATGGCATTTTAAAAGGGTACAGTTGTTTTCAGTCCAAGAGCAAGTTGACTCTTCACGCGTAGTTGACACTTCCATTTAGACTGACAAGGGTAAATTTTAAGACAAACCACAGGAAATGGCTTGGAGAGGTGAAGGATATTAAGAAAATATTATACTGCTGCTTTAGAAGTAAAATGAAACACTTTAAGCTCTATTTTCCCATACAGTGTTTAAAGCCATTGTTTTGATAATTTTTTTGAAAAAAAAATATTGCAGCTGTTGAAAATAAATGTGCTTTAAAATATATAGTTGTTTTTATAATTTCAGACCAAGACAAGTCACAGGAAAATCCTCTTCTCATGGAGGGTAGCCTGAGGTTTTCTGAAAAGACATTTCTTTTCTCCTTCTTCTGTCCCCTCGCCCCCTGGTTTTGTACTAATTGCGCCACCTTTAAAGTACTGCTTTCTGTGTGAGCTTTAAGAGTGAAGATTGTTTGACTTTTTGCTTATGGAAGAATCTGCTTTAGCAGACGCAGCAATAGGAACAGAAACAGCACTTTCAAAGCTGAGGGACTGTATTCACTTTGGTATGTAGAGAATGGCAACAAGCAGTCATTAGGATTGAGAGAATTCTGTTCTTTCTCTGTCTCTCTGCCCCTGCTGCAAGATGAGCAAGGGCTGACCTGAACTTTTGTTTGTTTGTTCTGCTGTGGGGTTAAAGATTCATGCTCTCCACCNAGGAGGAATTCAATTTCTGTGAAGGCAAAAGATCCTTTCCTTATATAAGAAACAGATGAGTAAGACCTGAGGTGATAGCTTCTTTTTTTCTCAGCTTTTTACCTGTAAAGAAATACAATATTTTTAGGGTAAGGGATGAATGTGGAAAGCAATGATTGAACAAATAACTGCTTTAAGGCCAGTGCTAGAAACACTTGCCAGTTATAGTAATGTCAGTTGGAGGTGTGATTTTTGGCTGTATGTGTTTATTGGCAAAAGCCCTAGTGTAGACATGGTTGTACCAGGAAAAAAAAAAGCTTTGGCCAGTATATTCTATTTTGCTTGGGGAGGGTATAACCTCTAACAATAAAACTTTTTTTTCCAGCTGGTAAGTTGCAACTCCAGTAGAAACTCATGCCAAAATAGTTATACTGTTGCAGTGGCAAATCTTTTTCATAGACTGGACTTCTGAGTCTGCTGTCCTAACATTAGCAACTGTGCTCCTGTTATTGTTAATTTTAACAGCAGCAACATCTGAAGGTGATTTGAGTGCCTGAGACTTTGTGGCATTGTAATGATCTTGAATTTACAGATCTGCATTTCATTTAATCCCCATGCCTAGGAGAATTGCAAACAGAGTTGCACTGGACTCCAGCTTTTGCATAGAAGACATTTCTTTAGAGTTCTTAAGTATTACTGAAGTAAAAAGGCCCACGTGTCTTTGCAGAGGTCTGAAAGCAACTGTTTATAGTGAAGCGTTCTTCTAGGTGTAACACAGTGTTCAGAACTAGGTTTTGCAGATTTCTGTAGCAATTTTTTTCTTGATTTTATTTGGATTATGGAGAAGATGAAGTCATGACCTTGTGGGACTACATAGTCTTATGTGTGATGCCACAGGTCTTTCATGTGAACTTTCCTTCTCCTCACACATTAAGATGAGACAGAAGTCATTTTTCCTAATTCTGGAGCACACTGCATCAGCCATCTTCAATACATGCAATCAGAAGGGTTAGATACTCCAGGGAGACACCCTAAATATTTAAATATTCCATGTCACAAGAACATTTCAGCTATTTTGTGATCTCTCCAGAGTGCTCTCACACTAGGAGAGCAAAAACAATGCTGTCCTCAATACTGTTAGGGAGGTGACCCCTGGAGATGTGCAGTCTGCCCCCAGTGATCAGTATCTGCTTATCTCCCACTGGTATCTCATGCCAGATGACTTTTGTAAGTGAATGCCAACACTGGAACCTTGATTGCTCGGGGGTTTTTTCAGCCTGATGCTGCATCGTTATGATATGGTACAAGCCAGTGTTCTGGTTGTTTGGGTTTGGGGTTTTTTTTATTTTTGCTTTGAATTACCTCTGACTTCTATGGGTGTAAAATTCAGCCAGTGCTGGATGCTTTTGGAAATCCCATCCTTCAGATGGTTTTGGTTTTGTTGGTTTTTTATGTCCGGTGTAGGACTCAGTAATATGTGCTGGCATAACATCTCACTGGAGCAGAACAATGATTTATTGTGCTAATTACTGACATCACAAAGCCACAGACAGTAATCTGGATCTTGGGGGCAAAAAAAAATAAACCCTAAACACTAATTTAGGACCTATTCAAAAAGATAGTTTCTGTGGAGCTGGTAGAGCAAGAAAACTGAGCATGTCAAGTTTGAGAGTGTTTACCTTTCTAAGGTAACGCTCTTCCTAGGTTTTTTTACAAAAAGAAGGGGAAAAAAAAAAAGAAATGCTGGGGAAGGTTGGTGTTTAGTAATAGGTACAGATATCTGCAGCTGTCCTTTCAGTATTCTTGGTCTTTCAGCCTCACAGCTTATCTTTTTCTATACTTTAGAAGCATGAAATAAGTTAAAATCAGTAGGGTTTTAGAATATTTGGACTTTGTGGCATTTTTTTCTTTGTTGCTCTGCGACTTTGACAACAAACATTGTGAACTGAGTAGCCTCAGTTTGTTAATCTCTCCCTTGGGTGCATCCTTTCTTAGTTCAGCAAAAACACAAACAAAAAAATCTACTGCATGTGGTCAGTGCTCAGTTTGCTTGGGCTCATGTGTCATGTTGAAACCAGAATATTTTCTCTCCAAGACAAGCACAGTCCCTTATTCTTGGTAAAAATTCTCAGTTTTCATTCTGGATTTTAGCTGTTAACCCCTTGTCATTCCAGCTTTAAAAAATCATATATATGTAAAGAAAATATGTGTGTTTAACATTTTGTTTGTTCAAATAGCTGAACTGCATTTCTTCAAATATAGAAGCACCACAAACAAGCAAATCCCCCAAGCAAGCAGAAGATCACCTAGCCAAAACCAAAACAGAAAAATTTTCTTCTCTTCTCAAAAGTGCAGCTTTCAAGAAGCTTTGGGTAATGAACTATAAAGAAGAGGTTAAAATGGGAACATTATTACATCTGATTCTTCAATGTCTGCATCCCAGTGCCTTAGGTACTTCGGCTGAAAGCAAAAACTCAGACTGACCAAATTCTGGCATTTGCAGCTTCATTCACAGTTCAGGTGAGTTGCTTGCAACTCTCTGCCTGCAAATGACAGGGTAAGATCCAGTCTGGGGAGGGGATACAAGAGTTCCTCAAGTCCTCTTGCTGTAACACAAACTCTCTTGGGGCAGCTGTAGCCCTAGAAATCTAAAGGGAAATTAAACAAAAATAAAGCCTATTACAAATATGTATTCTTAGGACACCTACCAGATGAAATTGTCATGGCAAATTTTACCCTGTGGTGTGTCCATTACCAGGCGAGCAACAAGAAAGAGCTGGGCAAAACTATCGTTTCTGGAGGAATGTTTAATTGAAAGCTTTTCCCTTCAAAATATCATCTTTCCAGAAATGCAGATGTGCATGAGAATCCTATAGGGATATTGGTATTTGGCCTCTAGGATTTTAACAGTCCTGTTCCCAAGGTTAAGATACACAGAGAGCCAAATTTTATTTGAAACTGTTATAACAAGGCAGATATGGAAGCTCATGGAGTATTACATTGCAAATCACATGTTAAAGAGAGACACATGGCTCTTGAGCTATAAAATGAGAAAGGAATGATATTTAAAAGATATTTTAACCACTTGTTTTACTCATTAATCTGCGGTTCAGAAAGCATTATTTGCAGAAAAAAAAATGCTATTATGGGATGGTTTCTGAAAAGAAAATAAATATTTCAGGCACTTTCACTGCGAACATAAATGTGTAACAATAGCAAAACAAATACTGATGGTGAATAACGTTTCTATGAGTGAATGTGTTGAACAGCTGCCACTTTCCACCCTTGAGACTTCTGCATATCTATGTTGGATGAAGTGATTCCTGTAGCAGATTTGTAATACACTTTGTGTTGCAGTGGGGTTAAAGGCAAGAGCTGAATTGTGATACTGCACCTTAATGTGGATTTCATTAAATCAAGGGAGAATTCTGCTATTGGCACGACAGAACTGCTGCTTATCAACAACAAAAAGAGGTCTGAATATGTCCCATGGCAAAGCTCCTGACCCTGTGCAATGCCATCACCACATTGTTCCACCCAAATTCTCCCACATGTGGGAACTTGCACTGTACCAAGTGCTCACTGGGAAACACTCTGTCCTGTCTCTCCATGTCCCTGTGACAGTGTTGTCCATACCTGCACCTTCTGAAATTACATGAGGTGTTCTCAGATATTCACAGTCCTTCTGAGACTGTTGTTTCTTACCAGATTTTTATAAAGAAGAAGGTGTTGCCCCTTTGAAATTAGCACTCAGGAGTTTATCAGGAGAATGATATGACTCAGATGTTGCCAACTGTGTCAACTCGTGGTCTGGATATTTTGTGTGAGAGGGTTAAGTTCTCTTAGCTAAAGAAGCAAGAAAGCCACTGAACCTGGTAGATACTCATTTCCAAAATCATACTTGAGGGTATGATATTTTGGAGAATACAGAAATTCATCTAGACCGTGAATTACAGCCTGGGACCAGTTAATGAGGGGATGTCACAGCCTTCGTGGTAACTATTACATGGCTTGGGCCCATTCCTGACGTATTTGGGTAAATCCCAATATGAGACACCCCTGGGCATTATTGTCAGGGTGTGGGCCAGGACTCTGTCTCCCAGCTCAGCAGGAATTCTGCCTGCACAAAGCCCTTCTGTTAGTGGTAGCCTGGCTTCCTGGTGCGTGGGCTCTCGTTGTGCGTGTATGTACTCACACTTTGGATAAGTGACTCTTACTTTAAAGACCCAGGAGCAACTTGTTGGCTGCCAAAAGGGAGGCCTGGTAGTTGTTCCTGCTGCAACAATCTCTCCTTGTTCTGCAGGATGGTACCACAGCAGATCACAGAGTTGCTGAGGGGTTGCGTGGGCTTCCTACTCTTCTAGGTATGGTGGCATAACAGCTGCCTCTTGGGTCTGAAGCTTGCCTCTTTGTTAAAAATACAATCTGCTTAAGTGTCACCCTTTTTGAAAGAATGCTTCAGAGTTCAAAGTAAATTATCTCAGGGATGATGATAATCATTGGCCTTTAATTGAACTGTGGGTCTTCAAATGTAGAAACCAGTTCATGGTTAATCATTTAAGTTCATCAGAAGTAAGATTCAAGTCGGGGCAATTAGACAATTGCTTCATTACTCAAACTGTCTAATGATGTTTCACTGATCTTTCACAAATGATAATACAGTAGATGAACTGTGCAGTTTAAATTATTCCAGTTTTAGATAGTTGAACAGTGACTTACCAAAACTGTTAATGGAAGTTATTCAAGATGTGCTGTCTAAATCCTTTCCAATTAGTGTTGAGGTCTTGAAGGGCCACTTTTAGCTTTTTATTAATATGTTCAGTTTATTAATGTATTTTTTTATATATGCATAGTGTGACTGTCTGGTACATCTCAAGATGTTGCATAATTATTATCCTTTTAATTTGTTTTACTTGGGTTTTACTCCTTATTCTTGCTTAAAATTCAGAAATATTTCATAGCTTAATAACTTAATAACTCATTAGAAAACTGTGACATGTACTGGAGGTTACCTCAAAGGCTATCCATATTTAACAGTAAACTTGAGATAATTCATTGACAGGATGACTGTCATTGACCACTTTAAATATTTCAGGTTGTGTTTTGACCTTTTGCCTTACATTTAAACCATATGAAGAAACTGAAACAGATTGTGTACAAAATTGGGATCTTTGCCAGATGGTTATGGCATTAGGAAAAACAAAAAATTACTGCCTTGCCTCATAATAGTACTACATATATATAGTTTATTAAATATACACTTTTATATTTTTTACTTTACTGTGTTTTAAATATGAGTCTTCCCCTTACTTATTAAAAAATCCCCAATAAAAAGATCTGCTTCCAGTTTTGGAAGAACATCTGTGGCCAACAAATTATTGCCCAAATATGATATGAGATATAAATCAAGTTTTTGAAAAACAGGACTAATTAAAAATGCTAATGATGATTTTCAGGTCTTTCATGCTTTTAGTTTGCCATGTATAAAAAAGATCTTGTTTTGGATGCTTGAAGTGATGTTCTCTTGGGAAGCTCTTTGCTGAGATCTAATGTGCAGAAGCAAGAGTTGGGGAGAAATTGCATTCTAGTCACAAAATAATCAGAAGATTTAGAATGGCCTGTTCAGTTTTGATGGGCTTTTCTTGAAGGATCTCACATGGCTGGGTGGGTCAGCTTTCCTGTGAAAATGCAGCATGTCTTTAGTCTCTGACTTTCCACACTTTTGTCAGATCATTTACTGCTGACTTGTAGAGCTTTCTCATGAGTGAACGAAACTGTTGGTGGATACACAAAGTTTCTCTAGGTTGGCCATGTGATAGATTGTTTCCCGTTCTCTCCCTGTTGAAATCCATGAAAAATTTTATTTCACTGAGTTCAGATGCAGTTCTGGAGACAGAATAAGCATGTTTTAATTAGTTTATGTCATAAAATGTGAGCTGTCATACTGTATTTACAAGGATTCCACAGATTTCCATTACCATCCTGTTTTGATTTAACTCGGTAATTGTATTTATGCAAAAGGGCTCAGTGATAAGCTACTTATAGAAAGGGCTAATGATGAAGAGCGATGGAAGGAAGATGGGAAAGTATTTCATTCCCTGGCAAGACTCCTGTATTGTTGACCTTTGTGCAGACCATCACCCTTGAATCTCTCTGTTACATACCCTTCCTTCCCTTTGGCGTAACTTGGTGTCTCAAGGGATCATTAGGTTGAATTGTGGCTCCAGAACAGTTTCTGATGTGCTTCTCATGCAGCACAACTATCCTTCACACAAGGCTGGAGGTGACTCTGAAGGATGTGGCTTTGTTTTCAGCTGTATGATACCCACAAAGAAAACTAGCCTGTTACTGCAATATTTTAATACAGGGAACGCAGCTTGATCCAAGTTCCCCAGATGTTCCTGTGGACAATTGGTGACCCACAGCCACATAATCCACAGTTTTTCTGAGCTGACCATTTGATGATAAATGTTTGTTGTCCATGAGATGTTTTGAGACCAGGCAGTGATCTCTAGGTCCTAAATGTTGCAACTTTTCTAAATAGTTTGTTATTTTTGAGACTTCCTCAGAACGGATGCGTGTATTTCTAGCCACATATAGCAGTGTGTGCAGGTATTCTTTGTCACTGCTCTCTTTTCTCTCTGAAAGCTTTTACCTTGCATGAAAATGCTTGGAATCTTCTTTCACCTTTGAAGTCAATTAACCAATTTGTTCCCAGGTGGGTTGTGCATCTCCCTGGTGCCTCCTATTCCAGGATCCACACGTGTCCTGCTGTCCCTCCTTGCAGTGCTGAGCACTGGCCAGAAAGGGCCTCACACCCTTTCCTGTGCAATGCCAGAAGCCTTTGGGGAATGTTATTGCCCTGGAAAGGAAACTGAAGAACCAGTTCAGGTCTTGTAACTCGTGATAGCTGAAAAGCTTAAGACTACCCCTGAGTATTGGTTTCCAGTGCCATTGTTTCTCCGGTGAAGCCTAGAGTGTGACATGTACTCAGCGTCATGTGCAGTGATACTGGGGTCTGGTCATGTTGTGTAATGGCAAGTTCTTACAGTGGTGAAATTTGAGACATCTCAACGGGAAACGTTGAGGCCCCTTAATTCTGCAGTACATGGTTCTCAAAGGCCTTTGTGGACCCATTTAACATGTTTAGCATTAAGTGGTTTTTCTTTTACCACCTGTAGTTTGGTTCACATTCCTCTCACCTTTTCTTACTGCTGCACTAGCACCAAGCTGTTTCCAGAACTGATCTGCTCTCAAAGACGTTTTCTACTAGGTTTTATTCTAAATAAGTACAAGAAAGGTCTTTATTATCTACAAATTAAAGGCATATCCTTCATTTGTCCTTCAAATGAAATTTGACTTCCTTTTAGGCAACAAATAATAAGTAATGACTTAGAAGCTGAAAGTGCTGTGCTTCTAATTTCTGCAAGACTGAAGGTCTTGTTAAATGAATCATTTCTATTACGACTAATAAAGCTTTCTTTAGGGAAAGATAGGGGGAAGCACTCCATTTTGTATGTAATGAATCTGCAGCATAGCCCAAAGCTGTCCATAAAAACTAGAGCAAAACTGTCACTGAACTTTCTCTGACTGCTGAAGCAGTCTAGGATTTCTGGCTGGCTGTGAAGCTTTTCCTCTATTTATGCTATAACTTGGAATTGTTTTCTAACCATTTCCTATGTAAGCACAGTTTAACCAGTTAGCAGACTGATTTAGAGGCTGAATTCCAGTATTCTTGTTCTATGAATGGTTCCATTGGCTTAAGTGACTCCTTGGGAAGTAAGGAAGTATTCAGAGTAAAAGTGATGGACCTCGGGTTTGGTTAGTTGTATGTAGCAGCCAGCTGAAATACAACTTCTTGTACATATGAAAACAATGGTGCTGTTCATAGTTCCATCCTCAAGAGATACAGACACTAATATAATGACAATTAAAAAGTTTTATTGATGCAAATATTTCTTAGCCGTTGCACATCATGAAGTACTCCTAAGAAACCAGAGGATTCTTTGTTTAACAGCTAGTCAGCTAACACTCTAAGAAATCTTTCATGAAGTTTATGTAATTCATGGTCAGAAAAAATTTGATTTCCCAAAATGAAATGACAAGTGCATGAGGTGAGGATGCAATTTAAAATGCCCTGCCAGTTTTATAAACAGAGAAGCCTAGGTGCAATGACTCCTCAGGAGTTGTGCTGTGTGTTGATCCACATCAGGTTCTCTAAAGAGTAATTCAAGCAGATTTTGATGCATCCCAGAAAGGAGGTAGCAACACTTTTCACGTGCAAGGTAACTGCTCTGATATTCTATATGTTTGATGAAGAAAGTATGCATTTCTGTTGTCATGAAAGATAACAGTGAAAACAAATTCTTAAAAGATTTTAGAAGAAAGTTCTTAAAAGATACCAGGTTAATTACTTTGGGTATTTTTCAGTTTAATGGTAGCTAATATGGTGCTTACACAGGGTTAAATTAATCAACAGCTTCCTAATTAAAACAAATATCTTCTCACAGAGATTTAAAATGTGGAGGGTTTTTTTTGTTAATATTAAACAGTCAAAATGCTTTTCTCAGATAAGGCAAGAAATGGATTGTTGAACCTAGGAACCTCCTGCATACTACTCCTGAATACATTAGCATTAACTCTTTTGCCTTCCAGACAATAAATTATGAAAAAGCTCTTTAAAGTGGGGAGGGTCGGGAAAGGATGGTGGAAGCCAGTGAGATGGTGGGTAACACATTCGCTTGTCGTGTTTGCAGCCTCGCTTCAGACCTGCTGTGGTTTGTGAATAGAGTTGTCTGTTCCCACCTGAGTTTCTTTATAGGAAAGCCCAGCACAATGGCTTTGCTTTGGTCATGGGCTTAGAAGCTCAAGCTCTGAAGGAGAACTGGCAGAGCTGTGGGAGGAAGATTTCTTCTCCGGCCTGCACTTTCGGGAGGTTTAAAATTCTCCAGATTCTCAACTTCATCTTTTTTGAAATTATCCAATGAAGTTTGTTGGGTTGACTTTGATATGAACTGTATGCCTGTGGCATGAAAACTCATCCTTGAGAAAGCCCTTCTGACCCTTCCTGTCTCCCAGTCGTGCTTTTACGTTTCCACTTGGAAGGCTAATATTCACCGCTCTAGGAGATTTGCTACCACTGTTAATGATCTCTGCAGGTTTGGTAAACAGCAGATCAAATTGGTCTGTCCCATGGTTACTGAGAACAGAGCTAAATTAACAGGTTAGTATATTAATGTAGTTTAAATGTGGTGACATTATCCTGCATGGGTTTGATATGGAAAATGGGTAGCTGGTACATTTTCATGTGCAAAATCCAGAGTCTGCTTTGAATGTTTATCTTAAATTTGTCTGTAAACTATGAAACTCCATTTCAACCACACAATTTCCTTTTAGTACACTTGCCCATCAGCTGTTAAACGTCAAACAAACATTAGGAGCTTCAGCAATGGGTCCATTTTATGAGTGCATAGTAAACTTTTTCATCCTAGTAAAGTTTATTTAGGTATCATAAGCTGATAACATTCTAATGCATGAAGAAAGCATATTTTCTTTCTTCTGAATCAGACATTGTTCCCCTGATAACCATCCGGAGGTAAAATATAATGAAGTTGGCTTTCATTTTACAAGCACTAGCATCATGTCATACACTGGCAAAGTCTCTAAAATAACTGGGTATATACATTACTTTGATATCAAAAGAGAACAGGGAGATTACAAGGAGGTATTTCATGAAACGAGAAAAATAAAGCTTCTAGATGATGATACTGGGAGAAGTGTTCTCCTCTAAAAAGAAATAGTGAATTTGAGAAGGAAAATCCACAGAAGTCAGAAAGGCTCTGAAGCTTTTTCTCACAACTCTATTCAAATTTAGTGGAAGCGAGTATTCTTTCTGCAAGGCTTTGAATCATTCTCTAACTTTCCATTGCAGAAATCTTTTCTGTCATCCTAGGTAAAAATCCAACCCATCCCCACCCCAGTTACTGAATCCTATAGGATTTTTCCATAGGAGTAATTAAAAACACTCATTTTTAACTTTCTGCCATAAATCCTTAAGAGCTGTGGGAGAAAAGTAGCTTTAGAGAAGTGGGAAAAATACGTTCTGAGTGAAAGCAACTTGCCCAATGTCCTGTGTTCGTCCTGAGTGAGGAATTTCAGCTGGGTGTTTGCCTTATCCCTGCTCCGTGAGCTCTGTCCATGGGATGATGCTGTCACTGAGAGTGGAAGTGTCTTGCATTTCTGAGGAGCCTGGAATGGGGCCACGCACCGACGTGTTCGGTCTGGTGTTTACACGGGCTCTGTTTGCATAACTGAAGGAATGGAGTCTGTGTAAACAATTCCCATCGATTGTGACAGCTCATGCCAGCTCAGCAGTATTACATTCAGTACTTAAATTTCAGGCTGATACCTATTTGTTTTCTCACTATGCTGGAGTGTTTATTAATAAGATTTAGTATGTAAATACTCTTCTCTAGTGCTCAGTGCTAAACATGCTTTCCTTTTAGTGGGATTTTCGTTTTGTTCTAGTAATATTGGCTTAAGAGCCATTGATGGCACAACCTGGTGCTAATTCAAGCATCACTGCTGCCTGAATCATTCAAAAAATAAATATTAATTAATTCAGTGTCTCAATGTAAGGTGATGACACAACTATTGTAGCAGGCCTGTAAAGGGATGGTCATTGTCAAAACCACGGTGTCTTTGACGTGCAGATACAGATACAAAGAGAGGATCTGCAATCACTTCCGACTGGCTGGTTGTCAAGCTGACATTTCCCCTTGCTTAGTCAACAGCCTGTTTCTTAAGCTGTGTCACACCCGCCCCAGTTCAGGTTCAACAATTCTGTCTCTCCATTCCAGCAGCTGTTTTGTTATTGTCATTTCCCTGAAGAACACTAGGTGTTCACGCTTGCCTGAGGAGTTTTTCCTATTAGTTTCTCTTACTCGCAGGGAGCCTTTGGTGAATCTGTTGCCATGTTTTGTTTGAGAAGGTGTTGAAACTCATTGTAGTTGGCATCAGCCCCAGTCAAGGTCAGTGCCAAGCTTGGTGCTGGTGCCAGTGGTCTGTTGTGCCTGGCATAGCTACACTGCTCCTCTGAAGGACATTAGCTGAGTCAACAATAGCATGTTTCCATCACCATTGCTACATTAACACTGGAAGTTTTGCTGGAAAAGTAATGTTGGCAGGGTTTGGTTTGGTTTTGTCTTTCTTGTTCATAGCCAGCACAGCAATGTCAGAAAAAGGCTCTGATGGAGACTGAGCTTTAGCACTCTACAGCCTGTGGATGCAGCTGATCAGTCCTTCAACCTGACCAGCATCAGGCTGTGCCCTGAGTCCCAGGGAGAGAGACCATAGTGCTGTTCTGTGGCTGTGAAAACTGCAGAACACAGCTGGGAGCAATGTCCTGCTCTCACCTCTTCTGAGCAGAGCAGACTTGAGAGGTCCAGTGTAAACTCTGCTGCCTTGTTCTGTGTCTCCTCTTCTGAAGTGCTGCAAAAACCAGCAGGGCACTCTTGCCATGGAAAGCTGAAGGTGGTTCTTAAACCACTGGTCTCTTAGCAGTTCCACCCAAGCTGGACTTGGTCCATGTCCTTTCCAACCTGTCCCTCACTGAAGATTAATATTCGGAACTTAATAACTGATTTGATCAACGTGATTTGTTTTCAATTTTATACGTGCTCAATGGCAGTGAAGTCAGGGGAATTAACTGTGGGAAAAACATCACTAGTAAAGAGTAGGGCTGGTGTTTGGGTGCCCTGACCCTTTCCCCCTCTCTTTCCACATGGCTGGGAATTGTTTTAACTATGCAAGAGCATTAAGGTAAAAGCTGCTGAGGCTGTGTGTTGATATGATACAGTACTTGGGGAACATTGTCCTGCAGTACCATGACCCAGTCAGGTTTCAGGTTTTACAGTTCAGGAATTCCTTCCCTTCATGGTTTTAAGAACCTTCCCATTATTATCTATCTTTCTGTGGTTTTCTAGACTGTGGTTGACTATGATAATATTGCAGTACAAATTAAATTCTGCTTCCAGTGATTTTTCCTAGATCTCATTTGCTGCTTTCCTGCACAGGTTATGAAGTGTCACAGCTCAGGAGTACCAATTATTAGTTTCTTCATTTAATGGGTAGTTTTAATGTTCTAGGAGAACCCATTTCTTAACTTAATGAAAGTATTTTTAGGCTGTTGCATAGCATTTACCTAGCTCTTTTTTGTTCTTTTCTCTTTGAACATGTCTAGTTATACTGCTCTGGCATCGTTGCAAATACAGTTCTATAATCTAAGAAAAGTAAGCACTTATGATTTCATGGATAGTTTCAATGGTTTGGTTTTTTTTTCCTTGTGTTTAGTCCTAATTATAGAACATTTCTTGTGACACTTCACTATTGGCAAAGCTTCCATAAATTCAAAAGTTTTGTAAGGTTATAGTCCATGAAATATGCCACTAGGAAAATATTTTATGTGTGTCAGTGTGTTTAAGATTCCTTCACTGACATTCTGCCTTCAAAAGGTTTTATCTGGCAGGACCATTCACTCTGGTTAACAGTAGGCATTTAAGCTCTGGTCATGCAAAGTACATTTGCCACTCTTGTCTTTCAGGGGCTTGTTTCCAAGTGTGGGATTCATAAATCTGAGCTAAGCATAGAACCCAGGTTAAGGAGAGGCTGGGCAGGGAGTGCTTTCCACCTCTTCTGCTGAAGTTGCAATCCTTTATCTTAAGTAAAGGTGCTTATATTCCACCTCTATGTCACATGTCTATGTGCTGCATGTTTTCCAGGAGTCTAGACGTAGTCACCTTTGAGATGCCAAACGTGATTTCTGCTCCTCATCTCCCACCTGCCCAGGGCTGTTACACTGATCAGGGTAACCTGTTCTGTCCATCTTCTCAGACTGTGACTGGGCCTGGCTTTGAAGGGCAGGAGGCAGGCTTCAAGCTGGTCCTGTTTCATCTTCTAATTTTTTTTTTCCTTCTTGGAAATTGCTGCTTTGCCCTGCATCCCAGCTCAATTCATAATGGAAGCCAGTTTTATTCATGCATTATATCAGGGGTTTACTTGCACACTGAACAGTGAATTAAGCTATGTGGCTGAAGCAGCTTCTACTCACGGCTGTTCATCTGCCTTTCTTTGGGAAGTCAGTGCAACCACCATGGTGAGAGCTGAATGGGATGTGCATTTGTTCCTCCACCACTGTTTATAATCTGCTTTATTAACGTAGCCTGACATTGGTTTAATTTACGGTATAATATTGGGTTGTAAACTGCAGCTGTTCACAGATAGATTCATTTCCCATTCAGGCACCTCTCCAGTGAAGGCAATATCCTCCAGGAGCCCAGCAGGACACAACTACAGTCAGTCCAGGGTAATCTGATGTCTCGTGTGTCAGCACTCTCTGTCCATCCCCATCCCCATGGTGACTGGGTTTTGCCAGCCACTCAGAAGGTCAAGCAATAAAACTGGGGCTGGAGCTCACACTAGAACATAAGATAAATAAGTGCTTATGAGTTATGGGCTCACATGGAGGCAGTCTTCAGTAGCTTTTCCTTATTTTAGTGTGTTGGGTAACTCAGTAGAATAGAGCTTTTGGTCATTTACAGTCAAACCAATTACTTCATTTGGGAGAGAAGGCATTACATCTACACAGTAGCTTCTCTTCAGTGAAAAAGTCATTGCTATTTAGATGTTATCTAGATTTCCTGCATGAGAGTTGGAACAGAGCCAAACATTACATGACTGCAGAAAAAAAATATTGCTTTAAAATTGTACTTGGCTTCTTAGAGGATGATTTACTTTTTACGAGGTGACGAGAAAAAGGGAGGAACTATGTGACAGAGAAAGAGACACAAATTTTTTGTATTGGGAGTATCTGAGGAAAGCCTTACAGGAGGGGTTTTTAAATTACTGTTTTTGTAATCTGAAGTGTATTTTGGTATGTTTGCATATTTATCAAACTGTGCTAAAGGAACATGAATACATAAATGAATATAGTGGTTCTAGATTGTATCTAAGAGTTCTGTAAAATCTACAAATTACCCTTGAAATTATAGTTATGCTGTGTCTCTACACCTGACTGCCATCTCCATTTTGAACATTGGGCTAATTTGCTTTCTCCGTTGTTGTCTTATCTCCATTTGGGATTGAGATTCCCTGGGAAGGGAGAAGGTGCTAACAGTACAGACTGAGTGACAAGCTGGCTCCTTTTCAAAAGATGCTTCATAGCACAATAGGATGGGAGCAGCTTCTGAAATCCCACTCGTTCTGGCTTCTTGACACAGGCTTGGGGTCTGCAACAATGAAATATCCCCTGAGATAAATCAAAAGGCCAGTTGTTTTAGCACTTTAAAATATAGTTTTGGAGAATGTGCCGAGAGCTTAGGCAGGGGAGAACAAGCAAGGAAATTTTTCCTAAGAAAGGTTTCTATTTTACTGAAAGTGACCCCAAAAGAGAGAGGCTTCCTGCGTAAGAGAAGAATCCCTGATTCAATGACTTACGTGGAGTAGGAGTGTGTGCAGCCTCATCTTAGAGAAATCCAGTCTAAACCTAGAGCAGCACACCTTGGTGCATCACTGACATGCAAAAGGCTGTCCCCATTCTGACATCTGTTCCCTTGCATTTCCTGTGACTCCACAGTGATAGTGAAAATCAAACACAGAAATGTGGCTGCATTTGCTGTAGGCCTTCCTTTGGCCCTGAAGAATGAAGCATCATAAGCTGCTGATCAGCTGGGAGTCCTGGGCGCTGGGGAGCACTGAGGGTGATCTTGTACCCTAATAGTGGCCTGGGGCCAAGAGCCTCTGTGCCTTGTGGTGCTGTTGTGTGCGGAGCACACTGGGTGCAGGGTTTCCATATGGAAGGAACCACAGTCTGACAATCTATTGTGGCTTAATCTGCAGGATTAAAAGTAATATGCACTTGTAACGCATAGTGGAAGTCATCAGAATAATTATACCAGGGCTGTGGCATGTGCAAGCCCCTGTTCTAAAGTACCAATTGTAGTTAATTTCTTTGTTTTACTTTAAATTAATGGACAACAGAAAACTGGATTGTGCCATATAGCACTAAAACACCCGACTGGAATATGTAATCTGGCTGGACTTCTTTCTCTCTCTCTCCACTATATGAAAGGTGTTTTCTACTAATTTTTTTCCCTAGTTTTTGAAGTGAAGGTGACAATTCTCACAGAGTGTTGGGAGATGTTTAATTTGAAATCTGTAAATGAAAGGTATCTTCGGGTACTTCAGTTGTCATTAGTAGCACATCAGTTCTGTATGAGATGATTAAAAACAAGTCAAACTATCAAATACATATCATTTAAAAATAGACACATTTTTAGAATACCAGCCATTTTTCTAGGTCATAAAAAGGCAGAATATTTCAGGTGATGTTAACAAGTTCAGAAATACCTTATCTGAGAGAGAAGATTCAAAAGGTACCACTTTATGCCTATTGTTTTAGCAGAAGCTAACAAGAACAGTGTTTCTTAAAGAAAACTGTTTCATATTGGGATAGTTCTCATAAAAAACAGCCCCTAAGAAGTCCTCTGTCAAAGTTCAATTTTTGTTTTCTGTTAAATCAGATGAAATGGCCTGTCACAGGAAAATAACTGAGACATTTTGAGACCCTCGAGTTGTGGAGGGCAGTTATTCCATCCTTGAATTTTAGAGGATGTAGCTAGGTAAAAGTAACAGTCTCCAATGGGTTTCTTGGACTCCTGTAGATTGGTCTCTTGTGTAATCTGGGGCAATTCTGAATTTACTCTAGTTTGTTCCAAACCAGAAATCAAACCAGAGCAGTGACTATAAAGATACTTTTACATCCCATTCTGGTAGCTTTCTCAGAAAATGTTCTTGTTTGCAGTCACAAAGTCCAGAGGAACTCTATAATTTGGACAAATGGATAATTGTGATTGTCTGATAGAAGGCCCTGTTTTTTTAATTCTTACTGTTTGGGTTTTTCCTTAAAACTTGTATCACTGCTGTTGAGAAAATTTCATGGCTTAGGGATTGGTTACAAACCCATTTTTAATTTGCCTTTTTTTGTGACCAAAAAAGGGATAGAGCTGTGGAAAACTGGTGATTTTGTGCACATTTTTATGATGCTCCTAAAAGCTAAGTGAAAAATGGTATGTTTTTTTCCAACTAGGAAATTTGCATTCCTTTGTGGTTGCTATTTACAAGTTGCCTTTCATTTTGCTGGTCCGTGCATGGTTTACTCTTGGTTTTAAGTGTTTACCTACACAGCAGGGCAAAGGCAAATGGAAACTATTGCATTTAGCCAGTAACTATCCAAACAGCAAAAATGTAAACCACTGGCATACTCTGAGTAGTCAGAACCACAAAGGCAGGTAAAAGCCAGTTAAAATTTGACACTTGGCCACATGGTGAATTTTTGAGAACCCCAGCTGTCTGAGGTGTGAGAACATCTGTGATTGTCAACAGTTCATTAGAAAATTACTGGCAATAAAAAAATGCCAGCCCCCCTCTTCCTGAAAGCAATTCGATTCCTGATGGTCTGCCTGTCCTCAGTATCATTTTACTCCATTCACAGAGAGACTAATTTTGCAACAGATTTTTCTTCTGTGTGTCCCTGGTGGTGCAATGATCTAACATCATTATTCACTCCTTACTTATACCAGATTTGAATATGCCATTGTTTCTTGGACAATAAAAGCATCATTTGCCTAGCAGTCATCACATACATTAAATCTTTGCCATATGTGTATTACATTCCTGTGTCGTATTCCTTGGACAGAGCCTGGGTAAATTCCTTTGGCTCGAGTTTTGACATGATGGCTGTAATAACCGAGAAAGCTTCCATTAATAACTGGTCAGAGCACTCAGTTAATACTTTATCAGAACCCTTTGCAGTATTTGGGTGATACCGATCTCCAGTGTGGGACTGCCTGGCAGTTTGCACATTAGAGCAAAAATATGCTGAAGTCAGGAGCAGTCAACCTGGTTATATGGTTACAGATATGGTTTTTATATGGTTACAGAAACAAGAATAAAGATGGCATGCCCGATCAGACCTGTCTGTGCAGGAGACCTAAAACAGGCTGTAAGTCTGGCTGTAGGATCTTCTTGAGATTTGCAGGTCTGTTGCTGCTTGGATTCTTCTCCTATTTGAGTTTTTGGCTGCCTGCAACAGGATTTCCATTGCTAACATTGTCTCTGTGCCACATAGCAGTGGGGGTTGGAGAATTGCTATTTAATGTTTCTTTCTCACATGTTTTTGCAGCTCCCCCTTATTTCTTTTCTTGTATTTGGCTATAGACCTGAGGGTGAGATCACACATGTTTAGAATGAGAACTGTAGAAACACATTACTGGGCCGTATTTAGTGCCAGCATTTGGAAGTGCCAAATTGCTTTTTGAGTTTGCAGTATCACATGTTGGAGACGTCACAGACTACTACTATTCATTGATATTTACTCCTTTCAGCACTTGTGTAATACCCTTTTTGCTACAGGATGCTGATGCATTGACCTATGGTATAAAAACAATATAGTGCTTCTGATCCAGTGGTTCTGAGTTTGTAGACTTCTCTGTTAGACATTTGAAATGAGCCAGTTATAAAAGAAGAGATAGTTTAACCATGACACTTGTTCATTGTTTTTGTCCTCAGCAGTTCTGTAAAGACTCTCTTCATAATTAAGGCCTTTACTGAGTAAAGAAGATCCCCAGCAGTCACCCTGGAATTGGATTAACAGCACAAGAAACTCCCCCTTGCTAACCACATGTTCAGTCCCTTTCTGTCTTCCCATATATAAGCCCTTCTTCAATTTAAGCCCTTCTTCAATTTGTTTAAATGAATTGCTGTAATTTGGCTCTGTAGACTTGAAGAAATCTAGCTAGGCTTTATTTAGAAGAATAGTGGTGCATAGAGTCTCCATCTGAAATTAGGGCCATGTTGTACAGATTACTGTATAAACACAAATTAAGAGAAATTCTCTGCACTGATGAGTTAATAATCTTGGTTGTCAAGACAAAGAGTGGGAGAAGGGAGTAGTGTTATCTTTGCCATGTGCTGCAGATGCACAGACTCTAACCTACCAAAGGTGGTGCAGGGGATGCGTTACAACATTTAGAAGTGAACCTGCATGTCTCATATCTGAATATTCTACCTTAAATACAAGACTGACTTCTGCCTTGTCAGTCGTTACAAACTCTGCAATCATTTGAGCTCGATACTGTGCCAGGCTACATATGGCCATGAGGACAATGCAGTTGATGTTAAACAGAACTGCGTTTCTTTTTATCTGCAGATCCGTGAAAATAAGTGAATGTTGTCTTCCTGAATTACAAACTGCATCCTTTCTATGGTGGTATAAAAGAAGGAAACGTTTTATTACATCCATGTTTTAAAGCTGCTGCCTGGTTCGGCATGTCCCAGCAGTCTCCATCCATTTCTCAATCTTTGTGGTAATGGTATAAATACCTTTGCACAAGTCATGCTGCAAGACTTGGTTGTATTCATTGTCTTTTGGGAGACGTTTTTTTCTTTCTTTAGGCTCAACTGAATCTGCCATTTTCAAGTAAGGTGATTTATTTTTGGGGGTACCCTCTTTAGTGGATATCTTGGATGTGAAGAAGTGACTAACACACTCAGCAGGTGTAGGATATTGTCAGATGTACCCCAAGGAATATAGCTGTGGTGTATAAGATATCACCATCTCTTTGCTGTCCATCCCATCCATCTGCCTGATGTTGCCAACCCTACAGCAAACCTGACAAAATCAAATGGGAGGGGGTTTGTTTCAGTCATTTCAGTGCAAAGACCAGAGCCTTAAATCAAACTTAACCTTTGCTGGTGAAATAAGCTGAACAGACAACTTTGCACCAGGCAAACTGTTCTGTGGCATCAGCTCTGCTGAGGGGGCAGAAATGTCATGCAAAGGGGAAGCACCCAAGGGCTGGCACAGGGCATCCAAAAGGCAGCTGAGAGAATCCTGTGGCAGAGCCCTCAGAGCATCACCAGAAGGAAGAGCTGTGTGACAGCTCTGCAGTCAGTGTCACAGCCCCGTTGATGGCCATGATTAAATCACAGGTCACCTGTGTTGTTAGGGACCGCATCAGAGCTTGTCCTCTCTGGCACCACATGGATTCCAGCTGGATCACTGGCAGTGGGGAGGAGGGGAAAGTCTGGAGTCTGGATGAGCCCTGTGTATATGGGGGTGAGGGAACCAGGCTGAACTTCCACCCTGAAAACTTCATTAGGGTTTGGGGTACCCCACAAAGTCAGGTGTGGGGTGATCTCTGATGACCAGCACAGCTCCTCCTCATCCTGGAGCCATTTGAAGGCTCGCAGTGGGAATGTTTTCTTAGAGAGCACTTGGCATCATCGCATGGTTTTGGACACGAAATCGATCTCAGAGGCTGTGCACCTCTTGTGCTGTGATTTCTATCTTAATGGTAATGAATTGGGTAGGGTATCTTGAGATAGAGATGATTTCCTGTAATAATAATATTGTAAAATGTTAATTCTTTTTCTGTGAGATCTGTGGGATTTGCAGGTCAGAAAAGACTGTTGGTGGGTTTTGTATACTGTTGATATAATTTATAAATAGATACATTTTGAAAAAAATCTAATTTCCATGTTTAGGTGATTTTTTATTCATGAAAAATAATGACAGTATGCAGGTGGCTCTTTAAATACTTCACAAAAGGACACAATAGTGCTTCCCATGCTCGGGCAATCTTTTTTTTTTTACTTTCTTGGTAACAGTGGGGAAAGGAAGAGGAAATTGGAGAGACATTAAAAAATGTCAATTCTAGTTCAAAAGTTACACAAGCAAACACTCTTGACCAAGGTGTTGAATTATAAAGTTTGATATTCCATAAAGCTAAATAGTCGGAAGTAATGCTGCCAGTAACAGACATTCATTTATTTACTCAAGGTGCCCATTGTTAGCACTAATAATACATTTCAACATATTGAAATTGCAAGATAATTCTTTTGTGACTTTTATGCTGGATGATATTGTTATTTAAATGAACCTGCAGACCGCACTGTAATGAAGAAATGCATGTTTTGCTTAACAGTTATCAACCAGCATTCCAGCAAAATGAGAATTTTTACCTCCATTCATTCTGAGACGAAGCTGGGGGTCACTGTTTTCAATATGGACCTTTTAAAATCCTTTCAGCAGTGAATAATTATAAGCCACAGCCTCTGAAATTACATGTTTTCACTGTAGGGAAGAAGAAACTTTTATCTTTTGTAATGAAGTACACTTGCTTTCAAACTTTGTAAGACTTCCTTAAAATGGCAGTTGCATTGGGCTGATTTTGTATTAGGCGAAGTAGTAAAAGAAATGGATTTTTAAATATACGGATACCCTTGTTTATTCAATTTTAACTTTCTTGAATTTTGGACCCATCTTGTCAAATAATACAGATGGAAAAAATGTGTTGAGCTCTTGTGTAAATAACCTTATCTGTACAAATTGCTGTTTACTAAAACAAATGTTACTTCATTTGCAGTTTCAAATTCATTTTGCACTTTCATTTGAAGATTGGGGTTTGAAACTGTTTTGGTCATGCTCATTTTTCTATATTAAGTTTTAGAAAAAGATTTTCTTTTTTATAGTTCAAAACTATGCAGAAGATAGGGATTGGAAATATGGCTTGCAGCAATGGGCTTTGGACTTCTTGCTTTGTTCTTAAAAACAAACAGGTTGGCAGTATTCATTGGTGTAAACTAACAGAAAAGTCATTATCTAGGGAGTAATTTTTTTAAAATGATATACAATAATTTGTTAATTATTGCCAGAAAAAAAGCATGCAGATTTACTTCTGAAAATGCGCGTTCCGGTTAATGAAAAACATTACCCTGCAGCCTCTGTGGGATTTTTTTCCACTTGTAAAAGTTTGGTTTTTTTTTTTTAAAAGAGAAGAAACTGATCCCACATTTCCCTAAATGGGATTTCTAGGCAAGGGCGAATTCAAGCCTCACCCTCAGAGAATAAGCAAGCACAAAGTTAAAGGTTGAGATTTTTGCTATTGAATGCTACATATTAATTTTCAGAGTAAAAATACTAATTATTTTTTTTAACTAAATGACAGATTGAAAATTAGGATGATTGTTTTAATCAAAGATGTTTTCCTATACTTTGAATGACTCAGAGGCTTGATTTCCTCACTCAGAGGAAGTCTTCTTCCCTGCCCTGCACAGCACCAACTCACTTCTGTTAGCATCACTCAAAACCCATTTCATCTGTAAAATAAAATCTAGCTTTTTAAATAAATTAAATTCACAGTAGCTAAAAGTTTTAATCCTGCCTGTGAGGCTGTTGAGACTGAGTGATGCTGCTCTATTATTTGTCCAACAGGGTGGGAGAGAAGGCAGTGGCAATAGCAGCCTTGTAGATGATGTTGCTGTTGAAGTAAAGCTTCTTTAACCCCCTGCTCATGGTAACTGTGTTAATGGATGGGTAACCAGGTAGTTCATAGCTGTGTATGTCTAACACCCAATTTTTTAAATGTTTATTAGAATTTGGCCTGTGTATTAGTCATATTTAAATATGGGCCATATGTTCAATACCCTGAGAGGCTGACCCATATTTCATTCAACTGTTTAGTAAACTTTCTGTCTTCTGTCCATGTACTCAGGCTCCCAAGCTATGGTAACACACACAATTGGGTGCCTAGAAGAGCAAACAGAATCCTTGTTATATATCCAGCAATGTTTTTGTGCTATGAAATAGCCAGGACCAGGACCCTTAGGCTGCCTTCAAACACAGAGCAGAGTTGCCCCCTCCAGAGGATTTACATCCAGATGGCTGAGGCATATAAAGATGTTTTCTCAGGGTAACAAGTTGCCTCATGTCAGCTGACAGGAATATGCATTCTCAGCAGAGTAATTCAAGCTGATTTAGCCCTTTCTCCTCTGATAAATTTTAAACCCAATGACAGGAGACAACAGGTGGGTATAAGCAGATGGGGAAGCATGAGGAGTGAATAAGAAGGTCGGCTTCATAGGTAGTGGGCTCAATTTTGCAGCAGCACAGCCATTGTCAAGCTTTTTTTCTGGCATCAGAGTTAAGAGGAGGTTTGAGAGGGGATTTGAAGGAGGATAACGAGGCAGCTTTGTGGACATGAACAAGGAGCTCTACCCAAGCATGGGGGCAGCAGGGGAGAAAGCACAAAGATCCTTGCTTGAAAAGGTAACAAATGGGTGATGGAGCCTACTGTCAGGGGCTGACTGGAGGTGGGAGCTCTCCCCTCTGGAATAAATGAATGAGAATAGGTTGGGAGGGGATTAGGCTGAGAATGCTTTGAAAGAAAAATCAAGTAGATTATGTTTATATAACAGAAAAAGGGAAACCATAGCAAAGAGGAGTAACAATGGTCAAAGTGATGAGCAAAGAAAATGCCAGTATCAAAAAAATTCTTCAAGCTTTTCCAAAGCTGCTCTTTCAATAAGCAGAAGGAAGAGGTGCATTGTAAGGATGGCTTTGTATGCATCCCCATCATAACCAGCTCCTCACAGTTGCTTTCTGAAATTCAGGAATTATCGCTAGAAATTTTATAAGCCTGGCATCTACCTTTGAGGTGAACAGTTATATTGCCAGAGCCCAAAGAATTTCTTATTCTTTATTATAACAAAATTGGACAAAAGTATACTTTTCTGCTCGAGAAAAAAAAAAAGTCACTGGTCTCTTCATTTGTGTTTTGGGTTGTTTGGGTTTTTTTTAATCAGTACAAGAATGTCACAAGAATCCTTGTTTTATTGATTTATCATATTCATTTAAAATTCAGCTTAACAGATTTTTAAGTCTGTTAAAAATGCTGGGTTTGTTATGGCCTCAGTTGTGCAGTTTTCATTACTTTCTTCTGAAAAATATTGCTGGATTTTTTAAAAGGGTGTTTACTACCAGGCAGACTTATAGCAAAGCACATATCTGTCCTTAGGCAACCATATTCCTCAAAATCTGAAAAAAAAATAAAAATAACTGAGTTATACTGTATTCTTATATGAACCATCTGTTGCTGATGGAAAGGCTGGAACAGATGATCTGGGCTGGCCTGTTGGTGCAGTAGGAGCATGACTCTGTCCTGGGTTGGGGATGTGTCACTGGTGCAGCCATCCTTACTGGGAAGAGCTCATCCAGCACTGCTGCTCCCATGGCCATTGCCAGCTTATGGCCATATTGCTGTGCTGAAGGTCATCCTTTAAGTCTTTTGTTTTTGTCTCCTGCACAGAAGACACATCTGCAGTTTGTTAGGGAGAGAAAATAGAAAAGGTTGGTGTCAATCCCACTGAATGGATGAATTTAGCAGTGAGTAGTAAACTGTGTCTGGATGTTTCAATGTCAGGGTGGCCTTATTACTGTACATACTTATAGAGGATTTTGTAATCAATTACAAAGATGTATGATGGTTTTGACATGTGGCATATATACAAGGGTGCACTAATCACTGATTTAATAGAACGCTTAGCCCTGTTGTGAACACTGTCATTATTTTAAAACAAAAATCATATTAAGCCAACCACCAGCTATAATTTTGGAAATTGGTGGAATATTCCTATAAAGAAGCACAAAAGACTGTAAAGATTGAATAAGTTCATTGTCTTAGTGGCCAGTTGGAGAGGGGGAGGTCATCCTCTTTAATTTTTTCTTCTTTTAAAAATACTTTGTGGTTCAGCAGCACAGACACTGCATATCTTTGTATTCCCACACAGTCACCATGTTAATAGCTGTTTGCTAGCTGTGGTCAGTTAATTTAAAAAAGCTGGCACTCTGGTATTATAGGTTGCAATTGATTATTCTTGAATCAAATGTAGTATTGTTGCTTCAAACTAAACCCCCACCCATGACAAAATTCATTGTAGCTCTTTAATTTATAATGGTGTTTGAAAGGATGAACCTGAAATGATGTGAAAGGAGATTCAGTTTCCTTAAGAGTTTCCCAAGGCATGCATGATCCTGTTCCTGCTTTGCTCTTGCTACACATAAAGACTCAGTAAGGGGTTACTGTTGGTTCAAGAATCTAACGCTTTGTTTTGTTGTAAATATGAAAATAGTTTATAAAATGTTCGCTGACATGTTGGACGTGGGTGTGCTCCCAGAATATATTTCTCCTCAGTGTGCATGTTATATACATTTCTATAAAGCACATAAACGCAAGGGAGTGAGTCTCAAATATGTTTTATTCAATGTAACGAGGTTGAAGAAGAGCTCCAGGCCCATCCTTGACTCAGTCAGTCACTGGAATCTTGTCAGTGCAGTGGAGGGTAACCGGGCTCTCAAAATGGCAATAGCTCTACTCCAGGTGTTGGCTGATGTGCCAAGCAGCCTCAATTCCTGAAAAGAGCCTCCGTTACTCTTTTCGACCTGGAAGGGAGAGTTTGAGGGGAGCTCAAGAGCTTGAGGGACAATTGCTAACAGCTAGAATTAAACAGTTGGAACACATCAGTTTCCCCACACCCATGGCTGGGAATTGTTCTGGCTTTCGGTCTGGTGGGAGCACTGGATTTGAGAGGTGACCTGCCCAATATTCACTTCTCATTTTCAGAAAGTCCTGAGTCCTGTGGATGCTCTCTGATATACCCACATGCACAGATGAGAGTGGTGGCACTTCAGCATGCATAGGGAGAGATTTTTTAGACATGCATTCCCCTGCAAAAAATCAATCACAGAACACTGCCATTTTTCACTTCTGTACTACATTGACAAAGAGTTTCTGGTCAAAAGGAGAGTGAAAGAGATATATACAGACCTAATGTCCATTGCCCTTTTCTCATCCATCCAAATGGTCATGTGGCTGTGTCTGGGGGAGCTTTGGGGGAGGATCAAAATGCCTGCTTCAATGAGTAACTGTAATTTGGAAATGAATGGTTAGAACAGGAGAAACAGAGACACCTTCCCTGGAAGAGTCAGTAGACTGAAGCTTAAGCTGATGTGTAAAATGTGAGCATTCAGTCTGAATTGGGAACAGGATCTTGGATCTATCAGATTACAGGAGACAACAATAGGTATGGAGCTGCTGCCTTTTCTAGACTAGATGAGTGTGTGCCCATTTCTCCTCCTGGTTTATCATATAAAAATAATTGGTTTTCAAGCTGATGCGGGCTTGGAAAATTTTTGAAGGATGAGAAAATGGATTTCCACTCATTGGCATGTGTGAACTTTAAAGAAGGATTCTCTGCACCTGGGCACAGAATATTGTTTGCCATAGACTCAAAAGCCAGCACATGCCTTTCCTATTCAGCACATGAAGCAATGGAGACAGTCCTGTCCCAGGACTTAAACAGCTCTAAGATGTGCAGAAGTAAAACGTACACCATTTTAACTCCTTGTGATTGAATCCTACACACACATAAGCTGGCAAGTATTATGAAAAGGAACAAATATCAGTTCCTCAGGCCAGTGAGAAAATTCTCTAATGGTGAAGATTTCTGAAAACAAATGGATTTCTTCCGTGAGGAATTTAGAATGAAATATGTGATAAGTTATAGTCAGTCATTAGCATTTGTTGAACATTCTACTTATTATTAGTGTTTCGTATACTTCTGGTTCAAACATTAAATGGAAAAAGAGTGGAATAAATGGGGTAACACTAACCAGATGGTCCTGTGTGTGGAATTTCTAAAGCTTTTTGTGTACTTTATGTTGAAGATAACAAATCACACAGGTCAACAGCTAGTGTCAGCTAGTGAGAAATGATTGTACATTTTAAGGAAGAAAAGCTCTTGAGGTCTTAGTTGCATTGGTGTCAGGGATTCAATTTTGTGATTTTCACATGGAAATGAAGATACTTCCAAGTGAAGCATACTGCAGAAAAAATGTTTAAAGAGGCGTTTGTTTAGATTCCAAAAACTAGGTTATCTTAGACACATTTAGGTTCAGGACATCTCCTCCTTGCTTTTCATTTAATTATGTTTCTATTTTATCTTTGGCATCTGCAGAGGATAAAATATAGGAATAATTAGGAATAGAGCTAGCTGATGAAAAATTAAGACTCTGCAATATTGTTTCTTTATATGCTGTTCTTAAAAAAATCAGAAAGAAAATCTGTGATATGTTTTGCTTTTTGATAACTAGTTTCATATGTTTTAACATTCTGAGAGTCATACACTTGCTAAGAATATCTGTCTGATCTGTGGCATATCTAACTCATCCATCCCTATGGTATCTTGCCAGGTCACTGTAGTCCTGCTGAAATATTTTGACACAGAATTTCATCCAGATAAATAAATAGTGTATGATGGTGCCATCTATAGCCCAGACAGCTCAAGGGATTAGTAATTAGTTATATAGTCTTTTACTTAGGGATTGTTACTTAAGATCAGACTCAGAATGTCACTTCTAGCCACAGGCTTGGCAAGTTGAAACAGTGGTTTCTTTCTGATCCTTGTCAATGAGGTAATGTCTAAGTCATCTGGGGCAGAGTAGAAGTAGAAACTGAATTATAATTTCCAGAATTGATTTCTCAAACTCATCTTTATGTAAAGGCAATAGGGCAGTTTTTAACTCCTGTCTATCTGTTCCATGAGTACAAAGGAAAACAACTTCCAGAGAACTTTCACTGGCATTACATCCTCAGAAGCAGGCAAGTGTGACGTAGTTTCAAGTATATTTGCCAAAGGTTCTTGCATCACAGAAATCAACAGCAATAGGATGAGCAATTCAGAGCTAATGATCTTTCTGTCGTAAGACTATCACCTTCCTGTAACTCAACAGATACATCAAGATAATGATCCAGGAGCTACAAAAATAAAAATTTCCTTAGAAATTAATTCTTTACCTATGGCCAGTTTCTAGGCGGACTTCAGAGAAATGAACAACTCTGGAGATGCAGCCTTACACATGTGCAGCAGGGATTTTACTTTTGGTGTGAGGTTAAAACCCCAGCCGTAAAAAATCCAACTGCATTAGAGTTCTATTGTTCAAATCAATCTTGATATTAGAAGTTATTATATTCCTGCAGAGGAGAACATATCAGATTTTCTGCCAGGGGTAGACCTTCTTTTTAAACACAGCATTTACCCTTTGAATAACTCCTCAGGCTAGGCTTGTCTCTTCTAGAAGACACTTGTCGTTACTGGCAGAAGAAACTTCACTTTTGACACATGTAGAGTGAAGCAATGTAGAAGTTTATTCACCATGGCATCTTCCATAGATGAGACATGTCTAAGCATTTTGCAAAGCTATACCATTTTCTAGAACCAGAGCTGGAGAACAATAAAAGAGCCATAGGCAAAGGAGGAAACATGAGCTTCCTGCTAAAAGCAAAAGCAGATTATTATTGACCAAACTGTGTTTTATTAATCATGTTAACACCAGTGACTGATACGGGGTGGATGGAGAAGTGTGGGAGGATTGTGTGTGTGTTCTGTTATTTGTAATGTGGTGCGAGGTATTTATCTGCTATTTCCACAGTTATGAAATGACCATGCACAATGCATAAGGGTTCTCATTGCAATGTCTGTGTCATCATACCTTACGTGCTGAACTTGAGATGGAAGTGTTAGTTCACTGTCAGGTGGTAGCTCACTCTCATTGAGGCAGGGAACCTACATTATATTTATTAAACCAAGGATCAGAAAATTTACCTGGGTGATGCTTTGTTTCAGTTTTGTAGAAATTATAAAAGGCAAAGAGATTCTTTGAAACACTTTTTGCAAGAGGAACAGAAAGGTAAACAGGCTTTTTTTTCTTGGATTTTTTTAGATTTTCTGCATCCTATTTGACTGATGATTTCAGACTAGTAGTGATGATTACATCAAGAAGTGACATGTTCTCTTACATAACACATTAATGAACAGTATTTTCTGTAGTGCACTTACATCTTTGTATTTATGCTTTGGTTCACATGTGTGAAAGCTTGTGCAAAGGTGTTTCTCTAAAGGTGTTCAATTTTTGCTTATTATGTTAGATATGCAGTTCTCTCCATTGTTGTATCCTATTTTGAAATGTTTCCTTGAAGCAAGTATAAAAACAGGGCAAAAGATGCTCTACAGTTTCTAAAATGCCTCAGTAAATGCCTGTCACATTTACCTCATGTGATAGATTGGAGCTGAAGGAATCACTACCACAGGTGCTCAGCACCTCTGCTGTGGACCTGGAAAGGCTAGAATTGTACACAGGGAACAAGTTTGCTTTATAGTTGAAGCAAAAAGACAATTTTGTTTAGTTCATTAATTCAGTTCAAATAATTTTACAAAATGTTATAAAATTTTGAGGTACAGCTGTCAAGGATCAGACAGCAGATATTGTATTAAATGATTATTTGCCAGGTATTTGTTTTGATTTTCAAAGGGTAGCCCACAGTCTGGAGGCTCTGCATAAACCTAGAAGTAGTGCTGTCCTCTGCCCCAAAGAGTTACCTGCACAGATGTTTCCAGATGTAGAAGCCCAGTAATCCTGATTGAATGCCCCATAATTGGTCAGTAGTAAAAAATGAGATTGGGATGTTTGCAGAGTGAAATCTCTTGCTGATTTGAGCCCTGCTCTTGTGAGCACTTGACACTGTGCTTATTGTTATGTAGATGCATACTCCCACTGGGTACTCCAAGTTGTGTACATAAATATTTTCATAAGTCTTAGAGATCTGGTTTGGTGAGTGCAGGCACAACACGTGTAATGAGCAATCTCAGCTGCTTCTGAGGTACTGAATCACTGCCTGGAGACAGACAGAGAAAGCTTTAATATGAAATCTCTCCAGATTGAGTTTTTAGTATTATAAGTTTGATTTATGTGTGGGAAGAACACTTGGATGAGATCTATTGGAAGAAAATGTATCCCATCCATTAGCAAAGAATGCCGTAATTAGGAAAGGAAGAGACCTGGCTCAGAACGTGTGATATGACTCAGAATTGTGTCCTCGAGTCATTATGCAGACAAAAAATCCCCACCACTTGCTTCAGTGCAAGTTTTGCATGTGTAACAGCTGTCACAGTGAGACCATTAATCAGCTGAACCACCACACAGGTGGAGGATGAGAAACCACCTTCTGTGCTGGAGGCTGGATGTAAAAATTACTTTGCACGGGGTCCGTCTGTCTGTGCTGCTGTAGCTGCAGCAATGCAAATCTCTGGTGCAGATCTCTTTCACCACTGGCATAAGATGTTTTTGTACAACTTCCTCTTTTAAGTATAGAGGGAAAAATACAGACTGTGGTTAAATGCTAGAGAGACCATGATTTTGCTCTAAGCTGTGTTTCTGCTGTTAAAACTATTGCAATAAAAGACACATTTATTCTACTTCATATGTTAGTATACCATGAACTCATATCAATTGCATACAGTTAGTTAGATAAATGAACAGTTTACTTTTGATTGTGTGTGTTCAAGTACCCCAGGTTATTTTGCTAAATTATGTCATTTATTGTTTCCTGCTGTGTATAATGACAATTTGTGAAAAACAGAGGTTTTTCCTTTCTTTCCTGTCCATACTCAAACCAAAAAAACCCAAAAAAACTCCTGCTCAGAATAAGCACATCCCTTGAAATAGAGACACTTTCCACCTCCTCTCCATTTGCATCATGTGATATGGCAAGACATCAAATGATACAAAGATGTGTACTGTGACAATAAGTGAAAGATAAATTAGAATAATGTTTTTTGGATAGACTGTTCCTATTCAATTTGGATGATAAGAATTTAGTCTTAATTTCTGACATATTCATTTTATCAGCTAAATTTTCTAATTTGTATTATTACAGATAATTACCAACATATATTTATTTTTAAAACTTTATTTGTTCAATTAGAAGGTAGATTTCAGCCTTTATCTTTGTAGGTAGCTGATCCAAGACAGTTTTATGTAAATGGCTTAATTAATTGCTACCTTTCAGTTGAAACAGCAACTTACAAAGGAAGTAATCCTTTTCGAGTGGCATAAGCTGTTTAAAAATGGCAAAAAACCCACAATACTTTTCTCCAGCACCTTGGCACACAATTATAAGTTATTTGACAGAAGTAAATGTAATAAACTGCAAGGCTTCTTCCCAAATTATGTCTTTTCTATGTAATTAAAATAGCATCAAGCTTAAGTGCAGTGGCTCTGTAGTCTTCAAATCTACATTATTAAAAGACTTAATTATGCAGAACTACAAAACTTTTTTATAAATGGTTCAATGTGTTGGTGGTAAAGATGTGATCTGTGTGGCCTACTTATTAAGTTTACACTCTCTCTCAAGCAATTAGTTGTTTCCAAGTGTTTGGTGCCTTGCTCTCCCTTCCAGGCTATCCTTGGAAAACACTGCCATGCAGTGCTTTTAGAGGATGTGGTGACAGGGCTTTTTCTTTATGGCCACCAGACAGCACCACCAATCTCTCCTGGTGACCATCTGCAGCTGGGCTTGCCTGGATTGCAGCTGCAAACTGGAGTCCTGACCCATAGTCCTGAGAGGATGAAAGGGAGTTTGGGGTATTCTCTCTCCTACTGCCATGCCCCAGAGTCCATTTGTTGTAGAAGCTGAGCCTTCAATCAGTGTTTTCCCCAGTTGCATCCTACGCTACGAAAGCAAGGGACAGTCCATAGTGGAAGTAATTTGTAAATCCCAGAAGAGGGTCGTTGAGATCCCTGTGTGATGGTAAATGTCTTGATTCTGAGTGTTTGCATGGTGCAGCATGGACCCCTTTCTTAGTCTTATGCTTTTGCTTCATAAGAATAGAGGGAGGAAATAATACAAAATCCTTTTAAAAAGAGCCAATTCTTCATGTCATTAATAAGGGAAATTAAAAAATACTCACTGTTCCTGCTTATCTCCTCTGCTGCTTGCTGTTATCCTTGTTTCTGAACTTCATACCAAACTGGTGATCCTGGGGGAGGGGGAAGGATGAGTGGATGAATGAATACGTGTCTAGAAATGTGGCAAGTTTTCAGTAGAGATGCTCCAATGCTGTCCTCATTATTGTCCCATTTTATTTGGCAGAGTGACTCTTTTCCCCTTAAATGTGCAAGGGTTTAATTAATACATTCCAGTTGTCAAACCCAGTTCAGCTTGATGAGCAGGAGAGTGTAGAAAAGCTAGATTATTTGTTTGCATCACTAGGCAATGGGGAAATACCTCCTCCATTGGTTTTCTTTGCAAGTAGTGACAGCAGCGTTCTGACAGAGACAAAGGGATAAAAAATGTGCTGGAAGGACTAGAAGAATTAATTTGTAATAGATAATTGGATCTGTATGGCAATGATACGAGTTTGGAGGAAAGTCAAGAGGAATAGCTCTCTAGGTTTTTAGGTTTCGCTCTCTTGTCAAAATAGCATCTGCATGCCTTATGCATTTTAAAGTTTAAGAATATACATATGTTGCTTCCTTATTTAGCTGCCCCACTGACTCTCTGACAAAGGTCTGGATATGCCTATTTTTATTATTAATTAAACCTCAAGAAAAAAATTTGGCTGTTCGTTGGGAATGTGATACAGTATCACTGTTACTTTCCTCTCTTGCAAAAATTAGTTTTACTCTTGCACCAGCCTCTGAGACAAATGTCTTTTGAATTTTGCAAGGCTCACCTTTGTTGCTGACTGATCCTATAGCAGATCCTCGGGGAAGGGTGTAGTTCAGTGTTACAGGAGATTGTCTCATTCAGTGGAAGTGTGAGTCCATTGAATGCCAGGATGGAGACGTTACCTGCGTTCAGCTCTGTAGAGAGCCAGTGGTGAAATCAGAGTTCCATGGGGATGTCCGGGATGTACTCCTGACAACTCCGGCTGCTAAAATGGGCTGGCGGTGTCTGTACCAGTTGCAGATTTTTCAGATTTGCCAAATTTGTCCCTAAATACTTCTAGATGCAGTAATCAAGACTAGAGGCCATAAATGGAGACAAACATGGCTGGTAATAGAGCAAATGACAAATGGCGACAGCACATTATTTTAAAAAAAAGTTTTATCAGAGGGTGATCAACATTGTTGCCCTCCTTTTAAAAAGCTGTTATGGGTGTTCCTTGAAATTATAAACCTGGGAGGTGCCTCACGGTAAAGAAATATGGTTGAGGGAATGATTAAAGATCAAGTTATAAAGGACCTAGATGAGGATAATATGATGGGGACAAATCAGCACGATTTCTATAGCCTCTCGGATTTCTTTGAAATAGTTAACAAATAATGGATAAAGGAGAACCAGTGGATATAATTTATTTAAACTTTCAAAAGGGTTGGATAAAGTCTTTTAAAGGAGGCAATTAAGGAATCTTGCTAACAATGGGGTAGGATGTAAAGTCTTGTCATGGATTTAAAACTGATTTAAAGACTGAAAGTTGAAAGTAAGATTAAATACCCATTTCTTGCTGCTGGAAGGAGACAATAATGGCTGTTCAGGAGTGGGTCTAGGAATGGTAGACTTTGTTATTTTTAACATATATATTTTATTAAATTGCTATTGTGCATAAAATATGATTAAGTTGTCTTCCCTAGGAAATACTGTAGGTTAATATTAAGTATCTGTGTTGTAGAGACTGCTCTAGTGCTGTCATGCTGTATTCAAAAGGAGAAGAAACAGGAAAATAGAGGGAACAATAGCAATAACGCTTCCCCCAAAAGATGCCTCTCCACTGAAAAAAACATCATCTGCTTTCTGCACCACCTAATCTAAACCAGCGCAGTTCATGAAACACATCAGCCCCGATCCAAGAACAAAATCAAATTTCAGTCTAAAATGTCCAGGGAAGTTTTGTTCATCCTTTGAACTCAGCATATCTGTCCATTTACTGCAATCAGCCCTCGCCGCGGTGGGGCTGTGATCTCTGCTGGGGCTGGCATCAAGGCCCTCCATGGCCAAGGCAGCTCTAGCCTCAGGTAGGGCTGGGGAGGAGAAGGAGAAATTGTAGAACAGCTCTGCAAACCTGGACTAGTCCAGATAATAAAATTTTGAGTAAGATTTTTCACAGAAAAGGTAAAATATATATCACAGAAATGTGCATACATTTAGAGCAAACTTGTAAGCCCTGAATCTGTCATAACTCATCGGGAGAGTGACACTGGTACTGTCCCACTCAGGTCCATGAGGATACCTCCAGGTGCAGAAAAAGATAGGAAAGTCTGCTCCATGCTGGGTGTGTCTTTATCTTCAAGAGACTGTCTGGCCCCAATAGCAGGTGTCCTCCTCCAGCATCTAGCAGAGATGGACGAATTTTCAGAACAATTAGAGGTGTTGAGTGGGAAACTCTGGATGAGAAAAAAATAAAACCAGTGACTATTTTATATGGGGAGGAGAAGGATGATCAATTACAGAATGAGGACTACAACAAAGGCTGGTCAGGCTTGCACTTGCTATCCTGGAAGTCAAAATCCCCTGCATTTAATGTCTGTGTGGCAGGAGAGGGAGTGGAGAACTCTCTCCCTTGGTAATAGGAATCTCTTGGCACAGGGTATTACTGCAGACAGCCAGTTCTTAAATCTCATAGCAGGGTGCATTATCATAAAGAGTATCATGTAACAGAGTTAGCTGAGGTCCGCCTGGTACTGAATAACACCAAATAAAATCCCTCCAGTTAGTCACTCTACCCCCAATTTTCTGCACCTTGAATTTAGTATGCTCCTGATGAATGGGGCTATCAGGAATGAGACTCAGTGCAGTGGACTATATTTAAGCACGGTAGCAGAATGATATTTTGATGGTTAATTTCTTTGATCTTCTGTTGAATTTAAATTTGCCTACAGTGGTTTCCCAGTTTCAATTAGTACACAAAACAAACTTTGCGTATTTTCCGAGATTATGTTCTTCATTATATGTTGCTGTAGTTTTATGTGTTGTTGCCAAGAAATCTGCTTTTGACAAATTGCACAGGAGGCATTTTGAGATTGTGATGGAGTTGATTGAGTTTTGGCCAAATCCTGTACACTTTTATCACTGAAGACTGAAATACAGATGCTTGTTACATTAAAATATATAGAATTTGCTTTGGCCCTGAAAATCTGTGTCACATTTTAAAATAACCAATTTGGGTACAATTTGAGTTAAGTGGCAAGTAAACAATGCAAATGAAACTGTTTTGTTAGCTAGAAAGTAATTGAAAACCTGCAACTAATTATAAATTGGCAATATACAAGTCTCCAGGAACCTGAAAGGAATACTTCGCTGATATATTGTTTAGTTATATTCAAAATTAACTTACTCTGCAGTTTGTGCTAGAGATTTTCTTGCTTATTGTAACTTTACTTTTGAAAAATGAAACAACTTGGATTTCATATGCGAAAATGTGTAATTTTTTAATCAAAGATAACCCTTGTTATGTTACATGATTTTTATTTTTTTTATTTCACATGGGCCTTGAGCTTCAGCTTTTGTATGGAGGTTTGAATTTCTTCAGTGTTTGTCAGTATTCTAAGTTTTGATTGGCACCTTCATTGTGTTTTTCAGCTCATCACCTCAACACATTTCTCATGCATTAATGTAGCTGTACAATACCTTTGAGAAATAAAAATGTGTTGTCACATACGAGAAGGAATTCTTTGCTTGTATTTGGTTGAAAAAAGTGTGGGATTGGCTGGAAAACATCTATTGTCAATGCCACCTAGATCTGTAACACTAGGAGCTAGTCAAAACATCCAGATAATTGTCATGTGGATTTGTGTTGCCAGAATGTGTGCCATGTGCAGATGTCAGGTTTTGGTGAATATCAGCTGTTGAGATTGAAGAATTGTTATTTAAAAGGAACATGTAAATACACAAGTTTTGATAAATCAATGTGAGTAATTACTAAAACCCAGTTTAACAATCCTTGATGTACATAACATCATTGAAAAAGCATTTCACAGGATTTGGAGAAGTGCAGGGGGAGAAATACTTTTCTTAGAATGCTCTGAAATATTCTTTATCCCAGAGCAGCAGGCCATGATGGAAAGCTCAATGCTCTCTCTCTTTTGGTCTTGTCACCAAAAGCCCCAAGAGACTCCACAACAAGCATGGACCCAAACTCCTTCTGCGAGAAATAAACATTCTCAAGCTCTGCCAAACTCAGAGTTGTTCAGGTAAGATGCAGAGGATGCAAAGCAGGTTTTGGGGGGAGAAAAGTAACCCTGCAGTTACTGTTGTGTCATTCTGTATTATACAAATGGGCAAGAAGAAGAATATAAAGATTAAAAATTACATCCTTGATTCAGAGAGAATATGAGTAAGAGCCACGGGGAGAACTCCAGACTCACAGTGCCAGGCTAACCATCATTATGTTGTATTCACCCACTTGGCAGTCGCTTTCTCTGAATAAACATTTCACTGGTATGTACTCTCCTTTAACAAACCTTGACTCAGAGAAATTTCAGACTGGAATTTTCTGCAGCCCTGTGCTGTTTCCCCATAAACCAGTGCTGATTAAGTGAATCATATATTCTTCTGATATTAAATTTTTAATACAAAGTCTTATAGTCAACAACTAGTAGAGATACCTTTTGAAACCTGTGAAGCACCACTTAGAAATGGTTCAGCACTGTCCTGTGATACAGTGTGGGCTCAGATATGATGCTTGTAGAGCTGTGTAGGGGCCAAGCAAGCTGGGGAGGTGTTTCCTAGTCAGTCCTGTGCTGAGGAAATCTGGACAGTCTGTCATTAAAAGGAAAAGGCTTCAGCCAAGGAGCAGGAATAGACATCTTTTCTTTCTGCAGTAAACATTTCCAGACAGGCCAGTCTCACAGTCCTGGTGTAAGTAGCTCCTGTGAGTACAGGTTGCAGGATGAAATCCATAAATACCAGGCTTAAACAAGAGAATCTGCATCCAGAGCATTTTAATGAAAAGTTAGCTTGGGTCGTGGGGAAGGAGGGGATGAAGCACTGGGGGAATGGAGAATGTGAGTCATGGCATCCACACTGAAACAAATCTTTGAGCACGAATCACAATATAAAATTTTAAGGGCTTGATCCTGCCTTTGGCTATGCTGGTGTGTATTGTTACATATCCTGTAAAATCGACTACTGTTACATGTTACAGGGTACTGTGCACCCACATAACTAAGCTCTGAGCTCTTGGTTTTTATAGCCTTTATTTTTTAAATCCTGTAAACGCTGCTGGACTTGGCTTTTTAGAATGTTGAACAGATGCAGCAAGATTTTCCTACACTTCCTACCCACTTACAACCCTGAATAATTAGTGGATGTGTTGCATTTTTCGATAAAGACTTCTTAGAGAGCTGTTTGGTGAATAAGGCCACACAGAATGTGTCATTGTTGCTGCTGCAGGTTTTGAGTTTATTTGTGTATTATGGGTACTGTATACCACATAATAATGAAAAGCTATATGCTCCGGTCTGCTGGTTCACTACACAGTCTGTGTGATTACAAATTGTTTGAATAACAGTGGACTATTGAAACTCTATCCAGATGTGCGTGTTGCTAATTATGGGAATACCCACAAAGGCGGATTATCTCTTTTGTTAACATTTCCAACCCGTTAAAAAACAGGAAAGTGAAAAGCATGTAGGCAGCAAATAAGAAGTAGCCGTACATGTCAGAGATGAAGACTTTTCATAATTAATTCCCAGGGAAGAAAAACTCTTGACCTGGCAGGATGCATTTCTGGAGTGTAACCACATGTAATTTAATGCACAGGAGAGATATCCCAAAGTGGCAGGTTCTGAAACAGTCCCAGAAACGGCATAACATCATTCACAGCAGGGAAAGCCCAGGTAAAGAATGACATGATGGGGAGAGGGGATCTGAGCTATTGTCAGTTTTCTGGCATATTTATTAAAAATAATTTCAATAACTTGATATGAGGTTTTGGAAGGACAGGTAGGGGAAAATGTGATCATGTCTTTCCAGAATTTAAGTACTTTCCATTTAATGAGCTGGATCACTATCCAGAGGGGCCTTTAGGATGAACAGTACTTGGAGTATGAAGGACTCAGTGTGCTTCCAGGCACCACACTGGGTTGACAATGTTTTCACATTGTCTTCCAGAAGTGCTGTCTACTGGCTTTGGATGAGGGAGAACATCATGTCTAGTCATAAAGTGACCCTCAATCACTTTTTCTCTTTGCTTCATTTCATGAGTTGCCATGAATCACACAGGAGATGAAATGCAGGAGGTAGAAGGAGAAAATGCCAGTGGCAAAAATTTGGTGTGGTATCCAAACTGTTTGAGGAAAACATAGGAACAGATGAAAGAAAGGGTGTTGAATGGCTTAGCTACCTGTCTCCTTAACAGCTTGTGATGAGGAGGTAAGCAGTTTAGCAACCTTCACTCAAATTTCTTTCTTTTTCTTCTTTTTTTTTCTTCTCCAAAAGGTGGAGATAAACTAGAGAAAATTTGACTTTTGCAGCTTCTCTGGAAGAGAGAGAAGATATCTGAATTCAGACTTAACCCCACTTTGTACAGCTTAAATTAAATAAAAATGATGTATTTCCTCCTGAGTGATTAGTAGCCAAGTATGGTGACATACAGGAACAATGAGCTTGACCTTCTAGGTATAGGATAACTGCTATGATAAGTTGATTACACAATTTCCTCTAAATAAGTTGACAAGCAGTGAGCATGGTTTTCATGACTTCTGATCTTGTAAATGCACACTTACAAGTGATTTGCCTATTCCTCTGAAGCAAGTCTTGCGTTCTGTGGGACACATGTTAAATAAATTCCAAATGGTCTAATGTGAGATGTTAAATCCCAGCAGCCAGGGTCTGTGCAAACAGGCTGGCCTGCCAGGGAATTGTAAAGTGTGAAGTACTCTGAACTGGAATCCTGAACTTAGAGAAGTTTCACATCCTCTGGACATCTCAGCAGCTTATTAAGCAGACCAATAATTCTTCCTCCTCCTCCTCCCTGGGCTTGTAGATTGAATTTTTCTATTACATGGAGTGAACCTTACTTTCTCTTCTGTCAATGTTTCTTTCTGTCCCCAAAACTGAGAGCACCAAAGATGCTAAAACTATCCATATTGCACTGGTAGGGTGTTTACATAGAAACAGAATCAGCCTACATGCCAGCTAGTCCTTGTTGCAAACCTTTAAATTTATCAAGCTTCAAAATGTACAGTAGAGGACAACTGCTGGCATTGTCCTGGGCATGAAAAATGGGAAAGAAAGGAGTATTGATGGGAAAGCAGTCATCTCCATAAGTTGCTCCAGTGTTAAACATTCATTACTTAAAAAGAAAAATGCTGCTACTTGACTTCAAGTTATTGCTTTGGATCAAGCAAATGCTAAAATGAGTTTCAGAAAAGCACCTTGCCCAATGCTTGACTTCTCCTTTCCTATGGGATCTGTGGTTAGCACTTTTGACTCACTCAGTGGAAAAATGGGCCATAGAATGATCTGAACTTGAAGAAAAAACATCACACACACTGCCTCTGTGGTTTTCCTTCACTTGTGGAGGTTTAGACAATCTCTCCTACCACTCAGGAGGTCCAGGGCACCGTAACACAAGCTTCCACATCCCATGGAGATCCCTCACTGTGCTGCCTATGGTTCTAATATCCCTATGTACCCAGAAGAGCTCTCTTCCCAGCAGGGCTCTCCATCTCCAGCCTTCTACCAGTTCTGTACTTCCCTTGAGACTGCAAGCAGTGTTGTGCAATAGCTGGATCAGCACCAAATTCAGCCTATGTCTAGCAGAGTCCCTTTGAGCCATTGCTGTGTGATTCAGCAAATATTCAGTCTCCCAGGAGTTGTAAGACTCAGTAAAGCACTTCCCATCTGCAAATCCCAATCCCCTTAAATTAGGGTGTCTCCCTTCAAAATCCCTGGCCAGGTTTTGTTTCTTTAGTTTCTTTTTTCCATGCTTTGGAGAGGAAGGAGCTTTGTCAGCAGGCTGGTGTGCTCCGCCCACGGTCAGGCAACGTGACAACCCCAAACTTGAAACACAGGACAGTCCAACCCCAGTCAAGTCCATGACCCACGGGCTCAAAAGTGAGAGGAAATTACAAGTGCTACCTTTGCAGTTAATCCATCATAATGGATAACTTTTCTCCTTCCCTCTCTCTGTCCTTTGCAGGCAGAATTTTTTTTTTCTAAAAGATTCAATTGAAATGTTGCCTGTCTCTTCCAGAAGGGAAGCTGCTGAAAAAGAGATCTCTTTGTGTAAGGCAGCATGAAATGCAGTAGGTACACTAGGCTGTCTTGTCCTTTCTCTGTGATAAGCACTACACTGAAGTCTACTGTCATTTGTGTGTACGTGTGAATATCTTTCTGTAATGGAATAAGAGTGTTTGCAAAAATGGCTACTGAAGTGCCCAGCCAGTGCACTTACTGCAGGAGAGTGACAGGATAAGAGAAGTGGCAGAAACAAAGATAGGAAAAGAGATTTTTGCACTAACAAGTGTGAACCGATAAGCTTGACCTGTATGGGAAATGTAGAGATTCCTTAGTGCACTTGTCAGGCCAAAATTAGCAGTGCCAATTTGTTTCCAGCAACACTGATCTCTGAGAGCCCTTTACTTATTTTCTCATTTGTGGAAGAAAACTGCTGGCTCACTGCACTCCACTTAAGAAATTCTTAGCAAGCTAATTCACTTAGGCATAAATAACTTTCCTGGGTGTTGAAGCCTGGGGTAGGAATCAAGAGGATCTATAGAGGTGGATGGGGAGGTGTTGTGTGGAGGTTTTATTGGCCACACGGATAAGTTATGTGTGTCATCAAAACTGAGTGCTTAATCACCTCTAACATGTCATCACAACTGCAACATGCTCAGCAAGGCAAAAGGGAGGGAAGAAAATACATATTTCTTTCTCAAGTATGCACAGCTAGGAAGCAGTCATCTCATTTTTCATCTTCCTCCAGGGTAGGTGCTCGGGCTGTGTCTCTGCCAGGGAATGGGGGCTGTGTGCTTCACACAGGAATGAAGTGTGGTGTTTTAAAGAAGAGAATTTGAAGTGCTATTTAGCAAGTAAGCACTTCTGATTAGAGTATGGGAATAGAGAAGTAGTCTGTACCTGATTAATTTTGGTCAATTTGGAAAAATTGGAAGGCAAGGAGGCAAAGTCTGTAGTAAACACAAGATTGCCAAGTTTCTAGTTTTGTCTGTTTATTTAACTAATTCTTCCTTGTGGGAACAAGGGAAGGAAAAATTAGTTATGCTGGCATAGAATGATAGTCTGGATATCAGTATGGAAAGAAAGAGAAATGTCAGTGCTTAGGTGAGTCAGAAGGGGCTGTGGTAGCATCACTGGGATGTCTCCTCTAGCTCCTGCATCAGAAAAGGTTCCCCAGCTGTAAATTGGTGGAGGGTAATGAAAAGGCAAATGAAACTGGTCTTTGAGTGGATGAAAGAACGGAGACTCAGAAAGATTACCCCCATAGAGGAAGGGGGGCATAACAGAAATGAAGGATTAGAGGTGGTGTCTGCAGAGACACCACAGGGAAATGAGCCTTTTGGCTGCTGAGAATCCAGCAAAGGAGGAGGCCAGGAGCAGGAGAGGAGTAAATCAGACACCCTGTGTTGAATCAGTGCAGGAGGGAGTGGAGGGAGCAGACTGGTCAGGGGTCAGCATGAGGCTCAGCAGAGCAGTGATTGCATTAGGCACACGCAAAGGAGCAGAGAGGAGGCAGCTCAGGTTATCACAATTAGATTCTACTGGGGATAAGGAAATGTGATTCAAGGGATTGGTTGTTAAATTAGGATTTCCTCACATAATTTTATCAGATCTCACATCATCAAGTCAAACCTCATTCCGTTCAAGTGGATCTTAAGAAATTGTCAAAACAGGAATTGCACCTAACGTGGAAATAAGAGCAAACAGAGTGGTCCAAGGACAGAAAGGAACTTTTTGGGCTAAGCTATGATTTTTCTTCTGTTTCAGACGCTTCTCAGGAGAAACATTTTCCCTCCAAATAATTTTCCCAGCCAGGTTTTTGCCTCATTTTTGGCTGTTTGCATTTGTATTCCATGTACCTTCCTAGTATTCTGCTTCCTTTATTTTTTTTCCCCAATCTCAAGCTCTCACTTCTGAGAGCAGAAGGTGATACAAAGATATCTGTATCTGCAGCAAGAGGCAGTGTGTCATTAGGGCCTTGGAGGGAGGCTGGCCATGTGGGAGATCTCTTCCACGTCACCATTTTCCCCCATCTGTGGAACTAGCAGGCTATGACTACAGGACTTTGCTGAATAGGGTCTTGGAAAAATCTAGCTGTAAACTCACAAAGCCTGGCTTTGTGTCCAGAAATGGTGTTTCCACACAGTAGATCTGATTTCCATAGCTTTACACTCTTCGAAATACCAGCCAAGGCAAGTCCATGTGACCATGTTAAATTCCTTTCTTTTCTCTTTCTTAAATCAACCAATTTGTGTAAACCTCTGAAGAGACAAACTGACACCACTTTGACCGGAGAGTCAATGTTGATTGTTATTAATTGCTTAAAACTTTTTTTTTTTAAATAAGGCCAGGTCTGTGTTGCAGATTTCTATCAGCACAGCTGTTCTGGTCAGACTGACACCTCTCAGTGAGCAAACACTACACATGTAGATGCAATTATACCCCAAAATGGTGCTTGTTTTGCTTGCGGGGATGATTTTACTGTACCGCTACAAAGAGCAGATTTGCCAGTATAAGTTTACACCGCCCCAGGAATGCTTTGTCTGTTTACTGTGCTGGTATTCCTTTATCAGTAAGGCATTTGCAGTGTAGACATGGTCTTATTTGGAGGGCTGGTTTTAATCCTGACACATGCTAAAGTGATTACACTGCTGATTGAGGTCTCAATAGAAGGACTCCAACTGATTTGCTCTGGATCAGGGCCTGAAAGGAGAGGAATTATCTTGTGGTTTGAACACAGGGGTAGGAGCTCTTCATGCACACCCTGGGTTTGATATTGACTTCATTTGTCTCTGCCTCTAAAATTGGGGGTGTTATGGAATTTGTCTTACAGGAGTTTTGTGAGACTTAGTTGTTTCATGTTCCTGTTCCAGGACACAAGCAAAATTTATATCCCCAAATGGATATCCACAACATTTAAAATAAAAAAAAAGTAAAAAAAATAAAAGAAATGTAGCAGCCTAGCTACTTCTGCAGCTGTTCCAATGGCACTAAGTGCTGTTGCAGCAAAGGCCCTGGTTCTGGGCCAACCTGTGTGACTGCTTTGAAGAGGCTCCCCTGCTTTTATGAGGTGTGTATCACAATTTGGGATACATTGCACCACCACATTTCCCATGGGTGTTTCCTGGTAGCCCAAATGCTCTTTCCCTTTTGTGTTTACAGTATCCATGTTTTAGGATTCTGTTTAAGGGCCTTAGAGCTCTTGGATGGCCAAGTCAAACAAGGAGCAGCTACAGCATGGGGACCTGTGTGCCAGGGTAGGGCTTTGTGGTCATGAAGTGGGTGCTGCTCCTTCTACAGGACTTAAAAGCCGATAGCTGAGAGGGTGCAGATGCAGGAGGGCACTTTCCCTAGGGACTGTAACACCAGTGTGCTTTCACTGCTCTTCCATGCCAGACCTAGAAGCAAGATTAAAAAGGACACATCTATTGGAAAGTCCAGGTCAGTGGATGCCGTGTCCCGTGGTAGTCTGGCACGTACAAGACTGGGGCAGACACGTCCCACCTTCAGACTGTCAGCTTCATTTCTTCATCAGCCTTTTGCAGAGGCAGTGCCAATGTGTTGAAGCTGAAAGGCTTTTTCCATTCTCTTCGTATCACCACACACTGGGCTGTAGACTAAGCAGGTTCCAGTTGGGACATACAATCCCTTTACGTGTGAGATCACACCAAGGAGCAAATCCCTACAGGAAGCAAAATTAGCAGGAAACAGCTATTACTCACCAAGTTCCTTTTTACAAATAGTGCATCCTTTAAAAAAGTCACATCTGGGAAATGGAAAACTAATGTTTGGAGCAGAAATATTTATCTCTAGGAAAAGACAAGTTTCATTCTTTTATGGTTTAATACAGAATTTTTGGACTGCTCTTCGCTCTGTAATCTGTAGCTTGCTTAGTCTGTGGCTGTTTTTACATATATTCTCTCAACTGTCATCTATTGGCACCAGAGACAATGTCAAGGGAACAGATTTCTATGACAAATTAGTGTATAGAAGAAAAAGTTGGTGTGTGGTTGTGTCTTGTGCCAGAATTATTAATTCCAGAAAGACCCCTTAAATTCCAATGAGTGCTTCAGAAATCAGAGTATTTTGATACTGGCCAGCTTGATTTAAGGCTACTAAAATTATTCAATTATGCTTCTACCTCATCTGAAGTACTTCTTGGCACTGTTATGGGCTGCATAGGGGAAAAAGGGGGTATGTAAAAATTACTCTTCTTGCACACTACTAGAAGAAAAACAAGGCTGTGTTTGGTGTAACTTTGTCAGGGCCTGGTAAATCTGATCACAGTTAAAGTAAGCAAAGATGAGCCTGTCGTGTGCAGCAAAAAAATGATAGGTCTCCCTGGTTGTAACCCACAATCCGATGAATGAAAATCAAGAGCACTGCAGAACATTCTTTTTAAACCAAGTCTTTCTGAAAGTTAACAGCACTAAACCATTGCATGGGCTTGTATGTTCTACAGGAGAATTTCTGCACTTTGTTCAGGATTATTAACATTAACATTAACTTTGGTTTGCTTGATAACCAGTTGCAAAACTGAGACATGGGGTAAGTAAGGGCTGGTCAAGAAAGCAGTCAGAATCACAATTAAAAAACAATGTCTAGGCTACAGAATAACACTTCTGAACCTAGTCCTGCAATTCATCTTGGAAAGATTGTCTTGCACAACCCCCATTTAATTTGTCAGTATTTTGTTGTTGCTGTTACTCTGAAGCCCCAGTTTTCAGGTGACAGTAGCTTGTGAAGAAATACAGGGAAACGAAAAAAGTGAAAAATGTCAGTACAAATGTACTAACTCATTTTTTACTGCACAGAAATTTAGGAAACTTAGCCTTTCGTTTCATGAGTGTAACTTCCACTGTCAGTAGTGCCAATGGACATGTTGGACGCAGGTTTCTATCCATGGTGTGACTTTCTTTTGAGAAGTTCAACTGGTCATGGGACTATATTGTCAAGGAAACAGGCTTATTTTAAGTCAGTGGCTGTTTTAACTTGAATTAGTTTGCAAAATCTGTGGTGTAGTCAGAAACCCTTGACACCAGCATAGCTCTTTAGGAAGGACTGGTTACTTAAGGAACTACTTTTAAGTAACCTTGCTCCTGCTGGGTGATGGCCTGCTTTGAAAGGCAGCCTGGCAGGTTGTTGTTTGAACCAGGACTCAGAAAGGAAAATAGGGATCCTAACATTTAAATTTTCAGAGAGGAAGAAGCAGGATAAGTTTAAGGTCAACTGTTTTTGTAAATATAGTTTATAATTTGAGTTTTCTTTTATGGTATTTGCAAAACAAACATTTTGTGAGCAGGGGTGGTGCACAAGTAGCTTGCTGTAGTTCTGCAGTCTACTTTACATTTGCTTTACGCAGCTCTGGATTAGAAGCTTTGGGTCCTTCTAGGAGCAAAAAACAAGTTTAAAAAAATAGTTAAATATAGTGAGAAATACGAAAGGCTGTGATGGGGGAAAGAGAGGGGATGGCAGGCGGAAAGAACCCCCAGGGAATGTTAAGTGCACATGTAAGAATAGGACATATGATCCTTCTTTATTATTGTCCATTTAAAATTACAATGTGTTCCACTTAAACTAGACATGCTAATAAAATAAGAAGAGTCATTTATAGTGGACAAATTCCAAAGACCAAAGCTGTGTCCTCATTTAAATTCTGCTCTTTTGTTAGGGCACCCTACTGACATAATTCTCTATTGTTTCTGCCATTATCGCTTGCTTAATGCAGGACATAGTGTCGGGAAATTCCTGTCTGGCACTTACAAGGTGTTTCTAAAAGGGGGAACAAAAGAGTCAAGAGCACACAGGGAGCAGGAAGAAGCTGCGAGGGGAAGTGGCAGCAGGGGGAGGAATTCGAGATAGTAGCAGGGGCTGGGGAGTCAGGCAGACCAAGGGAAGAGGGGCAGAAACTGGGAGCAGGCAAAACCTCTCTGCTCTCCCTCTACAGTCCCAGCTATTACCGGCAAATCTCGTAGGAGACTTAGGAAGGAGCTGAAGGATGGTGAAAATGCAGCATTTCTGAGTACAGAGTGGAGAGCCCCTCGGCTGGGAGGGTGCAGGATGGAGCAGGAGGATCTGCTGGGGAAGAGAGGCTGTGTCACTGCGAAACTGCGGTGGGAAAGCTGGCTCCAGGAGAGGTTGATGGAGGTCTGATGCTGAGGATTTGTGGTGGTCAGTGAATGGGGAAAGAGTTGGTGTCGAGGCCGTCCACTTCTCCTGATACTCTGGATATGAGGAGCAAGACATCCTAGCTTGCACTAGCCTGGACATAAGAAGATTACTCTGCCCTGTCATTTGTTAATAACAATGTTGTTTTCTGTCATATAATTAGAAAATACATCTTGCTTTGCCTCCAAGCACTGTCACCTTATTGCATTTGCACATTTTTCATAATATTTCAAGCAAACTGACCAGATAACATTAATGAATATATTAGATAGGCAGGCACTTTTAAGGAAAAATAATAAACATACTTGTATATTAAAAAGTTAATTCAGTCTGGAGCCAAACAGGTAATTTTCCCTTCAGCATTTTTTCACTCAGCTAAGACAGGTTGGACTAGGAGTGCAGTCACCCTGTCTACGCTCTTGGCTTGGCTTGCATACCAGGGGCGAATTTTCTTCAGAGACAGACAGCAAGATGATCTGATTGGCCTCGGTCCAGGGCATGCTCACAAAGGGCCCTTTGATGGAGGGCTCCTTGGTGAGCCCTGTACCAAAAGTTGCCTGCCACCCTCCTTTCAAAGATACCCATTTACAGTAATTCGGGGAGGGGGAGAAGGGAAATAAATAAAGAGAAGTGGAATAGGGGGGTTGCCACAGGAATAATTACGTTACTGGGCTTGGAGGGGGTAGGGAAGATGAGGGGGGAGTTATTAAGTAAACTGCTGGATGTTGAAGTAGTTGTTTGGCAACAATGCAAGAACATAAGGCATTTGCAATTAAGCTCATTAAAGCTTCATCATTTTGCTTATCAATCTTTTCTGAAAAGGGTGGGGTGAAGCACCATATATTAAAACATGGCTGCTTTTATAGATAAGGAGTGATCACTGCCTGTTTGACTCTCTCAGCTGCCCTGTAGTACCCATCCTGTGATGGCATACATGATTAGCTGATTTAACTGCCTCTTGTACACAGGCAGGTCATTTATAGAAGTTTGTTATTGTGTCCCTGCACTCCACTGCTGCAACATCCAGTCCAGGCAGCTTCTCCTCCTTGCCTTTATCTCACTCGGTATCCAGATGTGGTCTCCTGCTTATCTGTCAATTTTGATCCCATTTGTTCTCAAAACAGTGGCTTCTGGAAGAGTATTTACTGAAGCCTCCACACCTTGGAACAAGGGGAAGGTGAACTGGATTATCAGAGCCATTGCTTCCTCAGTCAGTGGGGGATGTCCTCTGACTGGAGCCCATACTGTTCCATGCTAGTCAGAGGCTTTGAGTTTCAATGGAAATAACAGCAACTTGAAGATACATTACTGGATAGAACTGATCTGGGCCATTCCAGATCTCTTGGAGACCTCAGCCTGCCTGAACTGACTTTTAACAGGGCCTCTTCTGGCTGAGGGACAGTGGAGTGTGTGAGTTGACTGGCAAAGCCATCAGAGCAACAGTCTTGGTGTGAAAGCCTTGCAGCAAGAACAGCAACACTGCTTTCTGCTTTGGAGCTGCTTCCCAGGGTACAAGGAGTGAGATCTGGGAAGAAATCAGGTCTGTCTTCTTCTGGTCATGTAAAAGTCAGTATGTGCCACTATGGATTATTGCAGGTAGTAGGTGTGTAAGGGCAGCATTTCAGATACAGGTACCTCTCATCACCCAAGAGCTTCAGAGCGCTGTACATGTGGGCTAAGCCCTGCACCATCCCTTTGTGGGAGGTGAGCTTTACTTTCTTTTTCCAGATGGAAAAGTTCTGGCACAGAGGAAACCCCGAGAGACATACTGGATGTCTGGGGCAGGTCTGAACTCAGAAGTCCTGGTTCTCACAAGTCCAGTCTCTCCAGTATGCCCTTGACCATGCAGCTCTGAGATTTCCTCTGTGTTTAGGTTGACAGCAACTATACTGAGCTTTGGAATTTTCTTGCAAAAATGATGGATTTCTTCTTGCTTCATTTATTTCTGGTGGCAAGTCTTTTCCGTTTGTGATACTTATTGATGGAGATGTGGCACCTTGTTTAGAAGTGGCTCTTTCTAAAATAAGTTTCTTTAATTACTTTTTCCGTTGTCTGCACAATATATTGTCTGTATAGTGTTAAAACTCACTTTAACTTCGAAAGAAGGGGAAGGAAGCAAAAAAAAAAAGAGAAGTTGGGGAAAATACTGATATGAAGAAGGGTATGGAAGGAGTAGCACCACTAATACAAACATGTAGGTCATATTGCCATGTGGGAATGGAAGCCAGCTTGAACTTTAATTCTTAGTTTGATCAAGGTAGTGTAAAACCAAACCCCAGAGGATTTCCAATGGAGAAACTGGATTTATATTTTACATATGAGCTGTAGTTGAAGCCAAATGTTCATTCCACTCAAATTGTGTAGGTGGATTACTTTACTTCCAGCCTTGAAGTATCATGTTTTTAGCTGCTAATAAACTTAATAAAATCCATTTCTTATTTCCCCTGGTGTACTGTGTTCATGAGCCTTGATGTGCCATAAGAGCAATGCTGTCCAGAAAATTCATTTATCAAGAAACAGACAAATGATGTGTATGAATAAGTCAAGAAGAAAAAGAATATATTTACCATTCTTTCGGTGGCATTGCTCTTACCAGAATTGCCAGCTTCCTTTTTTCTTCTGATTTACAACTGGACCAAAGAGTTGAGAAAACCTAATAAATTGTCACATCATCAGCCTAGCAGAGAACTAAGATATGTACAGGTTGTTTTTTGTAATTTTTTAAGTTATTCCTTTCCCAATTAAAAATATCTTTCCGTACCAACAAGCTTCCAGCTTTGGCTTAGCTCCCAGAACCAGACCTGCCATTTCACACAATGTGTGATCAGTCTAAGGGTTTGTTGCCACTGGAATTCACTGAAGCCAAGAATTTGCAAAACTGGATGAGGGATTAGACATTTATGTAGACAACAAAAATATCTAGCATTATTGTAGCTAATACAAACAAAGAGAGCACTGAGAAGAAGATAAAACCTCACTTTTGAAAGGTGTTAGATAATGTCTAATATTTTGAATTGGGGTGAGGCTTCCTGGTGAACTTCCTTCCAGGAGGAGTTAGACTGTCACATGGTATCCTTGAACTTTACTTTGACCTGTTCAGTCTTGGATACCGGCTTAGAAGAGCTGTAAGTGGTTATACGCAGCAATAACTGTCTTTCTACTCAGTGCACGTTTTCGGCTGTCCCACAGTTAGCTAGATGAGATAACTGAAAGAGAGCCCTTTAGCCCACAGTTTTAAATTCAGTCACTGGCCAACAAGAGGTGCCAAGTGAACTAAGACATCGGTGAGGGTGAGCAATGTAGTGAGTTAAATGTTGTCTTCAAGACTCGGAGGTGCAGAGTTGAATGGAAGCTTCACTGCAGGCAACGTCACTTCTTTCAGCCCCTTCATATCCCCCATATGCAATGAAATGTCACCCCTTTCTTTCAAAATGTGGCTGTGGCACATTGCTGGAGCACAATGAATTCATCACTTCACTTAACGGATTTATTGGGGAGAGTTGGGAGAGGAAATAATCTTTAAAAAGATTTAGGGTAAACAAAAGAGTTAAAAAGAGTGAGAAACAAACTGCTTTATGGTTACAAGGAGTGAGAACCAGACAAGGAAGGAAAACAGAGGGTGTAAGAGGCCTCAGGTACAGACGAAAAAGTAAGATCTTAGGTAGAAACAGACGGGAAAGGCAGGGTTGAACATATAAACAAAGGGTTTAAGAGAAAAAGCAATATGACTTCTGAAGCTTTTAGTGCACATCTGACCCAAATCATCTGTCCTTTCAGAGTCAGCCCATCACCTCCCTTGTTTAGACTTTATTTTTCCTTGGAGATCTGTAATCCTTGCTCTAAAGAGCTCCTGACTTGGTGGACATGTGTTGTGTTAGTAAATGCTGCTATTGAAGTCAGCAAACTTGTTAAAACTTGTGCTTTTGCTGCAGCAATGGAGTTTGTGGTGAGCAGGGAGTGCAAGCCCGGTCATTCCTCCTGGTGTGTGTGCAGCCTGGAACAGGTTCAGGGAGAGGGGGGGAGGGCCAGGCAGCTTGACAGAGGTTTTCCCACCTCTGTGTTGGCCATAGCAGAGGGTTTCTCATGGAATCTCTTTGTTGGGGGAGTAGGGGTTATCAAGAGCACAGAGTTTTTATTTCCAGCAAACAAAAATTGCCACTGAAAACTCTTTCCATAACTTAATGCAACCTGAAGCAATATTTCTTCTGCAGAAACCACAAACAAATCCATGCATTTAAGAAAGGACTCCAGACTCATCTGAGCAGATCACAGGGAACTGTAGGGTTGCAGGGAGTGCTAAAGCCTTTGTTGGTGGCATTGGGCTCTGTTGGCTTTGGTCAATCATTGAGGGCCAGTCCTTTGACTTCTTCAGGGGGGCCTGTTTCTATCCACTTCAGTCGAAAAGGTAAAGGAAGGGGGAAAATAGAAGTTGACCATGTTACATTTGGAGTTTATCAGTTCTCTTCTGCAAATGTTTTCACTGAGAAAAGTAAGTTTCTTTTAAAGATTAAATCCACTCGCAAGTAACAAGTGCACATAAAGTTACAGACCCTGCCAATGTATTTGCAGAAGACAAGCATTTACCAATCTTTTGCTGGTACAGGGGTTTTGTTTCACACTGAAAAAAATAAATTTAAGTTTATTGGCTTTGAAAAGATATTTCTCTTTTCAGTTTCCCTTTTTCCCAGTTTCCACTGTATCCCTGATAGATATTATGTATTCCTTTGAAAAATACTTCATTTGAGAAGGATAAAACTGTAGTCAGGTTTTTGCACATCGTTTTCATGAGTTTTGTGTAGATGTTATGTGGACCAGAAAAAGTCAAGGTGCCATCACTCTGTGTTCTGATTAGTGTGTGCATGAAGGAGAAAAAGAGAAAATGGAACCTGTTCTTCAGTACCAAAATCCAGCATTGATGGAGAATCTAACACTGAGATTTTAAATAGAGCTTTAGCATCTATTTCTTTCTCCCTGAAGAATCTGTTGGCCTGAAGTTGTGTAACTCTCTAATGAAGTCGTTGTAGAAGTCTTTGGTATCCTGGAAAATAAAAGACTAGAAAATTGCAGCGCAAAGCTCATGTTTGCTAAAGTGATCAACCTTAAATGGGGTGTGGGTTATCTCAGAGTATAATCAGCATAGCTGATTTGAATAGAGCTGTCTTTAAAATAGAGATCTGATGGTAAGATTTGTTTTCATTTAGGTCTTACTTTCAGCAATAGGATTAGCCTAAGGTCTATATATCTACAGGCTCTTGTATAAACAAGCAGCTTAAACAAAACTAGCATTATTATACTGATTTAGGGAGAGAGAAAAGCCTTGTTTGGTTTATTGAGTTAAGATCATATATGTGACAAATAAAGCCTTCATTTAAATGTAAGTTTTGTCCCATTCAATATAGCAAGTTTCTTGAGAAAAAAAAATTACAAAGGCAAACATTATTCTTAATGCCAATTCAATTTGTCACCTCCACGTTTTAATCCCATAGGCTGGTGAAATACGTGCTATTTCATCCAGTTGAGCAACAAGGCAGCTGATATCACCATATTTATCACCATCAGGGTGATCTAATCAATTTACTTCTTGCTATAAGAACTGCCCTTACACTTACTTTTTCTACTTTTTACTCAATGGCCTTATTAAACTCTTTTCAGTGCCGATTTATTGCAGCCATGGATAATGTTGTGTTCTGTGGTGCTTCCCCCACAAGGAACTTCGATTCCTTTGTCTTTTTTGTTTTATTCAGCACATCAGGTTTTATTTACTGTCCTGAAGTGTCTCATAAATAAAATAAGCCGTGAAAGTTCTGAGCTCAGTTAGCAACTTGAGATCTAATGAGGGGTGGCTGATCATTTATAGTATGGATGCCATGGGTCTTATTTCATACAACAGCAAGCAGGGCACACATGTTTGAGTCCCCATCACAGGAGGTGTTGTGAGCTTTAAATTAGTTTGTGACCAAAGAAGGACTGAAAAGCAAAGTGGAAAAGTGTAATTGAACAAAACTGATCTGAAAATGTTTGGGGTTTCCTTTAATATCAATGCAGCTCAGATGCTAAATTTGAAACAGGAAAAAGGTGTTTCAAATTGCCACAAAACCAGTTAGGTTAAGCTATTGTTAAATCAATGTGAATGAACTCATCTCCTTTTTAGTCCAGTCATGCCAGGTCAGGTCTTAAGGCCCACAGAGCTGCATCTTTGCAGAATTCCTAGAAGTGGGTGAAGTTGGTGATGGACACATGAATTTCCAAGTGCAAAAGTTGGCATAGCAGTTCAGGAGGACCTCTGGATAAAAGCAATCATATCAGCAATGATCATCTTGTCTGCTCTCATAAGTGCCTTTTAAAATATTTGGGATTTTTATGGATGATCCCTAAAACATTATGCTAGCAAGATAGCAATGTATTTAAACTGTCATCGACTGACCCTGGATCATTGGTTAGAAATATTGCATTTGCTCGCTGCGGTCTATTTGCTGCTGGTGGTTGCAGCTGAAGAGCTGAGTGGACTTGCTGGTGTCACCTCACTGAAAGTAAATTTCACCTTCACCACAGAACTCAATTGCAGGGTGTGAATATTATTTAAATGGAAATTATTTCCTTATAAGAAATCTGACAGAAGCATTGGGTTTTTTTCCAGGCTGACTTTTTAATATTTATTTTGTATTGTTCTCTCTTTTATCCTCAATTTGGGGCTAAATTAGATCTGTCAGTGTCCCTTTAAATTTATTCCTCACTGACTAATTTACTTTAGCTAACTTGTTTCAGGACAATTGTAGAATACTTACTGCACAAAAGAGAAAATTCAGATCAATCTCAGTCTGCTGAGAAAATTAATCAATTTGCAAGTTACATCTAGCTTAATTCTGTCATGTAAAGCAGGCATTGAATTTCCTTTCCCGTGTTACACAGACATGGGAAGGTAACGCAGTCTCCACTGGCAGAGGACTAATTCACTTGCCCTGTGCTCTGTGTTGAGGCCATTAAAGGACTGCACTTAGAAAACAGCTGCTTTACGTGTGTGTGCCAGTATCTCATTTTCCACATATGTAGCAGATCAAAACATTTAGATTGGGTTGATCCAGTCTATCAGGGCAGAGAGATTTTGAAGCGATGCGAGTAAATAAGAGCCTCGCTTGGCGGGAGGACGCCTTTGCCCTGATCCTGAGGAGCTATTGGTGGGCACCACCCCAATTAAAGCAGCCTGGGCCATACCAGCTTTGCACGGATTCTTTTCCAGAGCCAATTAGCTGCAGAACATTCAGTAGAAAGGAACAAATCACTGAAAACTCAGCCCTGTACAATGTTATCATTTATGTTCAGTGCTAGTCTAGTGCTCAAGAGTGTTTCTTTTTGTTATACCTCTGCAGACCTGCTGGAAAGAAAAATGTTTCCTGCTTCTTGTTTGGCCTATATATTCTAGAGCCACATTGTTCAGTGTTATCACCTTAAGAAGCAGTTAAGATTTAAGTGAGATAGCACACATTTGAGTTTAGAAAATCAGCCAGAGAAGCTGTACAACTTTTATGGTCTTCATCCAAAGTGCATTTAAGTGTGGGACTGTTTTTCAGAAAATTGAATTAAAATGTAATTTTTCAACTGCTCTGTATTTCCATTTATACTCTTCATCTTCTAAATCTGTGCCATGATATGGCTGTCTACTGTTGGCCAGGGTTCCTGGGCCAGCTCTCAAGAATATGGAAATCAGAGAACTAAAAAGAGGAAGAGGGTGCTTTGGCAAGCTTATGTTTATTGGTTACGGATAGTTGGCTATCACTGTGGTACCCCTTGGGATTATCACCCGCCAAAATCCAGAACTCCATTTCAGAGGGGATTATTTCAAGGAGCAGAAGCAATTGCAGAGTAGTGTAGCAGGCAGTGCTGTAAAGAATGATGCAATTTTTTGGAAGTTCTGCCTTGCTGTGGCTGTATGCCTGGGAATTACTGTACTTATTCATGTACAAGTGAAGAAACCTAGGTACTTAGAGAAAAATGCTGTTATTTGATTACTAATATGGACAATTGTTACTATGCTAAAAATGAGACCATCAAATTAGTTTGTGAAGAGGGGAGAGGGATTTACATGCAGTGGAATGAACAGAGAAAGAACAGACAAGGAAAAAAAAAGTCAAATTTTTAGCCTACACTTGATTGGTGTCTGTTTAAAATAATCGTAATTTTTTTTCCTGTGATTGCTAAAGGTTACCAGTTGTTTGTTTGTTTTTTTTAATTTTAAATAGGTAGTATAATTGCACAGTAGACCCAAATTGGGAAGCTGTTTTGTGTGCTGTGGGTGTCACTCTCGAAAGTTCCTGGTGGACAGGCAGCCAGGGAGACACTGTGGCTTGAATAAGAGGGCCGAGGACAGGCACGACTGAGCTGTGCCAGCTGTGTGCAGAGCTGGCTGCAGTGGGGCCAGGGGGGCCTCAGTCAAGAAGCTGAGCAGTGAAGAAAAAAGCAAGTAGGCTGGATAATGCTGTGAAGCTGATAATTAATATTTCTGAAGATGTTAGGAAATGAGAGGTTGGGAATCCTTTGGTGTCTCTGTAGTTGTCCTCTTCTGTATTGGTCAGATGCAGAATATGGGCAAGAACTTAATGAAATTCTGCATTGCTGTTCTCATAAACAGCTATTTCTCCTTCTACAGTCCCTCTTCGTATGAGTTTCTTAAGATTGGCTAATGAGATTCACTTTTATCTCAGGATCTTTAACGACTCCCAAAAGACCAGGAGCTTAGTTTTAAATCTCATCAGCAAAGCAGAGCAGCTTCCAGCAGCAGAGTGCTTCCTTGACAGCATCGTGGAGCTTGCTGCAAAACTGGCTCAGAAAGAAAAAGGATGCCAGCACTAGATCCAACACTGTTGCTTTTGGCAGGTCCTGGATGTTCGGTCTCTGCCTTCCACGCATGGAGCTTCCAGCATTGCGCTGCTGTGTGTTGTGTGCTGCCACCCAGCCTGAATCCTACTGCCAGGTCAGGAGTTGGCATGCATGCTGGGGTTTGAACTCCACTGTCATGTTTGCACATACAAAACGAAGGTGAAGGAGTTGAGATACCTTATTTGAAATAGCTGCTTATAAAATACAGGTGTGTTATTGCCTCCACTTGTTACAAAAACTGCATCAACAAGTCACAGTGATTGACTGAGTCTTCAGAAAGTTAGTGAATGAAAACAGACACATGGCACAAGAAACCTCGGGGATGACCCAGGACCCAGAAAAGGTGCAGGTTTTTTTACTCAAACACAGAGTAACTCCATTTTGCTAACAAGGTGCCAGACAATGGCATATGGTCACCTCTGATGGTACATTGCCAGAAGAGCTGTAAGGCTCCAGGTGCATCCCTGGTGGGTTCAAATTACTTTCAATGAATTCTGAATCCTAAATTTTCAGATATGAATAGTGCTTTTGATGACACAATTTTGGGTACTGAAATTGACCCTATTAAAGAGAAGTTATATTTTAAAAGGACAGATATTCATCTGATAATGAAAATTAAGCCTTTTTTACAGGACTGAGCCCTCAGAAACTCTGGCTCTCCACCTCACTTACTATTCTTGAAAATATGTCCTAATTCCCAAGCAGCTCTTTTATTTGATGCATATATGCTTTACATATGACTCTACAGAAAGGGGTATTTTAAAACAAAATAATTTGGCATATTTAAAAAGGAAAAGGAATGGAAGGGAGAAGGGGAGAGCAGTACTCAGAAGCAATCAGATAACCTCAAGTTTGAGGTCGTGTTCTGAATGAAAAGTATAACTTTTTTCCCCAAAAAGCTCATGAGTCCTTCTGGGGCAGGAGGACTTAAACAGAATTTGGAAACTTCAATAGAAATTGCTTCCTCAATTGTTAGAAACATTGAAGTTCCTGAAAGCCCTACTTTTGAATTTAAAAGTTGAGACTTAATGCATTTGTCCATAGAGGAGAGGAACTGAGAGCTGTGAAATGAACTTCATCCCTTCTTCTCTGCTGATAACAAGCAGTATCAAAAATGACCATTGAAAATCTAATTTTTTTGAAAAAACTATGGCAACCAACCATTCAGGGTGAGGTTGTCCATCTGCTGGCTGAGAGTATGTTCAGAATATATCCATTCCAGCACTCACATGCCCTTTCCTATGGGTTGGGATCCAGACGTGACCCCTTCCCTTAACAAGTTGAATAACCAGGATTTTCCTTCTATTAGAAATGATGGGTAAACCAAGTATCCCAGGATGATCTAATGCTTAGTGGGTTTTCCCTTGTGGATTCCCAAGAATCTGCTCATCCAAATGAAAAAAAAAGATTCCCCTTGCTTCCAGGAAGGTTCTTAAGAGCCCCTAAAGCCCAAAAGGAGCAAAATGAGCATCCATTATTGAAAGCCAGTAGGCTTTCTGTTCGCTTCTCTGGGTTGCTTCTTGAAGCCCATTCCTGGTTGTGGAGGGTGAAAGACACCTTAGACCATGGTCACACCTTCTTTTCCACTCAAAAGTGTCTGTGCCCTCCTCCATCTGCTTGCTTCCCCCTCCTCAGATGGGACAGTTTGTTCTGGCCTCCCTTACTTCACTCATGAGATCATTTCTGCCTAGGCCCGAGACAGATTTTGTTCATCTTTCCCATGCTAACAGCATGGTTTAGTTCTGCCTGGTTGCCCAAGCCTTCCTTCCCTTCTCTAAAAGTCAGAGGTTGCCACAACTTGGTCTCAAGCGTTGGTCTCTGCCCCAGGTTGTGCCCACCCCCACTGGTGGGGAGCATCGAGTGCCAGCCTGGCAGGTGCCCAAGCCCCTCCTCACTTCCCAGAAATGCAGTGGCCCTGGTTAGGAAAGCTGAATGCTCCCAGAAAGTACCACTGGGGCAACTAATCAGTTGTAAGAGCCTATTGATCTGTTACATTTGTTTTCAACGTGCAAAAAGGAGGTTCTTTTGTTTCAGGGCTGGCACCAAGCTCTTGCCACAGTGGGTTCAGTGCGTCTCCGGACGCTGCGATCAGGCGCCTCGCAGCTGAGTCTGCAGAATATTTGCTTATTACAGGAGGAACTGAAAGAACCTGGAATTCACTAGTGACCAACCTCTTACTTCTTGAACAACTGTCTCCCCCCTTCCTTTTGTTTCTGTTTTAATCACTGCATTACAAGCGCGATTTAAGTCCCCCTTGCAGATACCAGCACACAACAGTCAACATTCATCTGGTTAAAATGCCAGCACCATTTGCACTTAGTGGTCAGTGGTTGCTGGGCTCAGTTCCTTTTTAAATCAAACTTGGAATAATTAAATGGCCACAGCAATAATGCGAATGCAGATTTTTGCACATCCAATAATCAAAGGGAGGAAAAAGTAGTCTGAAGCTGTTTTGTTTTAATGATTTTTGATTTTTATTTTAAATGAAAGCACAAAGGTAATTTTTCTGTTGCTCTACCTGTGACTCCTTAAATCATGGTAAACGTGCATTAGGATCTTCTTAAAAGAGTAAGAACATTCCTTGTTAATTAATTTATACAGCTGTCAGTACAGCTTTCTATGTTATTCATACTCTTAAGTGTTTGACTGCCATAGATTTTCTAGCAGTTCCTGGCAAAGCTCCAGTGAAAGCCTGGGATTTATTAGGCTGACTTGGTGCAAAGTCTATTGATTGTGGCCTCGAGGGTAATAACTAAATAGAGCTGGAGCAACAAGTCAATAACACCATTGTTGCTACGGACTCCATTCACTTGAGGAGTTAGATTGTTTTACAGTGGCAAAGAGTAATCATGAGCAGATCAGCATGTTCAACAGGCTCTGTACCATGTTAGTGCTGGGGACTGTTTTAAAGCTTTCAGCAGGACTGCGGGAGAAGTGAGGTGGGGTGCAGGGATTAGGAATCCTGTAAACTCCTTCATTAGGACTAAAAGGTTTAGTCTATCATCTTGCAGCAAGGAGTCCCCGTGCCTGTGTTGGTCCAAAGGGGTGTTAAAATCCTCTGCCCATCAATCCATCATGGCACAGTATAAACCTGATTTAAATTTTTGTTGGGGATATAAGTGCAGTGTGTGCCTGTATGCGTGAATGCGTGTCCATATGCCCTAGCATGAAATAATATTTTAGCTAGTACAAACTTCACCTCTGTGCATTAGTATTTCCTGGCAATGGCTGGAAAAAGGCTCCTATTTTCTTAAACTCAAAATGAGGAAATGCTTTTGTTTATTGCTTCTCTAATCCTCCCATGTGTTTATTTACTTTTAGAATTCTTTGCTTCTGCAGAAATATATACAAACCTACTAGGGGAGAGATGTTTATTTCCTGAGAGTTTTATCATTTATTTGACAGCCTTTGACAACTCATGTTATATTAAGAGCAGATCATTTTGAAAAGTCAAAATTGGGAAGTTTCAAAAACAGAGCTGGGTGATTTTGCACACATCTTGTATCCGTCTCAGGGAGCTGCAGAAATACTGAGTAATTAGAATTAGTTTCTTCCTAACACCAGTTAGTAGCAGCCTACTCCCTTGAAACATGAAAGATGGTACAGAAAGTAATAATATGAACCACAGAATATTAAAAAAAGGCAGATGTAATTATGCTTTGTAAAATGAACCGAGTGGTCAAGCAGCAAGCTTTTGTGTATTCAGCAGCTCCATAGACTCTTCCTCCCTTCACTTATTTCTTCTTGGAAGTCAAGTTTTCCTTTTTGTAAGTAATGTTTGTAAGCCCACATTTTCAGAGATAATAGGAAACAGCAAAGCTTTCTTCCTGAGTCTGCAGTCATTTTAAAACACCAACATTTTAGACACCAAAATTTCCATAGAGGGGTTGATTTTTGAATGTGGTGGTGACTATGATATCTGACGCCAGTTTATTAAAAATTTATCTGTCCTTATTTTTCTCTGCTTCTCTTGCTTTATTATAGCTCATACTATTTAAAGTGCAAAAAGGGGTGGAACTAGTAAGGAAATCCTGTGGCCAAATATTCAGGAGGGTACTGGGCTTCCCTTAGCTACAGGCAGTCCATTGAATGTTGCAGTCAGCATGTGCTGGGGCAGATCTCTGAGCAGGAGAGATGCAAACATGTGGTGAATGTGTCTGTCTTTTTCTTTCTTTCTTTCTTTTTTTTTTCTCTTTTCCTTAAGTAATCAGAGAGCTTGGCAAGTTTGTAGTGCTTGCTCAGAAGCTCATTTAAAACTTTGAGAGGAGTGAACTGAATTTAAACGACTCTCAGGAATCTCTTTACCCCTAGGCCTCAGACACTGCCTCCTATGGAAAGAAATGTATTGAATGGTTCATAATCTGTATTCTGTCAGGATATTTTAATGAGAGGTCAGTAAATACCATATATTTGGAAGCAAATAAGCCAAAGCTGGACCTTTTCTTTATGACTTCCACACAGTCAGATTTCTAGCAGTTGCTTTCACTTTGAATAAAGAAATTTAATCTACTCTTCTTGGGTTCAACTCTGCGATCCGAGCAATTTTTGACATATCAAACCAGCCCTAAAACTTCATTAGCTGTGGTATGGGAAGTAAATATGCACAAGAGGTTGTGCAGAAGTCCTAACACCTTTTCATTAAAAAATCCGACATTGATTTTCTTGGCTGATTGAAGTGTGATGTGCCACCCTTATGGTGATTAGGTATGTCATGGAAGCACTGTTTGCACCCCACTTCTTTCAGAAGGAAGAGAGGCTTGTAAAAGGAAAAACCCCTTCCCAAAATGTGAGGATTGACATTTCTTTTGAGTAGTACTATTGCAGTATGAACTGTAGATTTACAGGAATTAGAAACCAAACAGTTGAAGTATTCCTCTCCCCCTCCTCCTTCCTCCCCTCCTTTTTTAAAGTGTCTTCATCAATCAAAATCAACACAAATGAATAATGGAGGCAGATAGAATGTGAAGAGACAATAGCGGTGTTGTTCAGAATTGACGGCCATAAATCCATTGTATCCTAAGAGACTGCACGAAGTAAATACCTGCCCTTGCCCACCACCAGTTAGCCCACAGTTCGGAATATAATTTAAGTAAGTGCTGATGTCCCATTGAAACTTCAGCTCATTAATGCTCTCTTTATTTTAGAGCACCAGGGCTGCAGTGAGGCAGGGGGACTTGAAGGGTGAAGGTTTGGAGTGACGGGAGAGTTTCCCCTCTCCTCATTCATTTGTTAATTTGGGATGACAGAAACAGAAATGGTGTTCTTATGAGCGGGTCAAAGGGGTTTTTTAGAACCAGCAGAAAACAAGGAAGCTGGTGCAAAGGAAGTTACAGAGCGCATCGTTTGAAATCATTAAAATTTGGGCCTAGCTGAGGTTTTCTCTGTAAGACAAAAAGGGGAAGCACATCTCGATTGGCACTGCAGAGGCATGCAAAAGGGTGGAAAAGCCCAACAGAAAGCAAAGTCAAGAGGATTATGTACCTCAGTTTCAGAGAGCATGACTTGCGGTGTGGATTCGAGCCCTGACGTTTTGATTCAGGTATGACAGAGCTGAAGTCTCACGAGCTGCTCTTGTAGGAATTTGACACTGAGGGGCAAGAGCCTCTGGGGTCAGCTGCTCTTTCTGCCATTCCAAAATGCCAGCTCTCAAGTGGAAACTTTCCTTCCTTCCTTCCCATTAGAAAGGTCCCTCCAGTTTTGTGTGCCTTTTGGAAGCAAGCCAGTGGGAGCAAGTGCAAATATGATTCTTAGGCCCAGGCTCACACATTCAGAAGGTTTAAAGTTGCTTGTTTTATTTTTGGTTCTTCTGTAATTGCAGTTTGTTTGGCAGAGCATGCCAGACATGGATCACTTGTTCAGGGCTTGTTAGCACCAACAGCATTCCAGCTCCATTAGAATCTCTAGGTTTATCTACCTCAACCGTATTTTCACACCTTTTATGATTTTCATTCTCCTCAAATTGAAAAAAAAAAAACCAACCAAGGCAAATAAACGACTTCCTGGCAGGAAGAATTGATGACCTTTCTGATGGGACTGAGGATTGCTCTTTGAGATCACAGTGTGAACAAGCAGAACTCCTGACAGCAAAGCACCTCACTGCAGAGGGCCTTGAAGGTGCCAGTTCTGTTGTGAAAACAGTTTATTTAGTAGTTAGTGCCTTGACTTTTGTGTCTTTGTACTTCTGAAAGAGGATGTCTTGCAAATGATGAACCCTTAGCCTTCACGAAGTACTGGTCCCTCTATAACATTTTCTTAATTGAAGCTTAGAAGGAAAAAAAATATAGCGTAGTATTTTAAGAGTGGCTGCGTAGCACCTTTCCAAGTTTGCATGCCTGTCAACGGGATGTCATCCTGTAAGTGTGAATGAATGACTCTATTTCCAGTTCGAGTTTCCATTCCTAGGCAAAAATAGCTCCAAATACACTATACTTCCAGAACAGGTTTTTTTTTTTAAACTATATAAATCATACCACAATAAAAAGTAATCTGTAGTTGTTTCTTCATTAAAAACATTCTATATGCCAAACACCAAGTGAAAACTATGAAAAAGAGAAGACACTGCTTCAAATGACTGAATAAAATGACAAGAAATAACTTTTCATTCTGTTCTAAATAAGCAGACTGTATTTTGTAAGGGTAACAGTTAAATTTAACATTCCTCAAGTTTTCCATTGTCCATTTTTTTTCCCGACAAGCATGAAGCACTGAAGCTTTAAGCATCCTGTCATGATGCTGCCGGTTTGTTGAAGAAAATATGTGTTCCTCAGCTGTTGCAGTTACTGCGACATTTGTGCCTTTTCAGATAACACTTCACCAGCTTTTTAAAATTGCCTAAATCCCATGTGCACAGTGATGAGGGCTGAGATTTTTAAGGACCTTGAAGTATCTAAATCATGGCAGAGGCTAATTACCTCCAAAGATTTGATTCTTGGGTCTGATTCATTTAGTCTAGGAGTCTCAATGTCCTAATTATCTAACCTATTCCTTACGATGGGATTTGGAGGGTTTTTTGTTTAGATTTTTTCTGCTAACACAAATAATTGATAAAGCATTAGCAGAATATTCTAATGGTGTGCATTAGGGTTGGATGTAAGGTAGAAAGCAATAACAAGGATTATAAATAACTGCTTGATCTGTAGAATTCTAAAATAGCCTCTTAAATTTGATTAACTGTCTTAATATATGGTTAATCATCTAAATCCTTTATAAACTATTTGTAAATGCACCCTTGACATAAAGCATGACTAGTTTGTCTGTATATTATGAAACATGGCAATTCTATTGAGGAAATGGAGCAGTATTTCTGAAATATAGTCAGTGTAACTGAGAAGGCAAACTTGATGTTCCAGGTCTTAATTGTTGAAAGTCAAATACTTGCAGTTTCTGAATTTCCTTGTGCAAATTTCTTGTGCAAAGGTAGTGTGGAGTAACTATGCGCTTCCTCAGAGCAAAGCAGGCAAAGGGAGGTAAACAGAAGGAGAGTTATGAAAGAGTTAAAACACAAAAATGGAATGATTTCAGAATGGTTTGAACCTCAGTTCTGTGGTACAAAGCCATCGACATCAACAACCGGGTCTCCTGCCCACAAAAATACCCACTCCTGCCCCGATGCTGCATCCAGCTGCTTTCTTGTTTACATGGGCGCTTCTGTTTTCCAGATTGAATTGATCCGGTGCAAAATATCTCTCCTCACGTCTCCACCCTTCTCATTTTTCTCTTTCTTTTTTTATCCTGGGTCAATTCCTTGATCTGATTCATCACATGGACCCACAAGCTGTTGAGTCAGCACAACTGAGGTTGGCATCTGTAACGAGATGGCAGAAGTGAACACCAAGAGGAGGAATACAGGTGGAGGAAGGGACAAACTTGAGCATGACTCCTAAAATTAGTATTGCTGCTGTTTGCTTTGCACCTTGGAAACATGGTCTTGGCTTGAGTCAGAACATTTAAACTATAAATTCCCCTCTAGCCTTTGACACCCTTGAACTTTACTTTTGCCATCTGCTAAGTGGGAATAACACTAGTTACCTCAGGGACGTGAGGATTTACTAGTGGTTGTTCAACCAATTAGCACATGAAAAATAGGGAAAACTGCTTTTTACACTCCTGCATTTTGCTGAAATAATTCTCCCATGCTAATGAGCTACATTTCATTTGTAGTAAAGTAGTTGTTTTTAACTATGTTCCTCCTATCAGAAATATGTTGCTAGAGCAAAGACAGGTCCCTGTTTTTGTAACCCAAGTGTCTCTATTTTTAGTTTTAAAATGTTGGCTGCATCTCTCTCTCTTTTTT